>CM038214.1:2416944-2851411 GCA_021442155.1 Cymbidium sinense | reverse complement strand
GGCTATCTATGTATTATTTGTCATTTATATTATTTATCTCACATTTTATTAGATGTTTATTATTCTTGTATTATCTTTAAGTTTTATCTTATTTTATCTTAGTAGTGCTTATGTTTAATTTTTAGTTTAGTTTATTTTATTTTATTTTTAGTTTAGTTTATTTTTTTTTATTTTAGGTTTTAGTTTAACTTTATCTTTTAGGTTTGTTTTATTTTATTTAGTTTATCTTTTATTTTTTTTTTAGTTTAGTTTTTATTTTATTTTAATTTATTTTATTTTATTTAGTTTATTTTTTATTTTATTTAGGTATAGTTTTTTTATTTTTATCTTAGTTTCATTTAGTTTATTTTATTTTTATTTTATCTTAGTAAGTTTTTTTTGGTTTTAGTTTATTTTTTATTTATTTTAGGTTTATTTTAATTTATTATTTATTTTTTATGTTTATTTATTTCTTTAGTTTAGTTTATTATTTATTTTATTTTCTTTTTATTATTTATTTATTTGCTTTCAGTTTTATCTTATTTTATTTTATTTTATTTTATCATTTTATAGTTAGGTTTATTTTTTAGCTCATTTTATTTCTCAGTCTTAGGCTCAGGCCTAGGGTCTTTGGCTTGGGCTATTTTAGTTTGGGTCAGGGCCCAGTCTTTAGGTCAGTGGCCTTTTGCTTCAGTGCCTAGGTTTTATTTTGCTCAGCCTTAGGCTTACTCAGTGATCAGCTCAGTATTAGTCAGGCCTAGGGCTGGTCCAGGGTATGGTCAGTTTATTTATCCTTTTAAATCAAGCAAACTAGGTTAGCTCATTTATATTTTATTTTGTCTTATTTTTTATCTTTTTATTTTTATTTATTTTATATTTTACTTTTATTTTATCTTATCTAGATTTTATTTATTCTTTTTTACTTTATCATTTTAGGTTTATTTTTTTTAGTTTAGTCTGAGTTTTATTTATTTATTATCTTTAATTTATTTCTTTATTCTTTATTTTATTTTATTTAGCTTCATTTTTTCTTTTATCTTTATCTTAGGTTTCAGCCTAGGGTTTTAGTGCCTTTGGTTTAACCATGTGGCCTAGTGTCTTTAGGGCTGTAGTCAGGGCTGTGGCCTTTGCTGGCTAGTCAGGGTCATCTGGTCTTTATTTTATTTATTTATTTTGGCCTGTGGCTCAGTCAAATGGCTCAGGGTTTGGGATCAGGCTTTAGCCTAGGGTTCAATGGGTTTTGTTTAGTGTTTAGGTTTAAGATTTGTATTTAGGCTCAGTGGCTAGATTTAGGTTTTTTTAATCAAGAAAACCCAGGGTTTATTTATTTATTTTATTTATTTTATACATTTTATCTTTGGTTCATTTCTTTTAGTTTATATTTTATTAGTATTTATTTTATTTTTTATTTATTTAGTTATTTTATTTTAAGTTTTGTTTTATTTTTTATTTTATTTTTAGGTTTTATTTATTTTTTTTATTTCGTGTTTTAGGTTTTATTTTATTTTTTTATTTGGTTTTAGGTTTTTATTTTGGTTTTTTTTTAGGTTTTATTTTTAGTTTAGTTTAAGTTTATTTTAGTTTATCTAGGTTTAGTTTTATGTTTTAATTATTTTAGTTTAGTTTAGTTTATTTTATTTTGTTTATTTTGTGGTAGGTTTTTTTAGTTTATGGTTTAGCTTTTTTTATATATTTTGTGTTCAATTTAGGTTTATTTCTTATGTTTAGGTTTCATTTAATTTTTATTTTTGGTTTATTATATTTTATTTTATTTAAGTTTTTTCTGTTTATTTTATGTAATTTATTTCTTGTCTTATTTTATTTAGGTTATTTTAGGTTTTATTTTTTAGTTTTAGTCTTTTTATTTATTTTATTTTAGTTTATTTTTATTTTTATATTATTTTATTTTTAGTTTTGGTTTCATTTTTTTCATTTAGGTTATATTTATTTTATTTTTTTGTTTTCTTTTATTTTATTTTTTAGTTTTATTTTAGTTTAGGTTTTAGGTTTTTGGCTTGTGGTTTGGTTTTTTAGTTTTGGGGTTTTGGCTTTTTATGGTTTTAGGGTTATTTTAGGATTTGATTTAGTCTTTAGGCTTTGTGGTCATTTGGTTATGATTTTAGGGTTTGTGTTTTAGGTTTAGGTTTAGTTTTGTTTAGGGTTTAGGGTTTGGGTTTATTTTATTTTTTGAATTTTTAATTTTTTTAAATTAAGTAAACTTATAGGTTTAGGTTTATTTAGTTTATTTATTATTTTATTTTATTTTATTTTATTTTATTTATTTTAGTTCATTTTATTTTTTTATTTTTTATCTATTTTATTTTTTTTATTTAGTTTTATTTTTTTTTGTTTAGGTTTATTTTATTTTCATTTTAGGTTTATTTTTTATATTATTTAGGTTTTTTTTTATTTTTGTTTAATTTAAGTTTTTATTAATTTTATTTTAGTTTAATTTTTACTTTTGATTTTATTTTCTTTTTAGGTTTAGGTTTAGGTTTTAGTTTATGTTTTTATTTTATTTTATTTTTATATTTTATTTTGATTTTGGTTTTTTTATTTATTTTATTTTTATGTTTTATTTAGTTTAGGTTTAGGTTTTTAGCTTTCTAAGGTTTTGGGCTTTGGTGTGGTTTTTTTGTGGAAATTAAGGAATTTTTTATTGCCACAAAAAAGTACAAAGTCCTTAGATGGGCTAAATCTCTAAGCTAAAGAGCTACAATAAGTCCTAAATAGATCCTAACTATTACAATATTGAAGGAAAGAAAGCAAATGAAAACCAAAAAAAATCAACAGAAAATCAATGTGAGCACCAGAAACTTCATTTGGTCCTTCTGAAGATCCACAAGACTCTCCTACTTATAAAAGAAATCTGTAGCATACTTTTGAAAGGATGAGTATAATTAAGCCAGCATAAAAAGTAAGAGCAAATAGAAGGAGTAAAGTAAAGAAAAGGCTCAGGCTCAGTTACAATCATCTCAAGGAGCAACACTATATGTAAGAAGCCAAACTTCAGGAGAAGGGTTACAATTACATATCACGCTATCAACCAAAAAAAGAAAGAGTGGGAAACATCAAGCCATCATAGGCAGCATATCTCGTGTAGCCCATCATCCAAAGTCCATCATCTAATGCTACAAAATCCTCCAAACAACAAACATAATAGCCAACCACCAAGCCCAATAAGGCAAATAATCAACCAACCATCGAGATAAGAATACAAGAGCACCATGAAAGCCACCAACAAAGGAATAACAAAATCTAAAGGAGAAGCATCATGATAGGTAACAACACAAACTAGAGATGAACAATAGAAAAAAAAAAAAACACAAGTGCTTATATCCTCCACCAACAAAGCAAAAAAAAGATCCAAGAAAACACCCAAATTTAATTGCAAAAAGTGGGTCAATAGTAAGAGAGAAAACAAAGTAGAGGAAAAAAATACAAGTCATAGAAAACACCAAATCAAGGAGCAAAAAAATTGGCCAAAAATAGCCACCCTCTAACCAACCCACCAAATAATATAACCAACAAACTTGTACAACATATCCTCTAGCCAACCACCATAAGCAGAAAAATTGAAGTCAATAGAATAACATTAGTCATCAAGCCAAAATCACCCAAGATAGCCAAGGAAAGGGTAGAAGATACCACTCACCAAACCCAACCAAGGCAAAAGAAAATATGATCTCAGTGTAGAACAAATACAAAAAAAAAGCTACAAAGCCCAAGAAGATAAACTACAAGCCAACCAGAACAACAAGTTTTAGAAGATGTAGATTCTTGGCATTCTTTTTAACACGATCGTTGCACACTAACGGGTGGCCCTAGGTCGGTTCGATTTGTTATGCATCCAACGGGTCACCCTAGTAGTTATTCTTTACTTTGGAGATGTAAGTCTGCTATGCTTTGTCTAACAAAGCCATTGCACACCGAAAGGCACCCCTTAGGTTGGATTGTCCTACCCTTCGGCCGGGAGACTACCCCTTTGTATCGATAAATCTAAGATGGGCCAAGGTCGACATAGCCCCTTCTCAGTGCGGTCCATCACACATCGATGGGATCCATCAAATGAAATTTAAAAAAAATGAAAACAAACCAAATCAAATTAAAACAAATCAATGAAATTAATCTTGAATACTTTTGAGTTGAAATAAGTCACCTAGTGGCATTCACTCAGTAGTCGCCCCTGGGTTGGGTTCAATTTATTGCAAATCCAATAGATCACCCTAGCGGTTGATCCCTACTTTGAAAGATTTAAGTCTAATATGCTTTCTTCCTAAGTACTGCCATTGCACACCAATAGGCAACCCCTTAGGTCGATAGTCTTACTTTATGGCTAGACTATCCCTTTGGATTTGTAAATCTGAGATAGGTCAAAGTCGACATAGCCCCATCTAAGTGGGTCCATCACACACCGATAAGGTCCATAATAAACTAAATTTGAAACCAACCATCCCAGTGGAGTCAAATTAAAACATATTAAATAAACCAAACTTCTCCTTAGTGAGGAGCAAATCAAATTAATCTCCCAAGTGGAGCGATAAAAATACAATCAAACTCTTATCGTAATGGATAGCCCGAACCTACTTCTCCAGTGGAACGTTCACATTCCCAATCCCTAGTGGATTATATATTCTTATCCCCCATGGATACACACCCAAAAAAATCATATTCACAATCAAACTCAAATCCATATCCTCAGCGGATAGCTTGAACCTGCTTCCCTAGTGGAAGGTTCACATACTCAATCCCCCATGGATTCCATCTAGCTCTCTTGTGCCCTTGGCATAAAGAGAGCTACTTTGCACTCTGATCGTGATTCTATCTACCTTTCAAGTTAGGTATAGATCATTTTCATTAGTGTTTACATTCTTTTTGATGTTTTTGATTGCCTCGATCAATGCTAATGCCAATTCGTGCGGTGTGCTTTGTCGATTATACCACACCTATTAGGGGTGGGGGGGGGCGGTGGTGGTCCTTTTGTTGACCTCACTTTTGGAGTGAGTTCTCAACCTCCTCTTTTTAGACCGAGGAACCTTCTATATGCTAAGGTTTCTTTAGTCATAAAACACTTCTAGAGAGTGGGTGAACACTTTACCTAAGCCTAGAGACTTAGAAGGGTTAATCATTGGATTAGGTCATGCCTTAGAGACTTAGGAAAATTACCTACCTTATAGCCAATCCATGTACACCTTCTTAAATTCAATTCAAATCCAAAATTCCAACCAAACCTCAAACTCAATTTCAAATCCGAATCCAAATCCAAACTCAAAACCTCAGATCAAATCCAAACTTGAAATCCTTCGCAAGCTCTTTAATCAACCTTCATGAACTTAGCCAAATTTCCATCCAATTTAATCTGAACTCAATTGATTTTCTTATAAATCAATTGTACCTTAAATTATCTTCTCAAATATAAATATTATATAAATTCAAATAGCCAAAATCAAACCCAAAATCAAATCAAAACCTAATTTAAACCCTTTAAGAAATTTCCTTGAACTTGGCCAAAATCGATCTAAATCAAGCCAAAATCAATGGATTTTCTCTTGAATCAATCATTCCTTCAATCATCTATCCAAATATAAATGAAACCTACAATCATCCAGTCAAACCAAAATTAACCCAAGTCAAACCCAACCTAGCCCATTTGACTTAAAATATTCAAATGAACAAAAAGTCATTTGAATCTAAACCAATTGCAATTGAATTTATATATCAATCTTAAATCTATATATAAACACAACTAAATCAAGCCAACTAAATCCAATTGTTTCACTTGACCCAAAGTGGCCAATTTGACCTACATGAACAAAATTCCAATTCAATCCAAATTAAAGTGAATTAAGCAAATCCAAACTTCATGTCATGATTGTTGATCACCCTAGGATGATCAATTGATATAAATTAGGTCAAACCAAGTCAACCTAGCCTGATGACCAAGTCAACTCTTTAGCCTATATGAACCCAAACTAGCCAAATTACAACCTAAGCCAAATCCATTGAAATTATTGATTTAAATCAACCCACAATCAATATTTAAACATGACTTGACCTTCAATTGATTCAAACCAAGCCTAGTTGGCCCTCTTTACCCAAGTTGACCAAAATTGACATAAACAGTCAAATTAGACTAAACCCAAATTAAATCCAAATTAAATCAAACCAAAGCATACAATCCTATTCAAATAGTAATATGAACTTGACCTAATCCTTAGTTAGACCCAATTAGACTAATTGGTAAACCTAACCTATTTTGACCCAATATGACCCAAATGGGTCAAATTGAACCAAACCAAACCAAATGAACTCCAAATGACATGAAATTTGGTCCAACTCACTTTTGACTCATTTCAAATCTTCATAAATCAAATTCAATATCAAATGACCACTCTATCCTTGGGCTAAGGTCATCACATAGGACAAAACACCCATATAAATTGGTCTACATAGGCTCCAAGGACACCGTCCAACCTAACCCAAGAGGTGGTTGGGTCAGCCATCACTTTTGGGGAGGTGAAATCACCTCCCCTCCCTCATTGAAACACTTGGAATGAAGGACCTCCACTTCCATTTGCTAAGACACCCACTTGTCCTTCAAAGCAGCCACCTCCCATTCCTTGGGCAACCAATTTATGCCACCTAAGGAGAATCCCAACGACCCCAAGCAAAGGACACCCACTTAGAGCCAAAAGTCACCATGAATGAGGTGATTTTCGGCCATTGTAAGGAAATAGAAAATACAGAGGCAAAAACTCTCCCTCACAAACTCATTTCACTCTCCTAGAGCTCCCAAACCAACCATCAACCATTCCTACTTGGTTTTTGAGCAAAAGCCATCAAAATCAAAATCGAGGATTCAAGTGAGGAAGTGGCGGCCATTGCTAGAAACATTATTCTAATGTGAAGCAAGAGCCCGAACCCATTCGAAAGCTTCTTCTTCCACTTAGGAGAGTGCTCGGATCATCTCCACCACCAAAAATCATCCCTAGTGAGATAATTTTCAGAAACTATAGCTGGCCTTAGGTTTTTATGTTTGTAATGGTTTTTGCTCAATTTTAGGAATTTTCTTTATATTACCCTTGTATTTTTTATTTTACATCATCCCCATGCATTTTGAGTGATTTTTGGAGCAGATCGCTAGAAAATTGAGCCTAAAATGAAGTTTTTTGTTCAATTTCTTGACATGAATCGCAAAAATCCCACCTGAAATAGTGTTCTGTCTACCTCTTCTATCGGATCACCCAATAGCTTTATGATCTCTCAGGAGATGAATTTCCACTGGATCCCATGGCTTTGTCGATGTATCATGTGGCTCAAATCATACAGATTGTGTTTATCGATCTAGACCATCCGATCCATGATCAGATGATCATCCAATTTGTGCATCCTTGTCGCATTCGCTCATCTAAGGCGACATCGCTCACCGGTCACATACATAGCCTTGCATGGTCCGTCAATCTGCACTAACTAGGTTAAGTAATAAAGTAGTGATTTTATGCTTTTTAAATTTTAATTAAAAACACTTGAAAATTAAAAAAATAGAAAACAAAATACTTAACTAAAATTAAAATCGGGCTCATTGGATTTATCTTTCCAAGAGGAATCCAATGAATCCAAAAGCCCCAAATTTTATAGAATATTGTGACCTTAATTTAAGCTTTAGGTAAAATTAAATTTGATTAATTAAACCATAAAGACACATGATTGACTTGAAATTCTGAGATAAAATTGAGCATAAAATCTACCTTCCATGAAAATTTCAAGTCAAAAGGATTTATGAATTTGGAGATATTGCATTCTGAAGTTCAAATAGTTAAAATAAATTATTAGACTTTATAAAAATCATGGAAAATCATTTAAATCAGCTGAAAGTTTGGAAAATTATAACAAATCATAGAAAAATCATAAAAATGCAAGTAAATATTTATTTTGATGGTATTTAAGAGGAGGTTCAATCAAAATTGATCCCAATTAATTTTGACCAGTAATTAAAGCTTAATTTCAGTTTAATTAAAAATATAATTAGCTTAATTACTCTCTCAAAAGATAATTAGCTTAATTAAAAACTTTTTGAGGTTGATTAATGGGATGACCTCTGCATCCCATAATTTTCTTGGGATTTATTTCTTGTTTAATTAGGGAAACTTATTATCTTAACCTTAATTAATTTCCTAATTAATTAAGCAATTAATTAATATTCTAAATAGTAAGAAAATCATTAATTAAGCTTGTTAATCATTGTGAAATAGTGAATGGGCATGGGGAATGAGATTGGGACCTCTTTCCCAATCTTTTCCCTAAGTCCATTTCACTTGAATGGAAATTAATTAATTTGGGATTAATTGATGGTTTAATTCATTAATTAAATTGCTTAATTAATCAATTTGAAACTATAATCACATGGAATCTTAATTAATCAATTCATTGGTAGATCTTTAGGGGTTCAATATCTTAAAGACATTTAAGGAAATTATGGTTAACCCACATGTGTGGGAAAACCATGAAAGTAGTTAATTAAGTTTCTTAACTTAATTAATCACTAATTGTGAGCCAATTGCATTAGGCATCTTTCATTTCTTACGTTCATTTTGTATTTAATTTCCAATGTATGTACATATCATGTTGGATCATAATTACTTGGTTAATTAAATTAAGGCAACATGGTAAGGGTTAATTAGTGGATTTAATGCATAGTACATCCTAATTGACCCATAAAATCAACTCAATTACTTTTCATTAAACCAAATTAAATCACAAACATGGGAATCGGTTAGGATCAGCAAACTTTCCCTCATTTCTTCAAACCAAATCAAATATGAAATTGAAAGTGATAACTAAAAAGTTAAATGCTTTTATTTGATTTGATTGTCCTTAGGAACTAATTTAATTTAATGAAATTTCATATTTATTTTCATTCATTCTTTTCCAATCATGTTAAATTTTGTATGTCATTTGAAATCATACATTCATCTTTTCAAAATTAATTAAGTCAAATGGGTTTCCTTTATGTCAAGCTGGCATGCATTGATTTAATTTATAATATGTGTAGTTGTTATCACTATTAAATTCGAACATATTTTCCAAAGCTTATAAATGAATGGTTACATATGCTATGAATTCTAGTTATAAATACATAAGAGATGCATGCGATTATAACTTAAATGTAAGAAGTGAAGCTCCTTTCAATTTATTTATGTATTGATTTATGTAAGTGAGAATGTTAATGGGTATATAGTCTGGACATCCTGGAAATATGAGGCTTTAGTTAGCCCGAAGGAGGTCATTTGATTAGTTCACTTCCCTGGTTTAACAACGGCATGTACTCCATTTGATTTCATTCATATGTATTTTAATATTAAATGAATCAATCAAATTAAATATCAATTTTTTGCATGATTTTCATTCTCCAAATTATGAATACATGTGTATGTCTAAGAAAAATGGTATATAGTCTGGACATCCTGGGAATATGAGGCTTTAGCTAGCCCTAAGGAGGTCATTTGATTACCTCACTTCCCAGGTTTAACAAAGGCTTGTACTTGCTTATGTCTCTTATACATACATGTGTGTATTTAAATAGAGAATGGTAATCCTTCTTTTTCTTAATAAATACATGCTTTTGCAATTCCTCAAGTGATTGAATTAATTGATCATGTGATTTGGAGCTCTCTTTCTTATGTTCATCCATGTAAATTTACATATGGTTTGAATGTAATGGTATATAGTCTGGATATCCCAAGAATATGAGGCTTTAGCTAGACCCAAGGAGGTCATTTAATTACATCACTTTCGTGGTTAACAATGACACATACGTATTTAATTTCATCCCTATGTATTTTTGCATAAGAATTTAAATAGAGCCTTAAATTAATATAAAATAATTTAATCAGAGGGGAAATATAAAGCTTCAAATGTACATACTCACATCCATCATTTAAGTATGCTAAAACATATTGTATGTGTAGGTATACTTAAGACTTAATCATATGCATGTTACATGTGCTGGAAAGGAATGATTTAGCATGTGTCATGTGATAGTATTTCAATTAGATTAATCTTAAGAAGCCTTTCACATTGAATAGAATTATTTAAAGAGAACCTGAACATAGGATTAATCTAAAATGTGTAATAAGCCATTCACTAAAGCAAACTAAATCAAATTAATAGGCTTTAGATAGTGGTTTAAGGTAGGGATGAATAAGGCCAACCTCTTTTCTTCTCTTTACAACACTTAGTTGCTAAGTGTAGGTCATATGAAACAAAAGAAAACATAAATTAAAACTTGCAAATTAATTAAAGCACTTGAAGTGAAACCACCCTTTAAGTTGAATATTTCTACACTTAGAAAATCTTAACTCTAAAGCCTAGTTAGGACATACCACACAAGCTTTAATACACACATATTAGATTAAGTCACCACTTCTAGCCTTATGTTAGGATGGTGCATGGTGTGATGTATGTTTTGTTTTATGATGTATTATTTTAGACTGGATGTTAAGGTGTATATTTTGTAGACTAGAAGGTAGGCTGTGATTAGCCTAATCATATTTTTGTAAGGGATTATGTTTAAGGGGATGCTTAAAAATAAATATAAATGCTATCTTTGCAGGTTGCTTAAGCCCCTAAGCATAATCCAAGTTAGGGTAGATGGGCTTGGTTACTCATGTATAGGGTGTTAAGTTCAAATTATAAATATAACTGCATGGGTTGTATGTGTCTTTAGCTAACACTTGTCTTCTAGGTGTAGTTAGATTTACTTTTCCTATTTTTAATGTAATTTTACATTAGGAATTAGATTAGTGTTGTGGGGGGATAAGGATAAGCATTGGCTAGAAGGCTTTATCATGAGTGGCCATGTGATGCCTTTGAAGTGGAGCAAACCAAGTCAAAGAAGAAGGAAGATACTTGAATACATCAAGACCCCCCATAGCATTTATCATTTGTAAATTATAAATTATTTATTTTATGTACCAGTTGTATAAGGGTAGAGCTTGGCTACACATTTTGCTTTTTGAGTTGTTTGGCGGCACCCGATCGCATTGGTCTATTATACTTTTACATTAGCTATAAATTTGTTTGATGTTGTGTTTAAAGTGTGCAATTAGGATGACAAGCTTTTCTTAGTTTCTTTATATGTTTGATGTTCGAATGTGTGGCCTTGAATGCGATAGGCTCTTAAGAAAAAAATTAACCTTTTTGCCTAACTATAACTCATAACTAAAGTTTTAAACAATTCATAACCTCACATAAAACCTAGGACATAAATCAAGATAATTAAAAGATTTAGTAACCCTTAGATGAATGTTGAATGGCCAACAATATGCACATCATATTATTTCACTCTTGAAAATAAGGGATTTCCATCCTTGCATGATAGGGGAATGCTAGACCTATGAGAAAATCCTTTGTGTTGGAAAACACCACTTTCTTACTGATTTAGCCAACAACCTTATTTTATCATGCATGTAGGTAACAAAAAATTAAATCCTTTGTCAAAATGATGTGTCAAAATAAATAAATATGAAAATATTTTACATTAGACTAAGTCATATGCTCATACCACTCATGCTCTAGTCTCTTAGGGACTGGGTTTAAGTAATTTAGTTTTATTTAATTAAATAATAGCCTAACTAATCATATAAATCATATGACCAGACTTCTTGGAATTAAAGCATAGGCGGTGTTAGCTGGATGCAACTCCAGATGGTTGTAAGTCCAACAGTCGGGCAGTTTATCCTCTCTTATGGAGTAAAACCATATGCCTATTTTCACTTAGATTTAGGTTGTTCTTTGGCTTATGCTAAAGCTACATATATTTAGGATCCAAGGTAGTTGTTTTTTTTAAGCTACAAGCATAAATCCTCACCTCAGGCATCTCCATAATCTTGTGTTGTTGGATTACAAGTCCTAGCTTTCTAATGAAATGTCAACTTTAAAAAATTGATCTTCTCTTCAATTTCAAAATTATAAAGCCCAATTATAGGATACGTTGAAATGGAATAGGTTTCCTAATATCAAGAGCATTCCCTACTCATTTCCTTTGGCTTCGATAATAAGTCTTGTCCTTGAGTTTTCCACTTTTTTCTAATACAATTAATCCTTTGATAGTTCTTGAAATCTATAGAGATTTTTGCTACTTTAATCGAGTATTCTTAAGGGATTCACATAACATAAAATGTATTTAACTATGGGCTTGCCTCCATATGGATCTTAATGAACCCATCTTAATATAAATGCTACTTTACTTTTCCATGTAAAAGGGAAAGATCTTTGGTCCATTCGAAGACCCATCATGCCTTAAGAGTCTTTATTTGGTGATTAGGTCCATTATAGGGTAATGATTTCTATCTTTCAAGATAGTGCATCTTTCCTTAATGTCATGCCCGATTATTTCAATAAGTACCCCCTAAGATCTGCGTGGTGTCCCATATCTCAAAAATAAACACCACACACACCAAGTTTTTTGAGACATAAGTGACGACATAGATAAAAAATGACCACGCATAGAGCAAAATAAAAATCCTAGATAACTAGAATTGTCTCTACTATAAAGACATCTATAAGCGGTAGATCTCGATCATTCTTTCTCCAGTCCCATTAGAACCACTCTAGCCTCTCAAGTAACTGGTTTGACCATTATATCCCTGATCTCTCCTTTTGCCACCACCACGACTGTAACCTCCATCGCTCCTCCCTCTTCCATAATCACCATTGCTCTAACCACCACCTCCATATCCACTAGCACCTCTACATCCCCCACCACCATTGTGATAACCGCCACCTCCGCCTTTGCCTCCACCGCTACATCTTGACTGAGCCTGGTTGACGGTCATGTTCCTGTCGTTATGGTTTTGCCCATTCTTAGGGTTTAGGTTTGGGTTTAGTTTATTAGGATTTAAGGTTTAGGTTAATTTCTTAATTTATTTAGTTACTTTAGGTTTAGGTTTAGGGTTTAGGGTTTAGGGTTTAGGATTATGTTTAAGGTTTAGGGGTTTAGGGGTTTAGGGTTTAGGGTTATAGGTTTTATGCTTTTAGGGTTTAAGGTTTAGGGTTAGGGTTTAAGGTTTAGGATTTATGGTTTAGGGTTTAATGGCTTTAGGGTTTAGGATTAGTTTAGGGTTTAGAGATTTAGTGTTTATTATTTAGGATTTAGGGTTTAAGGTTTGTGTTTAGGGTTTAGGGTTTAGGGTTTTAGGGTTTAGGGTTGTTTAGAGTTGTTTAGGATTTAGGGTTTAGGGTTTTTTGTGGGGGAAAGTTAGAATTTTATTACCATAAAAGGAAAAGATACAATGTCCTTAAAAGGGGTAAAGCTATAAAATTCTACTGCTCTTAGAGAAATAAGAAACTTAAAAAAGCTAAACCCTCATCTAAGTACATTAGAAAAATAAAAGAAAATAAAAGAGCAAATAAAATAGCTAAAAATCATAAGAGAAGAAGACAGAGTAAGACTAAAATAAATGCTGAAAATCATAAAAGGATGAGTTAGCAGCAGTTCATGATTCCTTTGAGAAAGTAAGATAAGTATGATCCATAACAACAACACTTAGGTTGACTGAGTAATATCCATTCCCTCTATAAAGTTCCAACATGTAAAAGAAATCTGTAAAACACTACAAAGGCAAAAATCATAGCTAAAAAGGATAACTATGGAGAGAGAGGAAAAGGATGGAGCGAAAGAGAAAGGCTCGGTTAGGATCATCCTAAGGGGCAACAATACATATGAGTATCCAAACTTCATAAAGAAGGGTTACAATCATATGTAATGCTACCAACTAGAGAGAAGAGGTGAGTAACATCAAATCCATCATAGCCAGCATACTTGATACAAGAAAACATACAAGGCCAGCAATCCATAGAGTTTCAGATCCTGCACCATTAAACAAAGAGTAATCAGCCAGCAACCAGCTAGCAGCCAAACCATTAAATAAAAACCACAACAGACTAATCATAATAACCTAGAGAGAGGCTAAAATAAAGTTAGAACACCAATAATAACCGTTATCCAAATATCGATCAAAGCTCTAAACTAGAGAAAACTAGAACCAACCATCAGCAAGCACCAGACCCATGCTAATTAACTCAGAAATAGCCAACAAAACCAAGATAGGAGCCCTCAATAAAAAGTCCCAACTAGTAACAGTCATCAAGCCAAATTAGGGTGAGCAACCACAAATGACTAAACATGTCATAAATGAAACCATCAACTGAAGGAAACATAAGATGCAGCAAGTGAAAATCACTAGAACACAAAATAGCCACACAAAAGAAGGCCAAAAGCATCACTCCATACCAAAAGTCTAATCCAAAAGGATCAAGAAAGGTTCACTAGCATAGCAAAAGGCTCCGACAAATTATCCAAGAAGAAGGAAAAGACCAACAAGGAAAAAAATCAAATAACCAAGATTCCAAGGACAACTAAAAGTCCTCCAACCAAACCAGCTATGTAAAATAGCCATAAGGCAACCACTAGAGAATAGCCCATCATAAGTAACCAACAAAGGAAGCATCCCCAACAGCCAAGGAAAAGTAAAAAACCAACAAAGCACCACACAATAGAGGTCCAAAAGAAGCACAACCGCCATAGAAAGTCAATAGCAACAGCTAGCTAGGACCACCCAAAAACCAAACTTCCCTAGAAAAAAAGAGTAACTTGATAAAAAGCATAATAACAACATAAAACCTGCTATAAATAACGTACCTAGCAGAGGCTAATACCAAGAGAATAACCAAACATAAAACCAAGGAAAAAAAGAATAATCCAGCAATAAACAATAAGGAACTAGGAGGCAACCCCCAAAAAAGTAGCCAGGAAACTCTCCAAAATAAGTCCCAGAAAGGAAACAACTAATAGTAGTTCCCACTAGGAAGGCCACCCATTCAACCATTAAAAACCAACAAAAAGTAATTCAAGTTCAAGAGGAGAGCCAACAAAATAAACATTGCAAAAAATAGAATAAAGCTAGAGCAGAAACTATCTATCTAGTAGCAACCAAAGTAATAAGGCAAAGATAGTAGCCACTAGACTAAAAAATCTAAATCAACCCAAGCTGAAAAGATAAGAACCACCAAGCCAAGTTAGAAGTAAGAGGTCTAAAACATAACCTAGCTCAAGCCAAAAAGTGAAAATAAGTTTAGAGATTTTGGTTTATGATTTATGATTTAGGGTTTATGGTTTAGGGTTTAGGGTTTAGGGTTTAGTGTTTAGTGTTTAAGATTTTGGGTTAGGTTTTATGGTTTATTGTTTTGCTTTAGTGTTTAGGCTTTAGGCTTAAGGTCATGAGGGTTTAAGGTTTGGGGTTGTAGGGTGTTTAGGGTTGGTAGGTTTTTGGTTCAGTTTTTATTATTTTGGTTTATTTAGTTTAGTTTATTTGGTTCGTTATTTTTAATTTATTTTTAAGGTTTTAGGTTAGGTTTAGTTTTTTTTATTTTATATCTTTAGGTTTAGGTTTTAGGTTTTTATTTTAGGTTTATTTTTAGGTTTTATTTTTTTAGTTTAGGTTTAGGTTTATTTTTAGTTTATTTTATTTTATTTAGTTTAGGTTTAAGTTTAGGTTTTATTTATTTTAGTTTTATTTATTTTAGTTTAGTTTATTTTAGTTTAGGTTTAGGTTTATTTTATTTAGGTTTTCTATTTTTTAGTTTAGTTTAAGTTTTTATTAATTTTATTTTAATTTAGTCTTTAATTTTTATTTTATTTTTCTTAAGTTTAGGTTTAAGTTTTAGTCTTAATTTATTTTGTTTTTTTATTTTAGTTTTGTTTAGGTTTTTTTATTTATTTTATTGTTAGGTTTTATTTAGTTTAAGTTTAGATTTTTAGCTTTTTAGGGTTTAGGGTTAGTTTATAGTTTGGGGTTTAGGGTATAGGGTTAGGGGTTTAGGGTTTAGGGTTTAGGGTTTAAGGTTTAGGTTTTAGGGTTTAGGGTTTAAAGTTTATGGTTTTAGGGTTTAGTGTTTAGGTTTTAGGTTTATGGTTTAGGTTTTAATTTAGGGTTTTGGGTTTTTATTTTTTTTTAATAGAGAGCAAATTAGATTCAACATTTCTTTTTTTTTTATTTATGAACCAAGTAACACACCATGTTTTCTATGACACAAGCGACAACATAGATAAAAAATGAGCATGCATAGAGCAAATAAAAACCCTAGATAATTAGAACCATCTCTATTGTAATGACATAGTTCCATAAGTAGCAAATCGGATCGACCATTCTTCAGTTTCCCTAGTTCCCATCAGAACCACCTCGGCCTCTCGAGTTGCGGGATCCACCATCATATCTTTGATCTCTCCCTCCCCCACCACCATGCCTATAACCTCAGTCGCTCCTCCCACTTTCATAAACACCACTGCTCTAACCACCACCTCCATATGCACCTCTAGATCCCCACCACCACTGCGATAATCACCGCCTCTAGCTTTTCCTCCATTGCAAGATCTAGACTAAGCTTTGTTGACTGTGGTGTTCCTCTCATCTAGGTTCTACCCATTCTTAGGGTTTAGGTTTATTTTTTAATTTATTTAGTTACTTTAGGTTTCAATTTAGAGTTTGGGGTTTAGGGTTTAGAGTTTAGGGTTAGTGTTTAGGTTTTAGGGTTTAGAGTTTAGGGTTTAGGGTCTAGGGTTTAGGGTTTTGGTGTTTATGTTCTTTAGCTTTAAGGTTTAGGGTTTACAGTTATTTAGAGTTTAGGGTTTTGGTTTGTAGGTTTATGGTTTAGGGTTTAGGCTTTACAGTTTAGGGATTTTTTTTAAAAATTATGTAAACCGGTAGGTTTAGGTTTATTTAGTATATTTAGTTTATTTTTTATTTATTTTAGTTTACTTTATTTTTATTGTTATTTAGGTTTATTTTTTATTTTTATTTAATTTAGTTTATTTATTTTAGTTTAAGTTTTTAATTTTAGTTTATTTTTTAGGTTTAAGTTTAGATTTAGGTTTATTTTTTTAGTTGAGCTTCATTTTTTTTTATCTTTTAGGATTCGATTTTATTTTTTATTTTTATGTTTAGGTTCAGGTTTTTATTTTATTTTTTTAGGTTTAGGTTTTATGTTTTTATTTTAGGTTTATTTTTAGGTTTTATTTTTTAATTTAGGTTTATGTTTATTTTTAGTTTATTTTATTTTATTTAGTTTAGGTTTAGGGTTATGTTTAGCTTATTTTAGGTTTATGTTTAGGTTTTATTTATTTTAGTTTAAGTTTAGGTTTATTTTATATTGTTTATTTTATTTTAATTTAGGTTTATGTTTTTTTATGTTTAGCATTTAGGTTTTATTTTTTATTTATTTTTGGGTTAATTTTTTAGGTTTAGGTTTTTATTTAATTTTTATTTTATTTTAGGTTTATTTTTCTTTATTTTACATTTAGTTTTTATTTTATTTAGGTTTTTTTCTTAGGTTTATAATATATTTTAGTTTAGTTTAGGTTTTTATTTAATTTATTTTAGTTTATTTTTATTTTGTTATTTAATTTTATTTTTAGGTTTAGGTTTAGGTTTCAGTTTAGGTTTTTATTTTATTTAGGTTTAGTTTTTTTATTTTTTATTTATGTTTTATTTAGTTTAGGTTTAGGTTTTTAGGTTTTTAGGGTTTAGAGTTTAGAGCTTAAAGTTTATAGTATATGGTTTAGAGCTTAGAGTTTATAGTTTATGGTTTAGAACTTTATTGTTTAGGGTTTTAGTGTTTAAGGTTTAGGGTTTAGTTTTTAGGCTTTAGAGCTTAGGGTTTTAGGGTTTATGGTTTAGGGTTTGGGTTTAAGGTTCGCTTAGGGTTTAGGGTTACAATATGCTTTAGGGTTTAGGATTTAAGGTTACAATATGCTTTACGGTTTAGGGTTTAGGATTTAGGCTTTAGTCCTTAGGGTTCAGGGTTTTTAGGGTCTAGGTTTTAGGCTTTAGGCTTTAGGGTTTAGGCTTAGAGTTTAGGATTAGGGTTTAGGTTTAGGCTTAGTGTTTAGGGTTTAGGGTTTAGGTTCTAGAGTTTATGATTTTTTAGGGTTTAGGGTTTAGAGTTAGTTTTAGGGTTTAGGGTCTAGGTTTTAGGATTTTATGTTTAGGGTTTAGTGTTTTTTTAAAATTAAGTAAACCGATGGTTTTGGTTTATTTTGTATTTTTATTGTGGTTTATTTTTAATTTTTATTTAGTTTAGTTTATTAATTTTATGTTTATTCATTTTAGTTTAGCTTTTCTATTTTAGTTTATTTTTTATGCTTAGGTTTATGTTTATGTTTATTTTTTAGTTTAGTTTTATTTTATTTTATTTCTTAGGGTTAGGTTTTATTTTTTTATTTTTAGGTTTTGGTTTAGGTTTTTATTTTATTTTTTATGTTTAGGTATTAGGTTTTCATTTTAGGTTTATTTTTAGGTTTTATTTTTTAGTTTAGGTTTAGGTTTATTTTTATTTTATTTTATTATATTTAGTTTAGGGTTTAGGTTTAGTTTATTTTTAGTTTAGGTTTAGTTTTTATTTATATTAGTTTAGTTTATTTTGGTTTAGGTTTAGGTTTAGGTTTATTTTTATTTATTTATTTTAGGTTTAGGTTTATCTTTTATTGTAAGGTTTAGGTTTTATTTTTTATTTATTTTTTGGTTTTATATTTAGGTTTATTTTTTAGGTTTAGATTTTTATTTAGTTTTTATTTTATTTTATTTTAGGTTCATTTTATTTTTATTTTTTGTTTAGTTTTTATTATATTTAGGTTTTTTATTTTCAAGTTTATTTTATGTTTTAGTTCAATTTAGGTTTTTATTTATTTTATTTTAGCTTAGTTTATATTTTTTATTTTATTTTACTTTTAGGTTTAAGTTTAGGCTTAGGTTTAGGTTTAGGTTTATGTTTTAGTTTAGGTTTTTATTTTATTTTATTTTATTTAAGTTGATGTTTTATTTATTTATTTTATTTTAGGTTTTATTTAATTTAGTTTCAGGTTTTTAGCTTTTTACAATTTAGGATTTATGGTTTAGGATTTAAAGTTTAAGGTTTAAGGTTTCTGTTCAGGTAAGATTTAGGGTTTAAGGTTTAGGATTTGGTGTTTAGGTTTTAGGGTTTAGGGTTTAGGGTTTAAGGTTTTATGGTTTAGGATTTAGAGTTTAGGGTTTATGATTTTGATAGTTTAGGGTTTAGGGTTGTGGGTTTAGGTTTTAGGTTTAGGGTTCAGGTTTTAGTTTAGGGTTTAGGGTTTTAAGTTTTTTTTAATAGAGAACAAATTCATATTCAACATTTCTTCTATTGATTTCATCAACCAAGTAACACAGTTAGTTTTCTAAGACTCAGGCAACAACATAGATAAAAAATGAACACGCATAGAAAAAATCAAAACCCTAGATAACTAGAATCATCTCTAATGTAAAGGCACAGTTCATAAGCAGCAGATCAGTTTGACCGTTCTTCAATTTCTCTAGTTCCCATCAGAACCACCCGGCCTCTCGAGTAGCAGGATCCACCATCATATCCCCGATCTCTCCCTCTACCCCCACCATGGCTGTAACCTCCGTCTCCCCTCCTGCATCCATAACTGCTCCAACCACCACATCCATATCGACCAGCACCTCCAGATCCCCCACCACCATTGCGATAACCACTGCCTTCACCTTCGCCTCCATTGCAGATCTATATTAAGCCTGGTAGACGGAGATGTTCCTATCATCAAGGTTCTATCCACTCTTAGGGTTTAGGTTTAGGTTTAGGTTTATTACATTTTAGGGCTTAGGTTTATTTTTTAATTTATTTAGTTAGTTTAAGTTTTGGTTTAGGGTTTGAGGTTTAGGGTTTAGGGTTTAGGGTTTATGGTTTTAGGTTTTATGCTTTAGGGTTTATGGTTTAGGGTAAGGGTTTAAGTTTTAGGGTTCAAGGTTTTATGGTTTATGATTTAAGGTTTATGGTTTAGGGTTGTAGGTTTAGGGTTTAAGGGTTTAGGGTTTAGGATTTATGGTTTATGGTTTTTTTTCAAAAAAAAATTAAGTAAATGAATAGGTTTTTGTTGAGTTTTATTTTTATTTTATTTTTTTTCGTTTAGGTTTTATTTTTTATTTTTAGGCATAGGTTTAGGTCCTTATATTATTTTTTTAGGTTTTATTGTTTAGTTTATGTTTAGGTTTATTTTTAGTTTATTTTATTTTATTTAGTTTGGGTTTAGGTTTAGGCTTTGTTTATTTTAGGTTTAGGTTTAGGTTTTATTTATCTTAGTTTAGTTTATTTTAGTTTAGGTTTAAATTGATTTTATTTTGTTTATTTTATTTTTATTTTAAGTTTAGGTTTTTGTTTAGTTTAGGTTTAAGATTTTTTTTAGGTTCTATTTTTAGGTTTATTTTTTAGGTTTAGGTTTTTATTTAGTTCTTATTTTATTTCATTTTAAGTTTATTTTATTTTTATTTTACATTTAGGTTTTATTTTATTTAGGTTTTTTATTTTTAGGTTTATTTTATTTTTTTTTTTTAGTTTAGGTTTTATTTATTTTAGTTTAGTTTAGTTTTTATTTTTATTTTATTTTATTTTTAGGTTTAGGTTTAGGTTTAGGTTTTAGTTTAGGTTTTTATTTTATTTTATTATTTTATTTAATTTAGGTTTAGGTTTTTTTATTTATTTTATTTTAGGTATTATTTAGTTTAGGTTTAAGTTTTTAGTGTTTTGGGTTTAGGATTTAGGGTTTAGGGTTTATGGTTTTTTTTGAAAAGGGAATATTTTATTGCCACAAGAAAAGAATTACAAAGTCTTTAAAAGGGATAAATCTCCAAAACTAATGTACAAAGATCTACAATAAAACTAAAGAAATAAATCCTATCTTGAGAAAAGAAAAGCAAAGGAAAAGAAAGAAAACTCTGCAACAACACTAAGACCCTCTAAGCAGATCACAAACCACCTGTATGAACCCAAGATCAAAAAAAACACTGCAAGAAACTTAAGCTAAGAGAAAAGATGAAAAAAAAGGTAAGAACATAAAGAGACAAAAGAAATAAAATCCATGGACAAGGCTCAGGCTCAGTCACAATCAACTAAAGGAGCAACAAAATTTGTGAGCATCCAAACTCCAAATGAAGGGTTATAGTTACAAATAATGTTACAAGCCAAAAGAAAACAAAAAAAAACATCCCAGTCATCACAACCAAACTTACCTCCACTAAGGAGCTAACCCATAACCAATAAACAACAAAGTTCTCATACCTGCCATCAAACTGCCAACACAATGAAATAGCAGAAGCAGCAACAACCCAAAAGAAAAAATAGCCACCAGCAACCAGTCAGACCAAGGGTAAAACAATAACCACAATAAACAACCCACCAATGCAGCCACCAGCCAAAAGGACCACAGTAGCCACCATCCAAACCAAGTAACAGTAGAGCCACAAAAACTAGAAGGGAAAGAAAGGCCACAAAGGAACAACCAAATCAAATTGTAGTAGAGCCACCAAAACCATAAAGGGAAGAAAAAGTCAGAGCCAAAACCTAAATAGCTCAACCAGCACAAAGAAATTAGAGGGAAGCAACACAGCAGAAAAACAAATGGCGAAAGCCTTAAGCACCGAAAGCCAACAAAGCCAAAGGAAGCCAACCACTTGAAAGAAAATCCTAACAAGCCAAAGTAATACCCAAAAGTAGGAGACACCAGTCACCCAAGTTGTTCCATGACAAAAAAACAAAACAAAACCGACCAAAGGAAAATCAATAACTAAAGAAAAATAATGAAAATATAAAATAATCTAAGATATGGCAAACCAAATTTATCTTAATTAGAAAAACCTCTTAAATGGTTAGAAATATTATCATTGGTAAACAAAGTAAAGTCATAGAGATGCAAACCATAAATAATTAACACAAAGTTACCTTCTCTTAAAATATGTGTAATTTTAAAAGAAAGTTTACAGATAATAGCCTTACTAATTAAATAGAAAATCCCAACATTATGATTATGTTTAGAATTGATCATAGAAACAACCATCTTAGCATCAGATTCCAACCAAATAGTCTAAAAATTTCTCTCCAAACAAAGCTTAAGAGCATAAAAAAAATAATCATCAATTCAACAAAATAAATGATTTAGTAGAAGAGGAGTGGAAAATTCCAAGATAATATTCTAATGATTATTTCTAAAATACCACCATAACCAAACCTGTTATGTAGAGCCATCAGTATTAATTTTAATACAACAATTAGGAGGGTTAATCCAATGAATAATTTTATATTTAGGAGACGAGTCACAATATGGAAAATTGATACCCAATTTAGAGGAAACAAACTTAAACCCTCTAAAATTATTACCAATGAGAAGAGCAACCTTATGTAAAGAAAACATCTTTTCTTTAGTCCTAGTAATAATCCTCTTATGGTTTATAAGTACATCACGATGTTTAGCATCATTTCTGTCAAGCCAAATAAACCAAATCAAAGTAACAGCCACCACAATTTTGATATGTCCTTTAACGATAAGAAAATAAGAATCCGGATGTTGCATTAATGTTAAATTTCCATTAAAACAACTTGAATTAAATAAATCATCATACCAACACCAAACTTTAGATGCAAATGGCACCATTAACAAAAAACATGATTAGCATTCTCAATATGAAAACAACACATGCATTTGGAAGGTAGATAAAAACCTTTGTCCCAAAGTAAAGAGTCAACAACAATATAATCCCATAAAATTCTCCACACAAAATAGAGTAAGAAGTATGAATAATATTGATCCAAATTTTAAGGAAAATAGGAGAAGTGGATTTTTTAATTTTACATAATGCCAAGTATCTTTAAAGAAAATTCTCCATTACTAGAAATTTCATAAAGAATTTGATATGGAAAATTACCAGTAATAGGAATATTAATGATGTTATTACTAATGAAATCAAGAATCAGTTCATTTAAAAGAGAGAAATTCCATTCCCCATTATAAATAAAATGACTAACTTTCAAAGAAGAAGTATAATGGGTATTAAGCAAAGAATCAAGGGAAAAGTATCCCATCCAGTTATCTTGCCAAAAGGAGGAAGGCCCATTATTAATACCTTGAGAAATGAGAGGTTCCACTTTCCATTTAATATCATAGAGCCATTTCCAACCAATAGAATCACCATGTTTATAATTGCAAATCAAAGGATGCTTACCTTCGAAATATTTAAATTTCATTAATTTAGCCCAAAGACTTTCATTTTTCTAAAATTTCACCAAAGCTTATAAGAAAAACATTAGTGGAATTTGTCAAAGATTTGCACCAAAGGCCACATATGTTGGACTAGGTAGTCCAATGAAGCCTTTTGGCCAAATTCCTAGAACCCCAAAAAAACTTATTAAAAAGTCTTTCAATTTGGATAAGAATAAGGGAAGTAGGAACAATATTAAGAAATATATAAAAATTAAGAGAATAAAGAATACTTTTAATAGCAATTAATCTACCACCAAAAGATAAAAAATGAAATTCAAGGGTAAAATTTTTATTTTGAATATTATGAATTACCTCATCAAAGAGATGGGATCTCTTATGACCATAATATAAAGGGGAGTCTAAATATTTAATAGAAAGATTTTGATGATAAAAACTAGTGATATCCTTTATTTTATTAATTCTATGAAAAAAATAGAAGTAGAAGTGATAAAATAACTTTTATGAGCACTAATCAAAAGGCCACTTTACTTTTCAAATTTATTTAAAAAACCCTTAAGCCTTTTAACATTATGTAACAGGCCACTACAAAATATTATGAAATCATCATCAAAGCTTAAATGAGAGATAGCCAAACCTCCAAGATTCCATACTAGAATTCTTCTAAAAACAATAGATTAGGCCAATGAGGCAAATATTCAATCGCAATAATAAAAGCATCGAGAAAGAGGGTCACCTTGTCTTATACCTTGAGAGGAATTAAAGAAACCAAAGATTTCACCATTGAGAACTAATGAAAACCAAACATTTGTAATTATATTATTAAACAAAGAAAAAATGATTAGAAAAACCAAATAATGTTAGAATGCTATTAAGAAAATCTCAAGAAATGTTATCATAAGTTTTTGTGATGTCAAGCTTAAAAAGTAAATTGCCACCTCTAGTTTTAACATTCAAATCATGAATCAATTCTTGAGCAAGCAAGATGTTATCTAAAATAGTTCTACCTTTCATAAAGGCAATTTGATTAGGAGAGATAATCTTTGGAAGAAACTTACTAAGCATATTAGTCAAAATTTTAGAAACCAATTTATTGAAAAAAGTATAAAGGCTAGTAAGTCTAAAGTCATTCCAAAAGTCAAGATTATCTTTCTTATGAATAAGAACAATAGAAGTGCTAGTAAAATATTTAGGAATAGAATTCCCTTGAAAAAATTCTTAACAACATTAACAAGATCTGCTTTAATAATAAACCAAGCTTTCTTGAAAGAATAAAGTAGTGTAATCATCCAAACCTTGCAAATCAACATTCATACCATTAAGAATATTAAAAGTTTTCACATCGAAGGAGGAGTAACCAAACACGATTATCCTCTATAGACATAATAGAGGGATTATAGAGGGATTGGATTAATGCTCAAGTTAACAATATTTTATTTAAAACATCTTTAAAATAATTAAGAGCAGAAGAAAATATATCCTTTTTTTTATAAAGAACTATCAAAGTTCTTGATTTTATGAAAGCGACCAAGAACTCTCTTTTTCATTAACAAAGCATGAAAATATTTAATGTTTCTTTCCCCCTTAGAAAGATGCTTTGAGGCAACTTTTGTCCAATAAGTTTCCTCCATATTCGAAAATTAATGAGATTATCTTTAGCTAAAGAAGATTATAACAAAAAAGAAGATTTAGTAATAACAAGTTCTTCCAAATCATTCACTTTTATTTCCATATTCTTGATATTATCAAAAGATTTTAAAATAGTTTTGTTCCACCATGTGATATTATGCTTAAGCCTTTTAAGCTTAAGCCAAAACCTCATCATACCAAATGCAGAATCATCAGGAGAAAAAGGAGCACACTAATTATAAGAAATAACATCAAGAAAACTTTTATCTTGTAACCACATATTTTGAAAATAAAATATTTTAATGATATTATTGTTATGAACAACATCCTTAATAGTAATCAAAAAAATGATGAGGATAGAGTTCTACAATGATGCCCCATCAAAGGTAATGGCCAATGGTTTAACCAATAATTATTAAAGAATGCACGATCCACCATTACCACAATCTATGATTATTCAAAGTAAATGAAGAACCAATGTAACCAACATCATGAAGATTACAATCTAAAATCATATTTGCAAAATCTTCCATTGAATGTAAATTTGGCAAAGAACTCCTTTTCCTTTCAAAAGAAAGGACCGTATTGAAATTCCCACCAACAATCCAAGAATCATTAACAACAGAAGCAAAACTAGATAATTGGTCCCAAAGAATTCTCCTCTCTAACTTGTTACAAGCAGCATAAAAAAAAGAGCCAAAAGCATCATAATCACCAAATGAAATATCCACATTAATAACTTGATGAAAATCATTAATAACATAAATAGTAAGAGAATTATTCCAAAATAACCAAAACTTATTATTGCTATTGAAATAAAAGTTGCTAAAACCAAACATCGTGGTCATATGCATTATTTTAGAAGTAAAATAAGAGGTTCCAGAATAACCAAGAAACCAACATTATAAATTCTACAAAGATTCCTAATTCTATGCTTAAGAGTAAGAGTACTAATGCCCCTCACATTCCAAATAGTTTAGGAGTAAGTTAAACATTAATTTTTATTAGGCAAAGAAGAAGAAGAAGTAGATCTAGAAAGTTTAGGAGGATAATTTTAAATTGTTTTTTTTTCATAAAATAGTTTGAAAATCGATCTCATTCTCCATTGATTCATCATTAGAAAACGTTTTATCATCATTATTAACAATAGATTTAGAAGAAGATCCCATTTGCAAGAAGACAAATCCTATTTATTCATTAAATAAGAATTATCACTAAGCAATGTACCATCCAGAATAATAGTTAAAGAAGGGGGAGAAACAAATTTATTAAGCAAACAAACACTTGGCTACACATTATCAACAAGCTCCATACCATCATTCTTTCCCAGATTCAAAGAAGATAAAATAAGATTTTCTTTTAATGATTTTTTGAGGCAAAATAATAGAACCATTTTCTGTAAGATTTTTAGCAGCACAAATCTCCTTAGAATCTAAAAATAAAAAAGGTAAATCATCCACTTGCAAATTTTAAAGAATAATAAAAATAATAGCAGTTGAAACCTTATAACTCTCCAAAATAGTTTTAGAAGCATTTTTAACAAGCTTATCACTACCACTTACATTGGGAACAACATTAGAAACATTAGGAATAGCATTAGAAACAACAATAATATCGTTCATAGCACCATTATTCTTTTCATTTAAAGTAGTTTTTCTTTTATTACTTTTTAAATCTCCAATTTTTCCAACAACCTTAGGATCTTTAACCACTTTCTTCCTAAGATGTTGATGAGTAACAAAACATTCTTAGACTTCATGGCCATAAGTTTTCCTATGATTGCAAAAGCTCGACTAGTTTTTCAATATCCAAATTAGAGCACATAATAGCCATAACACCTTTGAAGGTCTTATGAACCAAGTTTAATGAAATATCAACAAAAATGAAGAATCCTTAGTAGATAAGGAAACTTTGAAGGATTTAGAGGCAAAAGGTTTAACTATACCCAAAGAATTGAAAGCCCGATTCAGAGTAGCTGGAGCATTTAGTTTTCTCCAAGTATTCATAGAAAATGACACCAATGGTGCCATTAAGAACCAAACAAGGATCGCAAAAGGTGAAGATAAGCCAAACCTGAAGAAATATTTGGAAAATTAACTTAAAAATGATGAGAAAGAGAACGAAAAGTAAAAGGATTCGAATCGAGCTTCAGGTGGGAAAAAAAAATGGTTTAGGGTTTTGGTTTGAGGAGAGGTTTTTTATTTTCTTTTATTTATTTATTTTAGGTTTTAAATTTATTAATTTTTTTATTTTATATTTTTTTTGGGTTTGGGGTTTACGGTTTATGGTTGTAGGTTTTAGGGTTTAGGCTTTTAGGGTTTAGGTTTAGGGGTTTAGGGTTTAGGGTTTAGGCTTTAAGGTTTTAGTTTTTAGGGTATAGGGTTTAGCATTAGTTTTATGGTTAGGGTTTTTTCTTTTTATTTTTTATTTTAAATTAAGTAAATTGGTAGGTTTATTTAGCTTATTTTATTTATTTAGTTATTTTTTGTTTTTTTTATATTTTTTTTTGGGTTAGGGTAGGTTTAGGGTTTAGGTTTTCTTTTAGGTTTAGGGTTTAGGGTTTAGGCTTTAGGCTTTAGGTTTAAGGTTTTAATTTTAGGGTATAGGGTTTAGTTATATGGCTAGGGTTTTCTTTTATTTTTTATTTTTTTAAATTACAAATTAGTAGGTTAGGTTTATTTAGTTTATTTTTATTTATTTAGTTATTTTATTATTTTATTTTAGGTTCATTTTATTTTATTTAGTTTAGTTTATTTATTTTAGGTTTATTTATTTTAATTTAGGTTTTCATTTAGTTTAGTTTAGGTTTTGGTTTAGGTTTATTTTTAGTTTAGTTTATTTTATTTTATTTTTTAGGTTTATTTATTTTATTTTTAGTTCTAATCTAGGTTTTATATTATTTTTTTAGATTTAGGTTTCTATTTTAGGTTTTTTTTTATTTTTTTTTAGTTTTAGTTTAGGTTTATTTTAGTTTATTTTATTTTATTTAGTTTAGTTTTAGGTTTAGGTTTTATTAATTTTTTGTTTAGTTTATTTTAGTTTAGTTTATTTTATTTTAATTTTAGGTTTAGGTTTTTTTGTTAGTTTAGGGTTTAGGTTTTAATTTTATTTACATTATTTATTTTTTTAAATTTATTTTAGGTTTTTATTAATTTCATTTTAATTTAGTTTCTAATTTTTATTATATTTTCTTTTTATGTTTAAGTTTAGGTTCAAATTTTAGTTTATATTTTTTATATTATTATTTTTTTAGTTTTGGTTTATGTTATCTGATTTTATTTTAATGTTTTATTTTATTTAGGTTCAGGATTGTAGCTCTTTAGGATTTAGGGTTTAGGGTTTAAGGTTTAGGGTTTATGGTTTAGGGATTTTAGGATTTATGGTTTAGGTTTTATGGTTTAGGGTTTAGGTTGATTTAGGTTTAGGGTTTTATGGTTTAGGGTTTTAGGTTTGGGTTTAGGGAGGTTTGGGTTTAGGTTTAGGGGTTTAGTTTAGGGTATAGGGTTTTTGGTTTTTTTTAATAGAGAACAAATTCAAATACAATATTTCTTCTTTTTGATTTCTTCAACCAAGTAACACAACAAGTGACGACATAGATAAAAAATGAGCATGCAAAGAATAAATCAAAAACCATACATAACTAGAATCATCTCTACTGTAAAGACACAGTTCCATAAGAAGTGATCGACGATTCATTCTTCACTTTCAGTTCCCATCAACCACCCGGCCTCGGTAGTGGGATCCACCATCATATCCCTGATCTCTCCCTCCGCCACCACCACGACAGAAACCTCCATCATTCATCCCACCTCCATAACTACCACTTCTTCGACCACCACCTCCATATCCACTAGCACCTCCAGATCCCCCACCAGCACTGGGATAACCACTGCCTCTACCTTCGCCTCCACCGTCAGATCTCGACTAAGCTTGGTTGACATTGATGTTCCTACCATCAAGGTTCTGCCAATTCTTAGGTTTTTGATTTAGGTTTAGGTTTATTAGGTTTTAAAGTTTAGGATTATTTTTAAATTTATCTATATACTTTAGGTTTAGCTTTAGGGTTTTGACTTTAGGGTTTAGGGTTTAGGGTTAGAGTTTAGGTTTTAGGGTTTAGTGTTTAGGGTTTAGGGTTTTAGGGTTTATGCTTTTAGGGTTTAGGGTTTAGGTTAGGGTTTTGGGTTGTAGGTTTAGGATTTAGTGTTCAAGATTTAGGGTTTATGGTTTTTTTAAATTAAGTAAACTGGTAGGTTTAGATTTATTTAGTTTATTTTTATTTATTTTATTTTTATATTTTTATTTAAGTTTATTTTATATTTTTTTTATTTTAGTTTATTTAATTTTGGTTTATTTAGTTTAGTTTAGGTTTTTTATTTTAGTTTATTTTTTAGGTTTACGTTTAGGTTTATTTTTTTAGAGTGTTATCCTTATTTTATTTTTTATTTTTGGTTTAGGTTTAGGTTTTTATTTTTTTATTTAGGTTTGAGTATTAAGTTTTTATTTTATGTTTATTTTTAGGTTTTATTTTTTTTGGATAGGTTTACCTTTATTTTATGTTAAGTTTAATTTTTTTTTAGTTTAGGGTTTAGGTTTTATTTTTTATTTATTTTTAGGTTTATTTTTAGGTTCATATTTTTATTTAGTTTTTATTTTATTTTATTTTACGTTTAGTTTATATTTCATTTAGGTTTTTTATTCTTAGGCTTATTTTATTTTTTTTGTTTACTTTAGGTTTTTATTTTATTTTATTTTATTTAAGTTTAGGTTTTTATTTATTTTATTTTTTGGTTTTATTAAGTTTATGTTTAGGTTTTTAGGTTTTTAGGATTTACAGTTTAGGGTTTAGTTTTTAGGCTTTAGGGCTTAGGGTTTTTAGGGTTTATTAGATTTAGCATTTTTTTAGGGTTTATAGTTTAGAGTTTAGGGTATACATTTTTTTTAATTAACCAAACCGATTGGTTTAGGTGTATTTAGTATATTTAGTTTATTTTTTATTTATTATAGTTTACTTTAATGTTTATATTTATTTAGGTTTATTTTATTATTTTTATTTAGTTTAGTTTATTTATTTTAGGTTTATTTATTTTAGTTTAGGTTTTTTATTTTATTTTATTTTTTAGGCTTAGGTTTAGGTCTAGGTTTATTTTTTAGTTGAGTTTTATTCATATTTTCTTTTTTAGTTTTAGGTTTTATTTTTTATTTTTAGGTATAGGTTTATGTTTTATTTTATTTTTTTAGGTTTAGGTTTTAGGTTCCTATTTTAGGTTTATATTTAGGTTTTATTTTTTAGTTTAGGTTTAGGTTTATTTTTAGTGTATTTTATTTTATTTAGTTTTGGGTGTAGGTTTAGATTTAGTTTATTTTGGGTTAAGTTTAGGTTTTATTTATTTTAGTTTAGGTTTAGGTTTATTTTAGTTAATTTAATTTATTTTAATTTTTGGTTTAGTTTCCTTTTTTTAGTTTAGGGTTTAGTTTTTATTTTTTTATTATTTTTAAGTTTTAATTTTAGGTTTAGGTTTTTATCTACTTTTTATTTTATTTTATTTTAGGTTTATTTTATTTTTATTTTACGCTTAGTTTTTCTTTTATTCAAGTTTTTTATTTGTAGGTATTTTTTATTTATTAGTTTAGTTTAGGTTCTTATTAATTTTATTTTATTTTTTTTAATTTTTTATTTTAATTTCTTTTTAGGTTTAGGTTTAGGTTTTAGGTTAGGTTTTTATTTATATTTTTATTTTATTTTATTTATGTTTTGGTTTCTTTATTTTTTTTATTTTTAGGTTTTCTTAAGTTTAGGTTTTGGTTTTTTGGTTTTCAGGGTTTATAGTTTAATGTTTAGAGTTTAGGGTTTAGGGTTTTAGGGTTTATGGTTTTAGAGTTTAGGGTTTAGGGTTAGGGTTTATAGTTTAGGGTTTAGGATTTAGGCTTTAGTGTTTAGGCTTTAGGGTTTAGGGGGGTTTTTAGGGTGGTTCAGGGTTTACGATTTAGGGTTAGCTTAGGGTTTAAGGCTTAGGATTTAGGATTTAGGGTTAGTTTATGATTTAAGGTTTATGGTTTTAAGGTTTAGGGTTTATGGTTTAGTATTAGGGTAGAGTTTAGGGTCTAGGGTTTATGGTTTAGGGTTGTATGTGTAGGGTTTAGGGTTTAGGGTTAGGTTTAGGGTTTAAGGTTTGGGATTTATGATTTAGTGTTTAAAGTTTAAGGGAGTTTAGGGTTTTATTTTAAAATTATGTAAATGTTATGTTTAGGTTTATTTAATTTATTTTATATTTTTATTTAGTTTAGTTTATTTATTTTATGTTTATTTATTTTAGTTTAGGTTTTTTATTTTAGTTTATCTTTTAGGTTTAGGTTTAGGTTTTTGTTTATTTCTTAGTTGAGTTTTTTTTTAAAGGTTTAGGTTTTAGTTTTTATTGTTTGGTTTAGGTTTAGGTTTAGGTTTAGGTTTTTTAGGTTTAGGATTTAGGTTTATATTTTAGGTTTATTTTTAGGTTTTATTTTTTAGTATCGGTTTAGGTTTATTTTTAGTTTATTTTAATTTATTTAGTTTAGGGTTTAGGTTTAGTTTATTTTATGTTTAGGTTTCAATTTTATTTATTTTTGTTTAATTTATTTTAACTTAGGTTTAGGTTTACTTTATTTTATTTATTTTATTTATTTTAGGTTTAGTTTTTATTTCTAGTTTAGGCTTTGGGTTTTATATTTTATTTATTTTTAGGCTTTATATTTTGGTTTATTTTTTAGGTTTAGGTTTTTATTTAGTTTTATTTTATTTTATTTTAGGTTTATTTTATTTTTATTTTACATTTATTTTTTATTTTATTTAGCTTTTTAATTCTTAGGTTTATTTTAATTTTTAATTTAGTTTAGGTTTTTATTTATTTTATTTTTATTTTATTATTATTTTTTTTTAATTTTTATTTTATTTTCTTTTTTAGGTTTTGGTTTAGGTTTAAGTTTAGGTGTTAGTTTATGTTTTTATTTTTTATATTTTTTTATTTTATTTTCATTTAGATTCCTTATGTATTTTATTCTTAGGTTTATTTAGTTTAGGTTTAAGTTTTTAGTTTTTTAGGGTTTAAGGTTTAGGGTTTAGGGTTTAAGGTTTAGGGTTTAGGGATTTGGGTTTTGGGTTTAGGGATTAGGGTTTAGGGTTTAGGGTTTAGGGATTAGGGTTTACCTTTTTGGGTTTAGTGTTTAGGGTTTAGGGTTTAGGGTTAAGGGTTTAGAGTTTAAGTTTTAGGTTTAGGGTTTAGAGTTTATTTATTTTAGGTTTGTTTGTTTTAGTTTAAGTTTTTTATTTTTTTTTATTTTTTAGGATTAGGTTTTAGGTTTTTATTTTAGGTTTATTTTTAGGTTTTATTTCGTAGTTTAGGTATAGGTGTATTTCTAGTTTATTTTATTTTATTTAGTTTAGGGTTCAGGTTGAGTTTATTTTAGTTTTAGGTTTCATTTATTTTAGTTTAGTTAAAGGTTTAGGTTTAGGTTTAGGTTTATTTTGTTTATTTTTATTTTATCTTAGGGTTAGGATTTTCTTAGTTTAGGGTTTAGGCTTTATTTTTATTTTTTATTTTTAGGTTTTTTTAGATTTTATTTAGTTTTTATTTTAATTTAATTTATTTTAGGTTTATTTTATTTTTATTTTACATATTATGTTATTTTATTTAGGTTTTTTATTCTTAGGTTTATTTTATTTTTTTAGTTTAGTTTAGGTTTTTATTTATTTTATGTTAATTTTTTATTAGTTTATTTTATTTTATTTTTAGGTTTAGGTTTAAGTTTTAGTTTCAATTTTTATTTTATTTATGTTTAGGTTTTTTATTTATTTTATTTTTAGGTTTTATTTAGTTTAGGTTTAGGTATTGAGTTTTTAAGGGCTTAAGGTTTAGAGTTTAGGGTTTAGGGTTTTAGGGTTTATTGTTTAGCTTTAGGGTTTAGGGTTTAGGGTTTAGGGTTTAGTATTTAGGCTTTAGGATTTAGGGTTTAGGGTTTTAGGGTTTCTGGATTAGGGTTAGAGTTTAGGTTTTAGGGTTTAAGGTTAAGGGTTTAGGCTTTAGGGTTTAGGGTTTAGGTTTACTTTAGGTTAATTTAGGCTTTAGATTTTAAGGTTTATGGTTTAGGCTTTAGGGTTTAGGGTTTAGTTTAGGTTACTTTAGGGTTTAGGGTTTAAGGTTTTAGGTTTAAGGTTTAGGGTTTAGATTTTAGGATTTGGGTTAGGGTTTAAGGATTAGAGTTTAAGGTTTAGGGATTAGGATTTTTTAGGGTTTAGGATTTAGGGTTTAGGGTTTTAAGGTTTAGGATTTAGGGTTTAGGGTTTAAGGTTTAGGCTTTAAGTTTTAAGGTTATATAGTTTAGGATTTAGGATTTAGGGTTATAGGTTTAGGGTTTAGTTTAGGTTTAGAGTTTAGTTTAGTTGGTTTTTTTATTTTTTTTTTTTTTTTTAATTTTATTTTTTTAAATTAAGTAAACTTGTAGATTTAAGTTTATTTAGTTTATTTTTTATATATTTTAGTTTATTTTTTTCATATTTTTATTTAGCTTTATATTTATTTATATTTAGTTTATTTTATGTTTATTTATTTTAGTTTAGGTTTTTTCTTTTAGTTTATTTTTTAGGTTTAGGTTTAGGATTAGGTTCATTTTTTAGTTTAGTTTTATTTTTGTTTTATTTTTTTGGTTTAGGTTTTATTTTTTACTTTTATGTTTAGGTTTAGGTTTAGGTTTTTATTTCTTTTTAGGTTTAGGTTTTAGGTTTTTATTTTAGGTTTATTTTTATGTTTTATTTTTTAGTTTAGGTTTAGGTATATTTTTAGTTTATTTTATTTTATTTAGTTTAGGTTTAGGTTTATATTTAGGTTTTATTTATTTTAGTTTAATTTATTTTAGTGTAAGTTTAGGTTTATTTTATTTTTATTTTAGGTTTAGGTTTTTTTTAGTTTAGGGTTTAGGTTTTTTATTTATTTTTAGGTTTTATTTTTTTTCTTTATTGTTTTGGTTTAGGTTTTTGCTTAGTTACATTCAGGGATGAAGACTTACTCTAGGAGCAGGCACAACCTCTTTACATTCTGTGGATGTTGGCGGTATAGGCTATCGAGTTACGGTTGACCCAGGTGTATCAATCAACATTATGATTCTAAGATCCTTGCTTGAGGATGCCGTCAAACTCTAAAAGAAAGATGATGTTGAGATGATTTAATTAACAAGAGAGGCCGTGGTATTTATTTTGGAAGTGTGGGGGGGGGGGGGGGACACCAGTAGATCATAGGGGTACCTTTTGAGGTGATATAAGATTGAGGTATGATGTACTATCTCAAAGATAGAGGCATCATCTGATGGACTAATCCGTAATAAGGATTCCTAATGATGATGGGTCTTCGAATGTATGTGGTGAATAAATCTCTTATAGGGAGTCACCTTTCAAATCTGTTGGTGAGAAAAGAAGAGAGATAGAAATTCATCTTTTAGGACACCACACAAATCTAGATGTACTTATTGGTGATGATGCGTCATCAAGGTATAGTACTACCTCGAAAATAGAAATCACTACCCTTTAATGGAACCAATCACCTCGATAAGGACTCCCCAGGATGATGGGTATATGTATGTACCAGAGATTCATCCCCTACTTTACATGGAAAAGTAAAGCAATATTTATTTTAAACTGGGTTTGTTAAGTTTCTGAGGCCAAGCCATAGTTAATTACATCCTAAGGGTTTGAATAGGTTTGATCAAAGTTTAGGTTAGTCCTTTAAAGGGAATTTAAAGGATTTAAGAGAATTTCAAGGATTTTAATTTTGAAATTTATTTTTTGCCTTTAATTGGATTAATTTATATTTATATTTGATTTATATATGAGAATATAAATGAGAATATAAATAAGTTAGAGATAATCCCATGAATTTGAATAGGTTTGATCAAGGCTTGATTGATTTTGGCTAAGTCTTTTAATGGAAAATTAAAGGGACATAAGAAACTTATCATGAATTAATTTGGAATTTTGAATTTGATTGATTTGAATTTATATTTCATTTATATATGTGAATATAAATGAGAATATAAATGTATCATGAGAAAGTCTCAAAGGTTTGAATAGGTTCGAATAGATTTGAATCATGATTTTAGTTAAGTCCTTAAGGGAGATTAAAGACTTAGGCAAATTTTGGACTTAAAAATTTTTGATGGATTTTGATCATGTGTTTTCATTCATAAATTTCAATCATAGAGTTCAATCATATGGAGTTGATTTGAATTTGGAGAAAATCAAATAGAATTGATTTGGAGTTTGACTTGAAAGAAACAAAGTGAGAAATGGTTCAAGCTAAGGGTAGGAAAATTTTCCTAACACCCCTAAGGCATGACTATTCATATGGCTAACTCTTTTAAGTCTTCTAAGGCTAGGTTGGAGCATCCACCTAATCACTAGATGTGTCTTAAGATTAAGGAACTCTAAAAATCTAAGAGAAGCTCTATGTCTAAGATAGAGGGGTTGAGAGCTCATCCTAAAATTGAGGTCAACAAAGGGCGTGCAATAAGTGTGGTGTGACTAACAATGAACACCACATGTATTGGTGTTAATCGAAATGATCAACAACACTGAGAGATCACTAGCATTATACAATCTATCCTTATGAGGTCTGCCTCTAAGAGGTAGAACCTTGTCACAACTTAGGTTGACTTTGGTAATCTCACGGAGGCAAGGTGGTGGCAAGTTCTACCTACACTTCAGAGCTCACCTATAGCTTCTCCTTAGGGACTCTAGGAATCAGATGATTCGAAGTCTATCTCAAGAGGTGAACCCATAGTATTTAGAGTTGGAAAGTCCAACTATGAATTAGAAAGAGGAAGATTAGAATTGTTATAGTTAATTAGACTTGAAGAGTTATTGTTAGGAATAGAAGAAGACAACTCATCATAAGAGACACAGATATAATTCAAATCAACTTTATTATTTAATTTCTTGGAAGTATTTGGGGGTACAAAGTAGAAGTCAAGTAGAGTGAGTGGGATTTGATGCCCTTATCCACAAGTTCTATTAATAGAAAAACTTAAGAGCTAAATTTGAAGTGGTAAATAAGTGTGGAAGAAGGTTTGGAGGTTGGACCCTGTCTGGCTATGCTAAAGGGCTATCCTAGGCTGACACATGTTGTTGCTGCTGCTACTGCTGAGCTCCCACTTTCCTAGAGTTGGCACTAGAAAATTGCAAACCTTCCTTGGTGTTGGAGGTTTGAGACTGCACCGAAAGCTTCTTGATCTTCTGAATTATTTTCCTAGAGGTTTTAGACAAACAAATGTCCCAACCTTCTTTGGTTTTGGTAGGATCACTTGTATCCCCAAGGATTACCCTAATGGAATTGGAAGGTTGTTCCACAAGATATTCCTTTAGGATAACTATAGCACCGATCTTGAAATTGTGTTCAAGCCAATCCTTTAATGTGAAGCAATCCTCCAAAATGTGGACTAGCATATGATGGTAAGGGCAAAAGTTTGGATCATGACTTTTGCCTACTTCCTCTAGTCTCCTAGGCTCGGGTAGCTAAAAATTAGGTTTCTTTAAGATATTCTTAAAGATTTTCCTGATTACCTCCCTCTTAAAATAATAAGGTTTGTTTAACTTATCTAAAAGGTAGCTACACAGTAGCGGTATGCATACTGCGCTGGTGGTATAACTAAAGGCGGTGGCTGTGATGGGCAGAGGCTACGGTGGGAGGCTGTGCAGTTGCCTCGGTGGTGGCAAAGGAGGTGGAGGCCGCTGAGGTCATGGTCTCTCAAACTGATCTTTAGCTGGCTAGTTCACCTTGTTAACTACTTTCTTCTCATAAACCTTTTGGGATTTCTTCTTGGGCAACTGATCTGGAAAAGGCAACTATTTGGCCTCTCTTTGTAGACTATCCTCCTTGTTGATTAGCTTCTCAAATATATTTATGGTGAAGTACTTAAGCATGAAGGCGACTGGGCCATGGATATCCGTCAAGATAATCACAAAGGCATGTTATTCAGATAGCTATGGTTCATAATTCATACTCAGGTTATGCCATCGAAGAATATAATCAACAAGTGACTCACCAGTGTGTTGTTGGGCTATAATGAGATCACCTACAATAACCCTTTGCTGAGCTCCAGCAAATCTATTGATGAAGAGTTGCTCTAACACAAAAAATTTCTTTACTAAACCATTGGGAAGTTCAGCATACCAATCAAAAGTGATACCCGCTAGGCTATTAACAAAGAGTCTAAAGAGTAAAGCATCGCTACCACCTACATTACAATAACTGGCCCTGAAGTGAGCTCTGTGTTACCTCGGGTTCCCACTGCCATCAATGCTTTTAAAGGAAGGAGGCACGAAACCCTTGGGATACTGGATAGTATTGAATTCCTCTGGGTAGGGTCAAACCTTTGGAACTGATAATCCTCCCGAGCTTGAGCCAAAGCTTCCTTCACCTGTTGCTCAACCATGGATTTCAGATCTTTTTCATGTATGGAGGTACTATTCACTACCTTCATATACATACTAGTGCTACCTTGCTCAACGGGAGGTAGAGTCTTAACTGGGTCTAAAACATGCACTAGCTCAGTGGTGACATCGATATAATGGGATGAACTAAAGGAGCTTGCTTCGAAATCGACATTACCTAACAAGTCATGTAACTATTGTGCCATCCTATCAATCGCTCATCTTTCCCTTCTATCGAAGGTGATGGGATGATTCTTGATGTCTCCTTGATCAACCTCATCACCTTCCATGGCTGTTGCTCCCAAGAAGAGAACCTCTGTGACCATGCATACTCATGAATCCCCATCAAGTCATCTTTGTTGGGATCGAAGCTGACTCTCTCTTCATCAGACCAAGCATACCTCAAGATCTCATTCTTCTCCATAAAATAGTGTGCAACTGTCTCATCTAAGGATCAATCTAACTCAATAGGTACAAAAAGCTTGGGCTGATCGGAGATCGCTATCATGCACTAAGAGGCACTAGACCTCACTCCTTTGGGAGTCAATCCTATGCGGACTGTACTCATTAGACGAATGATAATTCTGATTAATACTATAATAGGGGTAATAATCCTAAGATGATCCTCTACTACTGCTCCAACTAAACTATCATCTAGAATATCTATGATAACTGTCACCATCTCTACATCCGGTTGTATGGGTGGAGTTGATGAAGGAGCGATCCGATAGGGGTGCCACTCCTTCCACACCACCGGTGGGCGAGAAGGTCAGTAGAGAGCTCATACCACAATGGGTGGTGTATGAGTAGGATCCCTTGGTAGCAGATCACCGGGTACATTTTTCCCAGTCTTCATGGCCTTAGATGGAATGGGAGATGTTGAAACTGCTTGGCGATGGAGCGTGGGGTAGAAGCGGTGGGGGTGCAGTCTTTGTGCACGAGGAACTACCCTCTTATGGTGGTTTAGTCCTCAGAGGAGAATACTATTAGTATGGTTGTTGTGGGAAGCGCATTGAGCTGGAAAATCAATGAAAGCAAAAGAGGCTAACTGACAGCTGAACCTCCGTCACTCTCTGCTAGTAATGTATGATGTATGGGCCTCACAGGCCCTCTCCTGATGGATCTACCTCCCTACACTGTGGAGGATAATAGATCAATGCTCGAACTGGTGATCATACTCTGAGGGTCCGTATGCTCCGACTACCTGGCATAGAATAGAGTGGAGGCCGGTGCACGACCTCCTACTCTTAGATCTTTATTGCAAGTTCACCCAGAGGCGTGAAGCAGTCTTCCGGCATTCTCTCTCGATCACGAGAGAGGATGAAATTGGTTTTCTATGGTGGTGAAGTGATCATGGGAGACTCATCTATGGATAATATGACAGCTACCTCTAGCTCTCTAGCTATCTGAGTGTGGAACCATTTGACCATATAGTTCTTATTCCTATGCTAGGTATGAGTAGGATGAGAGGAGTGTGAGCTAGACCCATCCTCAAATATGGGGGAGACAAGCCCTGAAATTAGGGGAGCCTTACCCTTTGAGGGTACATATGGTAGGGTGCTAGCACGTACCGGGGCAACATGAGCAATTCTAGGATGAATGGAACATACCCATTATTCTTTGGAACTCGATGTCTGGTACTTCCACAGCTTTCCTCTTCAATGAGGAGATATCTGAATCAAATGGTAAGTCTATCCTGATGATCAACTTCGCTCACCTTCTTTACCAACTATGGTGAGGGAATGCCCTCACAAGTGATCCGCCCCTCAAATCCACGGTCAAAGTGGATCAGTGGGTATGGTCAAGATGAGGAAGTCAGCCTGATCGATAGCTAGATCCATACCGTGGAGGAAAGTGAAGACAAATTTCTAAGAATCATTGTAGTCCTTTGTACATTGTATATACCGAAAAGAATCTACAACAAGAAATGAACTTGCATTAGTTTCTATCTCCATAGATTTTTTTGGAATTTTTGAATTTTGAATTTTGAAATTTTGAACACACACCCAACAACTTGGAAGTTTTAAGTGGGGTTCAAATAGATTTGAAGAGATTGATTGAAAGAGGAATTTGAATTATGAATCCAAACTTCAACAAATTTAAGTATGATGAAATATAAATTCAAACTTTTTGATAAGATGCTTCCATAGGTTCATTATTATTTTGAATTTGAATTTGTGATTTTGAGGACCCTTTCCTTTAACAAATTTGAGTATGTTAAAGTAAGGGTCAAATGATTTTGCTTGGGTATGCTAAGTGAAGTGTTTATTTCTTTTGTGAATTTTGTTTTGTTTTGATTTGTGGAAAATTTTGGAATTCTTACTTAGCAAATTTAGGTATGTTTAGTGAAGAATCCAAGTGTATTTTGTTTAATTTTTGAAAATAGGATTCTTAGCAAATTTAGGTATGCTAAGAAAATCCTAAGTGTTTCATTTGTTTGGAATATTTTCATTTTTGCAAAGGGTAGGATCCTTAGCAAACTTGGTATGCTAAGGGAATCCTAAGTGTTTTGTATTATTTTGAGGTGAGAAAGTGGAGATTTAACTTTAGTAAATTTGGTATGCCAAAGATGAAATCCCACTTAGTTTTATGGAATGAAAATTTCACTTAGCAAATTTGAGTATGCTGATATGAAATTCCAAATGGTGTGTTTAAAATTTTGATTTCATTTTTGATTTTGAAAAATTGAAACTACCCTTTAGAAAATTTGGTATGCTAAGAAAAGAAGTTCCAAAGGGTGTTTGAAAATTTTGATTCTTGGATTTGGAAGCTTTACTTAACAAATTTGAGTATGTTAAATAAAGTTCCAAATATTGTTTGAAAATTTTGATTTTTGGATTTGGAGACTTCACTTAACCAATTTGGGTATGTTAAGCGAGGTTCCAAAATGTGTTTAGAAATTTTTGGAATATGATTGTTGATTTTGATTTTGGATTTGGAAACTTTACTTAGCAAATTTGTATTACACTAAGTGAGGTTCCAAATGTATGTTTGAAATTTTTTGAAATAAGATTATTGATTTTGATTTTGGATTTGGAAACTTCACATAGAAAATTTTGATCATGCTAAATGAAATTTCAAATGTGTATTGAAAATTTTTGAAATATGATTGTTGATTTTGATTTTGAATTTGGAAACTTCACTTTTGCAAATGTGATTATGCTAAATGAAATTCTAAATGTATGTTTGAAAATTTTTTGAAATATGATTGTTGATTTTGATTTTAGATTTGGGAACTTTACTTAGTAAATTTGATTATGTTAAATGAAATTCCAAATGTATTTTGAAAATTTTTTGAAATATGATTGTTGATTTTGATTTGGATTTGGAAACTTCACTTAGCAAATTTGATTATGCTATGTGAGGTTCCAAAAGTATGTTTAATAAAATTTTTGAAATATGATTGTTGATTATAATGTTTCGAATTTGGAAACTTCACATAGCAAATTTGATTATGCTAATTGAAATTCCAAATGTATGTTTGAATATGATGGTTGAAGTTTTAATTTTTGAAAAAGGGGACCTCCATTCAACAAATTTAGGTATGTGGAATGGAGATCAATTTTATTTTTGAAATGTGAAATTTTTGTGTGTGATTGTTACTTTTTGAATGGGGAGGAATTCCAATATAAAACATATGTGAGATATATTTAAGTAGGATTTCCTAAAAAGATATTTTATTTTTTATTGTAAATGAAATCTTCATTTAATAAATTTAAGTATATTAAATGAATGTGTTCATGTCTACTTTTTGAAAATTTGGATTTTGTTTACAAATGAACTTTTTATTCAATAAATGTGAGTGTATTGAATAGAAAAATTCATGTGTTTTGAAAACTTTATGATAATGATTATGATTTTTAGAAAACATGATTGTTCATTTTATTTTGAAAATGAAATCTTCATCAAAGTGAATTAAAAGAAGATGTTCATTTGTTCTTTTGGAAAATTTTATTAGTTTTATTTTTGAAATCCCTACATGTAACAATTATATGAATTGTTAAATGAGGTGAAGAAATTTTGTGGAAAATATTTTATTAAGTGCATTTTTGAAAAGGTGCTTTTGAAAAGGTAAAGTTCTTTATAGAAGATTTATTATTTTAGGATGAACATTTCCTTACAATGAAAATGGTAAGGAGGAAGTATTTTAAGATATTTCCTTTTTTATTTAGATCTTTTCATGTTACCCATTAGAGAAACCAATGGGGGTTTTAAGACCAACAAGGAATGCGATCCTAAAACCTAAAGATGTTGGCTAACTCAACTCAAGAATGAAATGTGCTAAGTGCCAACGGGAAGAAGGATAGTCTTGGATTCATACCAAAGTTCAAACCCACGATTGATACTCAAAGACAATGATCATTTACCAAAGATGAGAGAGGAACCATCCCGGTAGAGTCACTAGAAAAATCTATGGTGAATAAATCTCTTATAGGCCTTTCAAATGTTGGTGAAAAGAAAGAAGAGACTTTATAGAAATTCATCTTTTAGGACACCAAAGCAGATCTATAGATGTACTTATTCGTGATGGTACATCATCAAGGTATAGTGTACTATCTCGAAGACAATCACTACCCTTTAATAGAACCAATCACCTCAAGGACTCCCAAGGATATGGGTGCATATGTAGATTCTTCCTCTAATTTACATGAAAAAGTAAAGCAATGTTTATTTTAAACTGAGTTTGCTAAGTTCCCTACAGGGGCAAGCCCCTATAGTTAATTACATCCTAAGGGTTTGAATAGTTTTGATCAAAGTTCAGGTTAAGTCCTTTAAAGAAAGGATTTAACGTAATTTTAAGGATTTTAAATTTGGAATTTAATTTTTGCCTTTGATTGGATTGCTTTATATTTATATTTCATTTATATTGAGACTATAAATGAGAATATAAATAAGTTTTGAGAAAATCCTATGAATTTGAATAGGTTTGATCAAGGTTTAGGATTGATTTTGGCCAAGTCTTTCAATGGAAATTAAAGGGAATTAAGAAAATTTTCATGGATTGATTTAGAATTTTGAATTTGATTGATTTGAATTTATATTTAATTTATATATGTGAATATAAATGAGAATATAAATGGATTATGAGAAAATCTCAAAGGTTTGAATAGGTTTGAATCATGAATTTGGTTAAGTCCTTAAGGGAAGGATTAAAGACTTAGGCAAATTTTGGTCTTAGGAATTTTGTTGGATTTTGATCATGGCTTTTCAATCATATATTTCAATCTTGGAGTTCAATCATATGGAGTTGATTTGAATTTGAAGAAAAATCAAATAGAATTGATTTGGAGTTTGACTTGAAAGAAGGAAAATGAGGAATGGTTTAAGCTAAGGGTAGGAAAATTTTCCTAACACCCCAAGGCATGACCTAATCCTATGGGTAACTCTTCTAAGTCATCTAGGCAAGGTCAGCATCCACCTAATCACTAGATGTGTATTAAGACTAAGAAACTCTTAAAATCTAAGAGAAGTCCTATTTAGAAGGGAGGGTTGAGAGCTCATCCTAAAATGAGGTCAACAATGTACCAGATTTTTCCCCTACTTTACATGGATGAATAAAGTGGGGTTTATATTAAACTAGGTTCTTAAGTTCCTATGGGTAAGCCTTCATAGTTAATTGCATCTTAGAAATGAAATGTCCTAAGAATACTCTCGATTAATGTAGACAATTATCATCTCTAAAGATTTCAAGATTAAACTATCAAAGGATTGGTTGTATTTGGAAAGCTCAAGGAGAAGACTTATTTTTGGAATCCAAATGAAATAAGTCGGAAGTGCTCATGATACTTGAGGCTAGTGAGCATTCTAATCTATCCTATGGTTGGGCTTTATAATTTTGAAGTTGAGGAGATTTATATGTTTTGAGTTAAAACTTAATTAGATTACTAGGGCTTATGATCCACCAACATAAGGTTACAGGAATGCCTAAGAGGTAAGATTTTATTATCGTAGCTCAAAGAAAATAGCTACCTCGGATCCTAAATCTAGGGAGCTTTAGTATGAGCTAAATCACAACCTAAATCTATGTGATAGGTGAATATAATAGTTTATCTCCATAAGAGAGAATAAATTGTCCAACTTCTGAACTTATAATCGCCTAGAGTGGCAGTTAACTCCTCCTATGATTTTAAAACTATGTAGTTTGGTCTTATGAATTAGAAGATAACTAAGGTAGTTATTTAATTAGAAAGAGACTAAAGTCTAAACACTCCCTAAGAGACTAGAGCATGTGTGGTATGAGCATATGACTTAATCTATAGATGCAAAATCTTTTCAAATTTTATTTCATTTTAGACACATTATTTTGATAGAGATTTTAGGATTTCTTATGCAAAATGCATGATGAAATAGGTATGGGTCATATCTAGAAGAAGGTGTTCTCCACCACAAGGGATGCCCTCACTGGTCAAACATTTCTTTATCGTGCAAGAATGGAGATCCTTCATGTTCAAGAGAGAAAGAATATGTATGCATGATGTATGTAGCCATACTGACTAAGGGGTTTCTAAATCATTTAATTATCTTATTTATTTCTTAGGATTTATAATGAGGTTAAGAGTTGTTTAAAATTTAGTTATGAGTGATTAGTTGGAAAGAAAAGTTATTTTTATCCTAAGAATCTAATCATATCCAAGCCACACATTAAAATATCAATCATTTAAGAAACTATGAAAAGCATGACATTCTAATGCACAAAGTAAAATAACATCAAACAACTATATAAACTATCTTAAAAGAGTAAAAGGTAGATGCGATCGGGTACCACCATAAAACCCAAGAGAGAAAAGATGGGTAGTGAGCTCCCTTATGCAACATGGAATATGAAAGAATAATTATAATTGTATTAAATGCTATGGGGGTCTTCTCTCTTCATATCACCATCTCTGATTTGGTTCCTTCTTTGATTTGGATGGTGCTTGCTTCAAAGGCATCATAGGGCACCCCAAGACAAAGCCTTCTGGCCATTGCTCATCCTAATCACCCATAGTACTAATCCTAATTCCTAATGCAAAAATTACATTTATGTGGGAAAAGTAAATCTAACTACACCTACAAATAGAAGTTAGCTAAATATACATATAATCCCAAGCAATTGTATTTATAATTTGGACTTTGACCCTACACATGGGTAACTAAGCTCATCTATTCTAACTTGGATTATGCTTAAGGATTTATGCAACCTGCAAAAAAAGCATTCACATTTATTTTTAAGCATCCCTTAAGGATAATCGCCTGCAGAAAATATGATTAAGCTAATATTGGCCTATCATCCAGTCTACAAAGCATACACCCTAACATTCAATCTAAAATAATACATCATAAAACAAAATATATATCACAGCATACACTATCCTAACTTAGAGCTAGAAGTGGTGACTTAATTCTTATGTGTGTATTAAAGCTTATATGGTAAGTCTTGTATTTTCTAAGTGTAGAAGGATTCAATTTAACATGAAAGGTTGATTTCACATGAAGTAGTTTAATTATATTGAGAATTTTAATTTTTTTTTTTTGTTTCATTTGATTACACTTAACAACTAAGTGTTATAAAGAGAGGAAATAAGGATTTCCCTCTTTCATCCCTATCTTAATTTGCTTTCCAAAGTATATTAATTTGATTTAGTTCTCTTTAGTGAATGGCTTATTAAATAATTTAATTAATCCTAAGTTTAGGTTCACTTTAAATAATCCTAGTCAAAATGAAAGGCATCTTAAGATTAATTTAATTCAATTCACATGATATATATTAAATATTTTTTCCATCACATGTAACATGCAATGATTTAATCCTAAGTATCTATACATGCAACATATTTTAGCACACTTAAATGATGAATGTATGTGTATGTTTAGAATTTATATTTTATTTGATTGAATTATTTAAACATATTAATTTAAAACTTTATCAAAATTCTTATACAAAAAGAACCTAAGAATGAAATAAAATAAGCATGTGTTGTTGTTAAACCAGGGAAGTGAGATAATCAAATATCCTCCTTGTATTCAAACATATGTAAATTTGTATACATGAACATAGGAAGTAAGCTCAAAATCTTATGGATAATTATATCAACCACTAAGTCAATTATGAATGCAAGCAATTTTAATGTAAAATGAGATTTCATTCACTAATCACATATACATATACATGTATAAATATATAAGCAAGTACATCTCGTTGTTAAACCAGGGAAGTGACGTAATCAAATGACCTCCTTGGGGCTAACTGAAGCTTCATATTCTCGGGATGTCTAGATTTTATACTTGATTTTGTTGGACACACATAAATGTATACATAAATGAGGGAAAGAAAACATGCAAAGATTACATATTTTTTGATTGAATCATTTATATATATGAATTAAAGCTCTATCCAAATTCTAATGTTAAAATACATAAGAATGAAATCAAATGGGTATGTGTCATTGTTAAATCAGGAAAGTGAGGTAATCAAATGACCACCTTGGGGCTAGCTAAAGCCTCGTGTTCTCAGGATGTCCAGACTATATACCCATTACCATTCAATCTTATATAAATCAACACATGAATAGAGGAAAGAGAACTCAACATTCATACACATAAGCTATAAGGACATGCATTTCTTATGTATTTATAACTAGCATCATAACACATATTATTATTTATTTATAAGCTTTTGAAAAATACATTTAAATTTAATAGTGATAACAGCCACACATATATTAAATTAAATCAACATATGCAAACTTACATAAAGGAAATCCATTATCTTTTACTTGATTTTGAAAAGATGGATGCATGAATTCAAATGACATACCAAATTTAACATGATTGGAAAGAGGGCAATCAAACATAAGCATGTGATTCATTCAACCAAACTAGTTCTTAAGGATAATAAAATCAAATAAAATTATTTAAAGAAAACCAAAGCTTCTTTATTAGTTATGTTTTGGATTTGATTTTATTTAAAGAGGGGAAGAGAAATCATCACTTGCTATTTTAAACCCATTTCTACATTAGTGATTTGATTTAATTTAAAGAAATGTAATTAAGTTGATTTTTTGGGTTAATTGTGTTGAAATCTTAATTAGATGAATTAATTACCCTTACATATGTCACCTTAAAGTAATTAACTAAATAATTATGAGCCCACATGATATGCATGGAAAATAAACTTGCAATGATCCTAGGAAATAAAAGGGGCCTAAGGCAATTAGCTCATGATTAATAGTTACTCAAATTAAGAGGCTTAATTAATTACTCTTATAGTTTTCTGACACATATGGACTACCCATAATTTCATTTAACTCTTTTAGATTATTAAATACCTAAAGATCTGCCCCATGATTTAATTAATTAAGTTCTGATGTGATTATGATTTCAATTTGATTAAATGATTTAATTAATTAGTTAAATCTTAATTAATTTCATTTTAAAAAGGGTGAAATGAACTAAGGGAATGGGGACCCAACCCTATTCCTTAGTTCACTTATTGTTGAATAATGATTAATAAACTTAATTAACCAATTTATTATTGTTCATGGGATTAATTAATAATTAATTATCTTAAAAGAGTAGTTAATATTTAATTAGTCAATTTTCCTAATTAAGAGAGCAATAAATTCCAAGAAAATCATGGGAGGCAAAGCTCATCCCATTAAATTAGCCCACAAAATTTGGGATTAATTGGTCAAGTATTAATAAGTAATTAAGCTAATTATTTTTTTAATTAAACATTAATTACTATTCAAAATTAGGTAAAATCATTTTTAATTAATTCTCCTATGAAATTGATTAATTAGGCCTAATTAAACCTAATCTTGTTGGTTCCACGACCTTGCGTCACTTCTCGTGGTACCGGGATTGGCTACTTAAAACTTATCGACTTCGGCCCGCCGTTTGCGGACGCTTTCTCATTTGTCATCTGATCTAAGTTCGAACGGCTATGATTAATCCCACAACTTAATAAGATTAAATCAGATCGATCTAGTAGATCTAATCATAACCGCCCATATTGATCACGTGGAATGGATGGTGGGAGAAAGGAGTCCATCCTCCATTGCTCACTGGATTCGAGCTTACTTGAGCTTGGATCAACTCCAAAAGAATCCCACACCTTCACGACATCGATCGGAGGGGATCCAACGGTCAAGATCACAATAGATGCAAGTTTTCTTCAAAAAACTCCAACCCATTTTTTCCTAAGGATCAATTTTGAAAGCATACCTCACCGGAGCTCAAGTCTGGTGGCTCGAATGATTGAGAAAGCTTTATCTAGTGGAGATAAAGCCCTATTGAGCAATAATTGGATCAATTCCTTGATGTTTTCTACTTAGGCCATGAACCGATGATTTGGAGCTCAACTTTGATAGAAGTCCCACCTCCGGTGCTCAAGAAGCTTGGGAGATGATTCATTATTGCTCGATAAGGCCTAGGGAAGGTGCATGCATAGTTAATTTGAGTTTGATGGAGAAATGAGTAAGTTAGGTCAGAAATGAGAGTGTCCAATTTCGGGATAAATAAGAATGGCATTTTTCGATCGAAGAATGAGCATGGGAGCTTAGAGAAATGGGAGTGCCCTATTTTGAGATGGACAGGAATGGAATTTTCCAATCGAGGAACGACCTTGGTGGGGAATGATTTTTTTGTGTGTTTGAGTGAAAATGAGGGGGTGTTTACCCCCGTTCATCTTGATCTGACGGTAGGATTGGGTTTGGCTTCTAGTGGCCATCCGGCCAACTCAGGGAGTCATGGGTGGCAGAGAGGAGGTGAGTTGGCTCGGCTTGGTTGGTTGAAGTTGTGGAGGTGGCTGCCAAAGAGGAATCATGGGTGTCATATGGGATTCAAATACTCTAATGGGGAGGGTGAGGTGATTTCACCTCCTATGGGTCACAGTCGACCCAACCACCCCTTGAGTCAGGTTGGGTAGTGTCTTGTGCTTAGGTGGACCATTGGGAGAGTACCAAGTGGCCAAGGAATGGAAATGATCACTTACATAGGTAATTTGTCTCATATGATGCCCTTGACATAAGGGTAGAATGATCATTTGGCATTATACTTGATTTGGAAAGATTTGAAATGATCCAATAGTGGGTTAGCCTAAATTTCAAGTCAATTAGAGTTGATTTGGTTAGGATCGGCTCAATTTACTCATTTAGGTCAAATTGGTTTAGGCTGGGTCAAGTTGACCAATTAGTTAAATATGGTCAAACCAAAGGTTGGGTCAAGTTCATATGATCATTTGGGATTTTTTGGTTCAATTGGTTTGGTTTAGTTTAGCTTAGATTTGATTTTGGCTCATTTGAATTCATTTGGGTCAAATGTTTTAAGTTGACCAATTTGACCAAATTGGCTAAATTGGCTTGGGTTGGGTGTTGGTTTGGGTTTAGTTGACCAATTGAAGATGATTGTAGGATTTGGTTTCAATTAATTTGGATTTGGTTTTGATTTAGGTGAACTTGACCGTTTAGGTCAATTTGGGCTAAGTAGGTCAATTGGGTTCAATTGGGTCCAATCATGGCTTTGGTTAAGTTCAACAATCAATTTGGAATGAACTTGAGCCATTGGTTGTAATCAATTTGGTTTATATTTTGATTTGACCTAATTTGGTCTTTTAGGTCAATTTGGATCAACTTGGGTTAAGAGGGTCAATTGGGTTTGGTTTGACTTAATTGAAAGTCAAGTCATATTGAAATATTGATTTTGATTTGGTATGAATCATTGATTTCAAGGGATTTGGCTTAGGTTGCAATTTGGCTAGTTTTGGTTCATATGAGTTAATGGGATAACTTGGTCAAATGACCAATTTAACTTGGTTTGACCCAATTCATGACAATTGATCAACCTAGAGTGATCAACAATCAGGATGGGAGGTTTTGATTTGCTTGGTTCAATCCAATTTGGGTAGGATTAAACTTGGATCAAATAGATCAAATTGGCCACTTTGGGTCAAGTGGACCAATTGGATTTAGTTGGCTTGATTTTGGGTTGAGTTTGATTTAGTTGAGTTTATATATGGATTTGGGATTGATATATGAATTCAATTATAATTGGCTTGGGTTCAAATGGGTTTTGTTTCATTTGAACATTTCAAGTCAAAAGGGTTAAGTTGGGTTTGATTAGGGTTGATTTTGGTTTGGCTTGATGATTGTATATTTCATTTTTTTGTGATTATGATTGAAGGTATGATTGATTCATGAGAAAATCAATTGAATTGGGGTTTTGGAATGATGGAATTTGGCTAAGTCCATGGAGTTTAGTCATGTGGCTTATGTTTGATTTTGATTTGGTTTGATTTAGTTTTGATGATATAAATGTATATTTCATTTAAATTTGTGAAGATTATTGAAAATATGATTGATTTGTGAGAAAATCAATTGAGGTTGACTTGATTTGGATTAAGATTTGGCTAAGTCCATAGGATAGGTCATATGGCTTAGGAAGGGTTTTGATTTAAATTGATTTAGTTTTGATCATCTGAATGTAGATTTGATTTATATTTAGGAAGATGATTGAAGTTATAAATTGATTATGAGAAAATCAATTGATTTTGGATTAATTTGGATTAAGATTTGGCTAAGTCCATGGGTTAGATCATATGACTTAGGAAGGGTTTCAAGTTCAGATTTGATCATGGGTTCAATCATTTGGTTTTGGAATTTGGGTTTTGATTTGGATTTGAATTTGATATTTTAATTGAACTTGAGGTTTGGTTTGAGAAGGTAACATGGATTGGATTTGGGTTGTAGGGTAGGTGGATTATCCTAATCCTTAAGGCATAACCTAATCCTATGGTTAACCATTCTAAGTCTTTAGGCTAAGGTTAAGTGTTTACCTAATTATTAGAAGTGTCTTATGACTAGGGAAGTCTTAGTATCTAGAAGACTCCTAAGTCTAAGATGGGAAGATTGAATCCACACTCCAAAAGTGAGGTCAATAGGCCTTATGCTCCATAGTGTTGCCCTTGGAGATAGATGATTGGAAGATCGAAGCCAAGTTTCATATTATAGACTTGGGTATAACTTTCAATGCATTGCTTGGGAGACCATGGATACATGATAACAACATAGTTCCATCTTCTCTACAATAGTGTATGAAGTTCGTGAGAGGTGGGATTATTTGTTATATCAAAGGAGATCTCAAGCCATTTAAAGTTCATGAGGTCAGCATATATGCGGATACAGCTTACTACCTCCCTCAAAATCAATAAGTCTATTCTTGTGAACTTGGCCAAAGTTTAGAAATAGAATTAAAAAGAAAAGATAAATAAAAATAAAAAGAAAAATAATATGAAAAAGAAAAGAAAAGAGAAAATGAAAAAAAATAAAAGGGAGCAGAAATAGACTTGGAGGAAGAAGTCAAGCATAACATTAGATTCCACCACTAGTTCGTTACTCCATTCGAACATATGGGTAAGATGACCTGACCTCCACCAGGTAGAAGAAGAGGTTAGTTCAGAGGTAGTCCCAGGGGTGAAAAACCTCCTTATTGGCCACCTAATAGAAAATATATCCTACCAAAACAGCTATCCATATAAACTTAGAATCTAAATCATAGGATGAGTCTTATATGGTTAGCTCACCAGTCAGCTCTTCTCAATAGCAGATTCCCTTGGAGGTGAGACTTGAGGCAGATAATAATGAAGATTGGGCTCCAAAGCAAAGCATTAGTGTATCCAAGTCTATATATGAAATAGTTAGGCATCGGTTGGGAACCTTAGCTCTAATCCCACTTTTATCTCAAAAAGTTGAGGGTTTGGTAGTTAAGGAAGCCCTAAGTCATCCATAGGTGTGAAGACTCAGAGGTTCTTTTTTGGAGCATCATCCTCAAATCAAAAAGTTGATGTAGAACTTGAGGATGATTCATATAAAGATTTAATAGAATTATCTTTTGAATAGTACTTGCCTTGTGTTCATAATTTAGCAAAGAAATGATTAATCCTACATACTTGGTCAAAGCACAGGTCAGACTACTTCAAAAGAATATGGAAGAACAAATGCAAAAGCTCTCAATCAAGATCAAGACTAGGATTCGGTACAGTGGGTGCACTCGATGATGACAATTACTACTTAGTCACTACCAACCATTTGGAATCTGATAGGCTCTTTTCAAATCACATTAACTCATATATGGAGCTGTGCTTAGAAACATCATATTATTTTGAAGTCAAAGATGCACCGCCAGAGTTCGAAGAAGATATCAAGTCAACTGTCGACAAGCTCAAGGAAATAAACTTAGGAACTGAAGAAGATCCACGCCTGACATGCATCAGTTCTTTGTTGAATGAAATTTAAACCAATGACTTAGTTAGGCTATTGACTAAGTTTAAGGACTACTTTGCATGGAGTTATGATGAGATGCCTATATTGGCTCATGACGTAGCGATCCATAAACTAGTACTAGAGCTTACTTTTAACCCTATCAAGCAAGATCCTAGATGCACACGATCAGACATAGAACAACTTGTCATTTATGAAGTCAAGAAACTGGTCAATGCTGGCTTCATTCAGGAAAAAAAATACCCTACATGGTTAGCCAACATTGTCTCAATTAGAAATAAGAATTGCCAATTTCACATATACATCAATTTTAGGGATTTAAATAAGGCATGTACAAAAGATGAATTTCTACTACCAATCTTGGAGTTGATGATGGACATTGCCTCATCTCATGCAGTCTTCTTTTTCATGGATGGTGCATCTAAATGTAACCAAATAAAGATGACCCTCGAAGATGAAAGAAATACTACTTTTAGAACTCCGATTGGAATCTTTTTACTATAAGGTCATGCCTTTAAGCATTAAAAATGACGGTGCTACATACCAGCAAGCTATGACTTGAATCTTCAATGAACTCATTCATAACCAAGCTGAGTGCTATGTCGATGATCTCATGGTCAAAAGTAGAGAAAAGAAAGACCATCTCTTTAACTTGAAAATAGTTTTCAAACAATTAAGATAGTTTAACCTCAAAATGAACCCCTTGAAGTGTGCATTCGGGGGAGCTTCAAAAAAATTCCTTAGGTTTTTTGTCTATTACTAGGGAATCAAAATCAATCTGGAGAAGTTCAAGGCAATATTAAAAATTCCACCCCTAAAAATTTAACTCAACTCAGATCATTCCAAGGGCGGTTGGCATATCTACGATGCTTTATATCCAACTTATCAGAAAGATGTCTGCCATTCTCAGCACTTGTCAAAAAAAATGCCAAGTTCAAGTAGGATGACAAGTGTGAGCATGCCTTCGAAGACATCAAGAATTACCTGATAATGCCACCGACTAGCAGCCCCTATCCCAGGCAAGCTGCTCATACTTTACATGGCTGCATCAAATGACTCCCTTGGTGCATTATTGGACAAAGCCAATGACAAAGGGAAGAAAAATGCACTTTACTACCTTAGGCATCGTATAATCCCTTCTGAGGCTAATTATCCATCCATTGAGAAGCATTTCCTAGCTTTAATCTTTGCATCCCAAAAGCTACAGCACTACATGCTTCCTCATAAGGTGAACTTAATCTCTAGGATCAATTCAACACAGTTTCTCATGACATAGCCGACGCTGTCTAGATGGTTGGCATGATGGTCCATGATCCTCTTATAGTTTGACATTACCTTCCTACCCTCTGTGCAGTGAAAGGATAAGCACTAGTGGATTTCTTAGCAACACACCCACTTTCTGCTGACTCTCTGCTTAATGATGATATCCTCGATGAATAAATCAGAACTTAAGGGGTACTAGCATTCACCACTGGGAGATGTACTTTGATGGTGGAGCTTCCTCTCAAAGAGGAGAAGAATGACAGTCTACAAATCCAAGAAAGGCAGGGGTAGGAATAGTTCTATTAACTCTGGACGTGATGTGATGAGATTCTCATATCATCCATCCAATCCATGCACCAATAACGAAGTAGAATATAAGGCTCTGATTATGAGTCTGGAGTTAGCCATTACTCTAAGCATATAGAACATCAACATCTTCTGGGATTCTCAGCTAGTTATGAACCAAATCATTGGGTCCTCTAAAGTTATATAGTCCAAGCTCCATCACTACCATAGGTACACCATAGACTTGTTGGCCCAAATCCAGAGGTTACCATTTATAAGATTCCTCAAGGAGAGAATGTTGTAGCATATATTTTAGCCAAGCTCATCAAGGAGTTGGCATATCCGGAGGATGAGTCAATATCAATAATGGTCCAAAATAGATAAGTCTAATCTCTTATTGATGTTGAACTCAAAAGTACTCTCTTGAAGGGCAGGTTGACATTGCCAAAAGGGATGATGAGTTAGATTGGAGGCAACCATTCATGGATTACCTAAATAAAGGCAAACTATCTCAGGATAAGTCTCAAGCCCATCAGATGAAGCAAAGAGCACTTTCCTCTGCTATTTTGGATGGTGGCTTATACTGGTGATCTTTTGATTGAATGTCATTACGTTGTTTAGACAAGCATGAAGCCCATAATATCATGATCGAGGTACACTCAAGATTATGTGGAGCCAACCAATCCAGTTCAAAGATGAAAGCCAAGATCAAGATATTTGGTTACTATTGGCCATCGATGATCAAAGATTGCATGGATATGGCTAGGCGATACCACCAATGTCAAATACACGGTGTGGTCCTACACCAACCACTCAACATTCTACATCCAACATTAGCTTCATGGCCATTTGAGTGTTGGGGTACCGACGTAGTGGGTCCGATAAATTCTTATTCTTCCAAGGGTCATCAGTTTATCTTAGCTGCTACTGATTACATTTCCAAATGGGTGAAGGTGATTACACTCAGAGAGGTCACAACTCAGTATGTACGCCAAGTATTTTAGGAACCATATCATATATAGGTTCAGAGTGCCTCGGTGAATTATATCTGATAATGGTACTGCATTCAAGAGCACCAAGATCAACAACTTTGCCCGAAGACACAACATTGATTGAAGATATTCTACCATCAACTATCCAAGGGAAAATGGCTTAGCAGAAGTTTACAACAAAACTCTCGTCCAAATACTGAAGAATACACTCGATAACAACAAGCGATAGTGGTATGAGCAATTAGTTAAAGCCTTACTGGCCTACTAGACCACATATAGAGCTCCAACTCAGTCTACTCCTTTCTTCTTAGTGTATGAGCCCGAAGCCATTCTACCATTAAAAGTTCAAGTCTCATCACTAAGGATAGATATGAGTAGCAAGATCACAACAGAGTAGAACGCCAAGTAATGGTTAGAAGAGCTCAAAAATTTGAAGGAGGGATGCCTATGGGCATGTCAAAACCTCGAGTTATACAAAGCTATAATGATTCAAGGTCACAACAAGTTGGTCCGTCTTAGAGCTTTTCAAGAAGGAGAGTTAATTTTAGTTTTAAAGAGACTGATTGTTGCTCGTCGTAAGATGGGAGGCAAGTTTGAACCCACTTGGGAAGACCCTTTTGCCCTAGAGAAGGCCTACCTAGAAGGATCTTATCAGGTTATTAATGATAAGGGAGAGTGCCCCTTGCTTCCAATCAGTGGGCTCTACTTAAAGAAATATTATAAATCATGTTTAAAAATAATTATCATCACTAAAAATTCTATTTTGAATTCAATCTCTTCCATGTTGAAAGTATTCTTTTTTATGAATCAACCACGATGTGTTTAGGGTAGGTGTAAGGAACCCGAATGGCATCCTATCCTTCATCGAAAAAACACAAACACAAACTACACACAAACAAATAAAACAAACAAATACCTTTTAACTTGGGCTACTCTGACTCAAGATAATGCCCCCAAAGCAACACTCACTCAGTAGCTACTCTAGTCTCGATGTGCTACCCTGCTAGTGTGTCACCCTAGTGGTCTTCTTGCTTTGGATGTAAGTCTGCTACACTTTCCTTCTTTATTTGGCCACTACACACTGATGAGTGCCTCGTTAGTTTGGTAGGCCTTACTGCATGGTCAGTAAGCTACCTCATGTTAGCTTCATTTAAGAGGATTTAAGTATGCTATGCTTTCTTCTTGGATTATCCTTCGTGATCTGACTGGGTCAGGTATATTTAAGGTTTAGGATAAGTCCCCTAGTAGCTCCTTCCTTCCTGACTGCTTCAAGTCTGGGTCTAGTCCTTCCTCAGGGCTCCTCGCTTAATCGTCGCTCTAGGTTAGATAGCATCTATCCTGCAACAACAGACTATTCCGATGATCAGTTGCACTTGAAATGTTGTAAGCCTACAAGCTTTCTTTCCATATTGATCATTGCACACCGACTGGCACTTTAGGTTGGTTGGTTCTCACTATGCTGATGGATACACTAGTCATGCTGAAGGATATACCATAGGTTGGTTGGTTCTCGCAGCTTAGGATACACCACTCATGGCAGATGTAAGTCTGCTACACATTCTCCTTGAGTTAGCCATCGTACACCTATAAGCTTTCTTTTCCAAGGCTCATGATAATGCCTCTAGCAGCACCTCCCCTATGGGCACTATATTTGAATCACATCCTTGCACTATTTAGACACCACGGGTTCCTATCGATTGGATAGTTTCCCAAGAACCACCCTTGTGGTTGGAGAATCCATCTTATGGATGTGAAGATTCTCTCTTGGTCAAGTAAATTTGAGATAGGTCAAGGCTGACATAGCCCCTTCTCAGTGTGATCCCTCGCACACAAACAGGGTCCACACAAACATTTAAAAAAAATATATGTTCACTTTTGGATTAGGAGGATGCCCTTACTGGTACCTTTTCCCAAGAAGTCATCCTATCTTTAGTGCAGTGTTAGCAAACCTCTTTATAGGAATCACCTGACTACTCTTGAGTTGATATAAGTCCCCAACGACATTCACCAGTAGTCACCCCTAAGTCAGGTTTGATTTGTTGTGCTACCAACAGGTCACCGCAGTGGTTGTTCCCTACTTTAGATGATGTAAGTCTGCTACACCTTCTTCCTAGCACAGCCATTGCACACCGAAAGGCAACCCCTTAGGTTGGCTAGCCTACCCCATGGCCAGTAGACTATTTCTTTGGACTAGTAAATCTGAGATAGGACAAGTCCCATATAGCCCCTTCTCAATGGGTCCATCACACACCAACATGGTCCATAAATTAAATATATGAAATTTGATCGAGCTCATATCTCCAGTAGATATGCCATCAATTCAAAATCAAACTAAACCAAACCAACCTTATCAAAATCACATGAAATTAAGATAAAATTAATCTTGACTACTTTTGAGTTGACATAAGTCCCCAAAGAAGAATCACTCGTAGTCCCCAGTCGTTCAATTTGTTGTGCATCTAACAGGTCACCCCTAGCGGTTGTTCCTTACTTTGGAAGATGTAAGTCTGCTACACCTTCTTCCTAGCATGGCAGTTGCACACCGAAACCCCTTAGGTTGGTTAGCTCTTCCCCACAGTCGGTAGACTATCCCATTGGATTTGTAAACTTGAGGGGTCAATGCACATATATCCCCTTCTAAGTGCGTCCAACATACACACACATGAGTCCATACATTACCTCAGATTAAATTAAACCCAATCCAATTTTACCCATTGGAGTTAAATAACACCTTTCTCTCTAGTGGAGTCCCAAATCATATATAAAGTCAAACAAATCAAATTCAAAACTAATCTCCCAATGGAGTCAAATTAAACCAACTCCTAATAGAGTCTAAATCAAAGAAATCCAACCAAACTCTTATTCTTAGTGGATACATCCTCAAATAAATATATGAAATTAAACTCAAATCCAATCCCCGGATATCAACCTCGCTTCCTAGTGGAAGGTTTAAATACCCGATCCCTAATGGACTCATATCTTTAGCAGATATGCCTCCACATCAATTAAAACAAAACTAATTAAAGTTGATTTGATCTTAATCCCTATTGGATTATAGATTCTTATCCCTAGTAGAACTTCTATCCATAAATCATATAATGAAATAAAATTCAAACCTTATCCCCAGCAGATTTTCTTCTTCTATGCCCTCGATATAGACCCCTCACATGTCATGTCCAATGCCTGTGTGATCCCCTAGCAGATCTCCCACAATGTCCTTGACATGGAATTCTTAGCTAATTTTATTTCTTCTCTTATGCACAATTTTAATACTTCAACCAAAAGCCTAATAATGTATTCGCTCAAATTACGCCATCGTAATATTATAATCAACATTTTATGATTTTGGATGCAAGCTTAAACTAACTATACAATATCATGCTGAAAATATTATATTATAAATTAACACACTATATTATATTATAATATATGATGTTATATTATAATTTGCTATTATATAATATATTGTCTAACATTACACCTCATTAGAATCACTTAAAAGGATCGAATACAAAATTTTCTCAAAATATGAATAATGTTCATTTTTGATGTAAAATTGTTATTTTTTCTATTAGAAATGATACAAAATAGCATAATTTGGTGTTGCTTCTTGGTATGTACCATCAATTTGGCCAAATTCTTCCATCTCAACCTTCAAATTAATATTTTTGTGAGTTTTGATCCAATGTATTATAGCAAAAGTAAAACATACTAAAATTTCAATAACATTTAGTAACACACCACCACATTCATATATAAGTGAAGTTATATTGTTATGTACATTATATTTTAATATGCTTTTACATAATATATTATCTTACATTACACTTTAAAATGAATCACTTTAAGCAAAGAATTAAAAAATTTGATTCAAAAATTAACATTTTTTTTATGCAAAATTCTCTTTGATTAAATGACACACCTTAGCACACCCCAATGATGTTCCCTAAAGCTTACCTTAAATTTGGCCAAATCCCATCATCTCAGCCTATAAATTAGAATTTTTATGAATTATACAAATACAAACTCTACTACATCATACTATAATAGACTAAAATATGCTAAACAAAAAGTAGTAATACACAATAGTATGCTACGAGGCATGAAGCTACACTATGTTATGGCATCCTATATTATAATAAACTATAACATATTATATTATATTATATTGCATATCACATCACAATCGATTGCTTAAGATAAAAATAATAAAATTAGTATAAATATTAAAAACTATATATTTTAACCGTATCACTTACATATGTTAAGGTGAAACAATACATTATGATGCCATACTCTACCTATTATTAATTTGGCTAAATTCCACCATTTTAAAGGCTAAATCAATTTTTATAAATATTGGTAGTAGTTTAAGCATGATTGTAAAATACTAAAAGAATTTAAAATATGCAGAATAATATATTATAATATATAATGTTATACTATGCTACAACATATAATATTTTGTTTGAACAAAAAATCTTACATTTTTTTACTACAAGTGGCATAGCACACCTTTGGTACTACAACCTAATTCCCACTTTAAATTTAACAAATTTCATCATCTTATTTATTAAATTAATATTTTTATAATTTATATTAATATAGACTATAGAACACAATACCATAATATACTAAAACATTTCAAAACATCTTATAACTTCTAAAACACATCACTACATGCTCAAATATATGATTGTACTTTATACTATAATATATGGTATTATAATATGATTTAGGGTTAGGGTTTGTGGTATTCAAATCTCTAGTAGTTGACAGAAAGTCTCTTGAAGACATTTTGTTTAGCTATGTTAGGATTAGGTCATTCTTTAGATCTACTCCTAATGATATCTTTATTCAAGGTTTAGGGTTTAGGGTTCGTTTAGGGTTTAGGGTTTAAGGATTATTTAGGGTTTAGGGTTTAAGGTTAATTTAGAGTTTAGGGTTTAGGGTTTAGGATTTAGGGTTTTGGGTTTATGGGTTTATGCTTTAGGATTTTATGGTTTAGGGTTTAGGCTTTAGGATTTTATAGTTTAAGGTTTAAGGTTTAGGGTTTAGGGTGTAAGGTTTAGTGTTTAGGGTTTAAAGTTTAGAGTTTGTGTTTCATGTTTTTTTTTATTTAGGTTTAGTGTTTAAGGTTTACAAGATTTATAGTTTTTAGGGTTTAGTGTTAAGTTTTAGGTTGGGTTTAATTTTAATTTAGGTTTAGGGTTTAAGATTTTTTAATGAGAACAAATTCAGATTCAATATTTCTTTTTAATTTCATTAACGAGTAGCACCCCAAGTTTTCTAAGACAAGCGACAACTTAGATAAAAAATAAACACCCATAGAGAAAATCAAAAACCTTACATAGGTAGAACCAACTCTACTGTAAAGACATTATTCCATAAGCAGCAAATTAGATCGGTCGTTCTTTAGTTTCTCCAATTCCCATCAGAACCACCCCCACCTCTTGAGTAGCGGGATCCGCCATCATATCCTCGATCTCTCTCTCTGCCACAACCATGACTTTTTAACCTCTATCACTCCTCCCACCTTCATAGCTACCACTACTCTGACCACCACCTCCATATCCACCAGTAGCTCCAGATTCCCCACCACCATTGTGATAACTGCCACCTTCGCCTCCACCGCTAGATCTAGACTAAGCCTAGTTGACAGTTATGTTCATTCCATCAAGTTTCTACCTATTCTTAGGGTTTAGAGTTAGTTTAGGGTTTAAGGATAATTTAAGGTTCAAGTTTTAGGGTGTAGGTTTTAGGGTTATAAGTTTTAGGGTATAGGTTTTTTTTTTTTTTTAATACAGCAATGAAACAAATTAAATTAAAATTTTTTGTTTTTCTATTTTACAAGAGCAAAGCACGCTCACCACAGCACACCACAGCACGAAGCCATGAACAATTAACATTTAATACTCAAGACATGGTAACACAGTTCTACTACAGCTAACCAAAATTGTAACAATAAAACCAAGATAGAGATGGAGATGGGCAGGATACACAAGAGATCAGAACATAAAATTTGATTCCAGATAATTAGTACCACTACAGAAATTTTCTTCATTGCATGGAAATATCCAGAGTCATGGGGTGAACAAACAATGAATCTTACTTTTGTTGCACAAAAAGTACCTGAAATAGACGGCTAAATACTTGAAAAATCAGCTTCAATCGCTACTTCCTCCGATTTTATCTCGTTAACTTTGACAAATTTTCGTGAAGACTTGTCACCACCGCCACTGCCCAAAGAAAAGCTCCCTCCTGGTGCAAAGCTGCCACCAGCTTGAAATGGGTTTGGATTTTGTAGGTTTGGAGGATTTTGTTGGCTGTTAAATTGGAAGGGGGATGTTCCACTAGATTGTACTGATGAACCAAACACAAAATTTGTATAAGGGGTGCTGTTAGGTTGCCCAAAAGACACTGGAGCTTGGTTTGTGTCATCAGCCATGGTGTCCTCAACACTCATCTGGTCATTATTCTGAGACACAGAACTAAAACCTCCAGATGTGCTACGCATTTCAAAGACAGGTGTGGCAGTTGCAGATGACTTAGTGGCACTAGATGAAGTAAATGAAAAAGCAGGTCCTGATGAAGAACCAAAGCCAAATGAGGAAACATCTGATGGAGTAGATCTAAGACCAAATAAAAATCCTGTTGATGGAGAAGAACCAAACAGAGAACCAGAGGTAGAAGATGATGAACCCAGAGAACTGCTACCAAACAGACCCGAAGTGGCTGCTGGTGTAAAAGTATTGCCACCTGGGCTGGAAGAACTAGCACTAGCAGAAAAGGAGAAACCAGAATTTATATTACTAGAACCAGTTGAAAAAGAAAATCCAGAACTTGAGTTTGATGCACTAGCAACAGAGGAGAAGAATGCAGAACTTGTACTTGATACACCAGTACCAGATGAAAAAGAAATCCCAGAACTTGAACTGGTAGAAGAAGCAGAGTTAAAAGCGAAACCAGAAGTTGAACCAAACGGTTTTGCACTTTGGTTTGTAGTGCCAAAAGGCACCTGCCCAAATCCGGTGAAGATGAACTATTTGATCAAATTTGATCCAAATGCTGAAGATGATGTGGTACCAAAAACTGACAAGGAAGAGCTGCTCAACCCTAATGTAGTAGATGAAGCAAAAGAATCTGATTGACTAGTTGAACTCTGAGGTAAGAGTGAATTACTAATACTAGATTGTGCTGGTTGAACACCAAACAAAGATCCCCCTGTAGCACCAAAATTTGTGCTGGATTTCTGAGAGTTGTTATAAGCCGCAGTAACGCCTGTGCTATTGATCTGAGCAGAAGAGCTGGAATCAAATACACCACTACTAGTTTTAGTAGAAAATGAAGATGATGCTGCGAAACCAGAACCACCGCTAGATTCCACAGAGAAAATATTAGGCATTATTGATGTAGAATTTGTAGCCATGCTCATGCTTGAAGAAGGTGTTGATTCAGCAGAGGGAGCACCTCCTGATCCAGGAAAGGGAGATGACCCAATTAAAGAAGTATTACTGCTTCCAGTGCTTAAAAATGATGATGCAAGCTGTGTGGTTGGAGGTTAAATGATCTGGTAATGGAGAATCTGAAACAGGAGCAGCAGTCGAGGCAGCTCCAAAATTGAAAGTAGCAGCAGATGAAAATGCAGGTAAAGTGGATGAAATTGATGAACTACTTGAACTGGCGGCTGCCAAATTGCTGTTCGATGAGAATAAACTCACTGGTGATTGAGGAATTGTATCTGGTGTAGAAGCTGCTAATGAGGATGACAATAAAGATGAATGTACTGAGCCATTGCTCTGGGTTGAAGTGCTTGATGAGCCAAAAGCAACGGTTTCAGCATTACCCGATGCTGATCGAACAGGCAAAGAAAATGTTCCAGAAGATTTGCGCAGACCTGCTTCATGCTTGCCACCACTGAACACATTTGAACCTTCCAACTGAATCTTTCTATCAAGACTTCGGTCTGGTTTAGATTCAACAAGAGATTCATTAGTCACATCTGGAACTGACGAAGAGATGGCTGCACCAGAGTTCCTTGAACCAAACATAAATGCAGGAACAACTGTTTGTTCGCTTTGAGACAGCAGCTTATCATGTGATTGAGATGGTATAGTTGATGGAAGAGATGGTGAAGAAAGACCACTGGAATTAGTTGCAACAGGAAATCTGAAACTGCTCTCCTTTTCAGAATCATGATCATAAGCCTTGTCAATTTCAGCGATGGGTACAGACTTCGATGAAGACAACAAAGGCTGTGGTACTGACATGCCAGAAATAGAGGTTTCAGTTTCTGCAATTTTAGAATCTGTTTTAAACACATTCACAGCTGATTGAACAGAAGTGTCCACTGCATCATGTTCATCATCCAACTCAAGCAAATACTCAGGGGCAGTCATTTTGAAAGCTGGCTTCCTTTGCAAAAGAACTGTGTCCAAAGTGGCATTTGTGATGGTTGCAGAACTAATACTGGGCCTGGCATCCATGGAAAATTTAACTCCTGGAACACCAAGCTTTGAGGAGCTATTTTCCTGTGCTTTGCTAAGCTTTTCTGGTTGAGAACCTCTATCTTTTGGTGGATCCTTTGCATTTCTAAAGTCTGAAGCATCAATTACATCCATATTTATAAATTGGGAACTATCAACATTCTCCATGCTTCTTCGTGCCCGTCCATTCAGCATATCAGTTGTTAGCTTTGAAGGTGATTCATCCATGGCTACACGTTTAAAAATAGACTTCTTGTCCTGAGGTGTAAATTTCTCAAGTTGTTCCAATATTTTTCGGCTTGTCTCAATTGATTGCCCTGGAATAGGAGGAACATTTGAAGATAATATTTTACCATCCCTATTTTCATCAATCTGTAAACCTGAGCTTGCATATTTTAGTTCATCTAGTGAACAAGACTGCTGAGATAAAGTAGGATCCTTCAAATCCTCTTTATCAAGTTGGAGTAAAGGAAAGCCACGAGAAGTACTTGAAGATGCCAACCGCGCATTGGCTGCAGAAATTAGACCAGATTTTTGACGAATCCGACGAATAGGGCCAAAAGATCCATATTCACTATCTAAAATTGAACTACCCCGTTTTAAGGCCAGTCTGCCATCAGATTTTGAAGTGCTTCCTGGGATCCCCTGAGAAGAAGTAGAAGCATTACTGACGGTTGCATGTTTACTCACCATGACATTTACTGTTGGATTGCCCTTGAAATAAGGAGAGCGGGACATTCTATATAAAGCAGACCTTCCACGAAGTTTAGGAGTAGGAAAACCTGAACCTGAAAGTTCATGGGGTTCCGAAAAGGTCAAAACAGATCGTGGTATAACCGGCTGGCCATGTGGTTTTGTTTCAGAAGGCCCTGAAAAAGGCAATCTTTGATCTTCTTGATATCCTTGGCTCGGCAGACCTATAGCTGAAGAGGATGCTTTGGGAGTCTAGAACTCATGTAAGCTTTTGCGATTTCTGCCGGAGAAGCAGCCACATCCTGAGAATATTTGGACTCTCGGATGTTGACATATTTATATTTAAACTGGAGTTCCTGACACCAATTCCTTTGTTAGAAACATGAATTTTCTCGTTAAAATTTGCTGACCCTTGTCCAATTGGCTCAATAGCTCTTGAATATATTAATCCTGTCAGATAATCAACCTGAGCCCTTGTATATTTATTTTGGAGTAAAGGAAAGCCACGAGAAGTACTTGAAGATGCCAACCGCGCATTGGCTGCAGAAATTAGACCAGATTTTTGACGAATCCGACGAATAGGGCCAAAAGATCCATATTCACTATCTAAAATTGAACTACCCCGTTTTAAGGCCAGTCTGCCATCAGATTTTGAAGTGCTTCCTGGGATCCCTGAGAAGAAGTAGAAGCATTACTGACGGTTGCATGTTTACTCACCATGACATTTACTGTTGGATTGCCCTTGAAATAAGGAGAGCACATTCTATATAAAGCAGACCTTCCACGAAGTTTAGGAGTAGGAAAACCAGAACCTGAAAGTTCATGGGGTTCCGAAAAGGTCAAAACAGATCGTGGTATAACCGGCTGGCCATGTGGTTTTGTTTCAGAAGGCCCTGAAAAAGGCAATCTTTGATCTTCTTGATATCCTTGGCTCGGCAGACCTATAGCTGAAGAGGATGCTTTTGGGAGTCTAGAACTCATGTAAGCTTTTGCGATTTCTGCCGGAGAAGCAGCCACATCCTGAGGAATATTTAAAGGACTCTCGGATGTTGACATATTTATATTTAAACTGGAGTTCCTGACACCAATTCCTTTGTTAGAAACATGAATTTTCTCGTTAAAATTTGCTGACTCTTGTCCAATTGGCTCAATAGCTCTTGAATATATTAATCCTGTCAGATAATCAACCTGAGCCCTTGTATATTTATTTTGCTTCATCAGTTGCTCAATCTCAGAAATTCCACAACTCTCTAAATTTGTTGTTGGGTTGTGACCATCAACTGCTTCTTGGCCCTGGGATTCACTCGGAGGAACATCAGCTGGCTCAGGTAAATTAGTTCTAACTTGACAGTTTTGCTCTGACCCTTCAGCTTCCGGCAATCCCGTGAGCCCCTTACGGAACACAGATGAATATATCCTGGAAGCGCTCCCCGTAATGAACCGAAATGCAGGATCAACGAGCTTCCAGAGCCAGCGGCTTCCGCTCCCAGCCGCTGTCGATAACGCACGTAGACCGCGCGCCGCCGACGGCGGTCGATCATATGGCGAGGGTCGCCGTAACGGCTGCCTCCGAAGCTTACCCCCCGTAACCCCCTCGTACGGTGGTATCTCCATTAATGGGGTCGATCTATTCGATGCGAAAGAAGATGCCGACGCAGAGAGTTGGAGAGGAAGAGGCAAGAGTATGGTGAGCGTTTTAGGGTATACGGTTACGATTTAGGTATAGGATTTTAAGGTGGCTTAATTTTTAAAATAATCCTTATTAAAATCGTAATTAGTTAATTAATCTTAAAAAAATTTAAAATAGCCCCAGTCGTCCAGTCACGGACGACTGGCGCTAAAATAATTTTTTTTTTAAAAATGAAATTAACAAGATTTTTTAATTATATCATTATTTTCATAAAATGCAAAATAAAAAATAAAATATTTTATATTTGACAAGTTAATTTAATCTCATAGCATTTTGCACATATAAATTTTGAAAAGAGTAACCACTTAATAAAAAATGTGTATCTCTTCATGAAATTTTGATTTCATTCATTTGTTAATATTGAACTTAACTTGACAATTAGTGTGAAAAAATGAAATATAATAATTGCATAAATTAAATAAAGATGAAATGAGTTAATGAATTTTAATATGATTAGTACAAGAAAATAAGCATATATTTATATAGGTAGCTACAATGGGCCAAAATGAAAATTAAACTATAGCTTAAATTGATAGAGTTCATTTGCTTCTAGAAATTAGGGTAAATGGTAGTATCGATTAAATTAGGCTTTTTTGGATCAATCTTATTTTATGTTTTTGATTTTGTATGTTATTTTAAAAACATATTTACTTAATATATTTTTATATTTAAAAATAATTATTTAATTTATTTTAGATGTTTTTATTTTTTGTTTTAAAAATAATTCATATTATTTTTATAAATACTCAAAAATAATTTTTGGACACTTTAAACTATATGTAATTCCACACTAAGTCTTCCATCCTCAATGGAGTTAACCAAATTAAATAAACAGTAAACATCACTAGGATAGCACAATGAGAAGTAAGTAAATGAGTAAACATAAAAAACATATAAACTGTCAGAAATACATGCCATGAAACGCAGAAAAAAACATTATACATGTACCGTCGTCGATGCCTGCGTGGTGGAATCGCATCGCTGCCAGGAGTGTAGTCGGATGGTGGTCTCCGCGGCCGATCACGCAGATGATGCTGTCGATGGTCCTCCTCCTCTTCCATCCACTCCACAGGTTGTTCTGATCCTAACTCTATAATATGAGGTATGTCAACTGAAGCTTGTGTAGTAAACGGTATAAACTCCATATGGCGACATGTGATATGACGGGACCATATGCGGGACTCGCGTTTCCATGGTGCATTTGACCACATTTCCCTCGATATGAATACTGCGGGTAAATGTGTGTGATCCCTACCACGGACAGGATGGCTATACATATACATAATTCTTATATATTAAAATATTTAATGTCTAAAATTTTATATTTACATAAACAAAATTCTAAACTTTAATATATACAATAAAAATAACACAAATATTAACTTCATACAAACAAAAAAATAAAAAAAATAATTATCATGTCATGTGTCAAAAAAAGAATATGCATTTAGACATCGTAGCTTTGAAAAAAAATAATTTCAACTTTGGTATAGTACATTGAATCGACTTCTACTTATTAGAAATATTTTGTTAAAAATTTCCATTATGAAGCATAGAAATCAAAAAAATTTGGTAATGGTTGAATGGCTTGTCATTCACCATTCAAGCTCGTGCTATTGTGGAGAGGTTGGCTTGAATCAAAATTGAATTGAGTTCAAGATTGAATTGAAAAATAGATGTATTAATATATTTATATGTATTAGCGTAACATATTTATACTCTTCGTAGAAGATTAAATAAAACACTAATTTTTTTTTATGCATGATCATCGAGAGAATTATTAAAATAATTATGAAAATTAATTTTAGAGGATAAAAGAAATCAGAACTTAAATATATAAAATAAAAAAAGAATGTTTAAAGGAATTTTTTAATAGCAAGCTTTTACAATTCAGCATACTGTAATTTTATCCAGGATAATGCAATAAGGGTAAGTACATTTGAGAAAATAATTTAGTGTTACAGAAAATAGCTTTTTCACAATTCAAGTATCATCCCATTGGAACTTTACATGAAAGAAAAAGAAGAATCTCATTTCAAGTATGAATTTATTGAATCTAGATCCAATTCTAATCATAAAACCCTATTTCGAAGATAAAAAAAGGTTTAAATAAACACTACACAATTTTCATACATTTACATTTCTAACATCCAAAATTTCATATTTACATATATAAAAGCATATTTTACTTTTAAAAAAATGATAGTGATAGTTTTTGTATGATATTAAAAATTTAAATTATATAGATAAGTATTAAGGTGTCATAAATAATTATATATATCCTCTTAAGATAATATCACTCAATGGAAATAAATTATTTCAATTCAAAGCAATAAATTGGGAAGTGATGCATTTTCCATATAAAAAAAATATTAGGCTGAGAATTCACTTGCAAAGAACTTTACTGAATCAAAAAAATGTGTTATTTTAAAATAACAAGGCCCCTAAATAGCTGATTACCATAAACAAAATAATAATACTAATAATAGCAATTAGATCCACAATATGCATACCTAAACATACTACAATAAAGTAGATCTACAATTTAAAGAGATACACAAAATAAGATCTACAATTTAAATGCATACACATTAGATCCACAACATGTCACAAATTAGATCCACAAAAGAAATTAGATCCACAAAAGAAGTTAGATCCACAAAAAGAAATTAGATCCACAACATATCACAAATTAGATCTACATATTACCCTTTTGTTTTGAAAAAAAAAATCAAACAAAACCTTTTAGCTCGCCTACGGCTGGATCGGGCAGTCGACGGGATCTGCGGCTAAGGAAGGGCAACGTGAGCTTGGCTGCTGCTCACACCGGGGCGAGGGGGGGTTTAGAGGAAAGAAAACGAGAGAGAGAGAGATCGGATCGGATTGATCTCTCTCGAGGTTTTATAAAAAAATATTTTAGAATCATGACCGCTTATCGGTCGCTTTGACCAGACCGGGCCTATTTTAAATTTTAGGGGTTATTTAGCTAATTACAATTTTAATTAGGGTTATTTTAAAAATTAAGCCTTTTAAGGTTTAAGATTTAGGGTTTAAGGTTTAGGGTTTAGGATTTAAGTTTTAGAGTTTAGCATTTTAAGGCTTAAGGTTTAGGGTTTAGGGTTGTAAGTTTAGTTTTAGGGTTAGTTTATGGTTTAGAGTTTTTTTTTAATTAACTAAATCAGTTTTAGGTTTATTTAGCTTATTTAGTTTATTTTTTTAATAATTCAAGTTTATTTTATTTTTTTAATTTTATTTAGGTTTATTTTTAATTTTTATAATGTTTAGCTTATTTATTTTAGGTTTATTTATTTTAGTTTGTTTTTTAGGTTTAGGTTTATTTTTTGGTTTAGTTTTATTTTTATTTTATTTTTAGTTTTAGGTTTTATTTCCTTTTTAGGTTTAGGTTAGGTTTTTAATTTTATTTTTTTAGGTTTAGGTTTTAGGTTTCTATTTGAGGTTTATTTTAGATTATGTTTAGATTTATTTTAGTTTATTTTATTTTATTAAGTTTAGGTTTTGGTTTAGGTTTAGTTTGGGTTTAGGTTTTAGGTTTATTTATTTTAGTTTAGTTTATTTTAGTTTAAGTTTAGGTTTATATTATTTTGTTTATTTTATATTTATTTGAGGTTTAGGTTTTTTTTTTAGTTTAGATTTAGCTTTTATTTTTATTTATTTTATTTTTTTAAGTTTTTTTTAGGTTTAGATTTTATTTAGTTTTATTTTATTTTATTTTAGGTTTATTTTATTTTACTTTTATTTCTATTTAGGTTTTTAATCTTAAGTTTATTTTATTTTTAGTTTAGTTTAGATTTTTTATTTATTTTATTTTATTTTTAGATTTAGATTTAGGTTTTAGTTTAGGTTTTTATTTTATTTTATTATTTTAATTTATTTAAATTTAGGTTTTTTATTTATTTTATTTTTAGGTTTTATTTAGTTTAGGTTTAAGAATTTAAGTTTTTAGGGTTTAGGGTTTAGGGTTGAGTGTCCGTGTTTAGGAATTGAGTCGTGTTTGTTTTAAAGTCACTGAGTTTAGGGTCAGCATTTAGTCAGTGGGTTTTAGGGTTTAGGTTTAGGGTTTAGGGTTTAGGATTTGTTAAAGGATAGGGTGTGGTAAGGTTTAGAGCCTGTGGCTCAGCTCAGGTCCTTTGGCTCAGGGTAGGGCCTGTGGTTTTAAGGCCCAGTTTAGTGGGTTTATGATTTAGGGTGTAGTTTAGAGTTTTAGGAGGGCTTAAGGTTGCAGGTTTTAAAGATTTAGGATTTAGGGTTTAGGTTTAGGTAGCCCAGGATTTGGGAGGATTTAATTTTTTAGGTTGGGGTTTAGGGTCCGGTGGTGGGTCAGGTGGTAAGGTCATTAGGTTAGGGTTTTAAATTTTATTATATTTTGTTTTTATATTTTTTAAATTAAGCAAACAGTGGTTAAGGTTTATTTTGTTTAAGTTTATTTTTATTCATTTTATTTATTTTATTATTTATTTTAATTTTATTTAGTTTAGTTCATTTTATTTTAGGTTTATTTATTTTAGTTTAGGTTTTTTATTTTAGTTTTTTTTAGATTTAGGTTTATTTTTAGTTTATCTTTTAGTTTATTTTTATTTTTATTTTGTTTTTTTAGGTTTAGGTTTTTTTTTATTTTTAGGTTTACATTTACATTTGTATTTTATTTTTTTAGGCTTAGGTTTTAGGTTTTTATTTTAGGTTTATTTTTTGGTTATATTTTTTAGTTTAGGTTTATTTTTGGTTTATTTTATTTTATTTTGGGTTTAGGTTTATTTTATTTTTATTTTAGCTTTAAGTTTTTTTTAGGGTTTAGGGTTTATGGTTTAGGGTTTAGGATTTTTAGGTTTAGCATTTAGAGTTTAGGGTTGAGGGTTTAAGTTTTAGGTTTTAGGTCTAGGGTTCAAGATTTAGTTTAGGGTTTATAGTTTTTGTTTTTTTTTTAACAAAGAAAAATTTAAATTCAACATTTCTTCTTTTTGATTTCATCAACCAAGTAACACACCAAGTTTTCTATGACATAAGCGATGACATAAGTAAGAAATGAGCACACTTAGAGCAAATCAAAAACTCCAGATAACTAGAACCATCTCTACTATAAAGATAGTTCCATAAGCAGTAGATCAGATCGACCATTCTTTAGTTTCCCCAGTTCCAATCAGAACCACCTCGGCCTCTCGAGTAGCGGGATCCACCATCATATCCCTGATCTCTACCTCTGCCACCACCATGGCTGTAACCTCCATCACTCCTCCAGCATCCATAACAACCACTGCTCCGACCTCCACCACCATATCCACTAACACCTCTAGATCCCCCACCAACACTATGATAACCATCGCCTCCACCTTCACCTCCACTGCTAGATCTAGACTGAACCTAGTTGATGGTGATGTTCCTACCATCAAGGTTCTACCCATTCTTAGGGTTTAGGTTTATTAGGTTTGACGATTTAGGTTTATTTTTTAATTTATTTAGTTACTTTAGGTTTAGGTTTAGGGTTTGGGATTTAGGGTTTAGGGTTTAGGGTTTTGGGTTTATGCTTTTAGGGTTTAGGAGCTTAGGATTTAGAGTTTTGATTTAGGGTTTAGGGCTTAAGGTTTAAGGTAGAGATTTTAAGGATTTAGGATTTAGGATTTTGGGTTTAGGAGGTTTAGGAGTTTAGGGTTTAGGCTTTTTTTAAAAAAAAATTAAGCAAACCACTAGATTTAGGTTTATTTAGTTTATTTTGTTTAGTTTTTATTTATTTTAGTTTATTTTATTTTTATTTTTATTTTGGTATATTTTTATTTTATTTAGTTTGGTTATTTTTATTTTAGGTTTATTTATTTTAGTTTAGGTTTTATTTTAGTTTTAGTAGTTTAGGTTTATGTTTATTTATTTGGTAAAGTTTTATTTTAATTTTATTTTTTAGGTTTAGGTTTTATTTTTTAATTTTAGGTTTAGGTTTTTAATTTATTTTTTTAGGTTTAGGTTTTAGGTTTTTATTTTAGGTTTATTTTTAGGGTTTATTTTTTATTTTAGGTTTAGGTTTGTTTTGTTTATTTTATTTTATTTATTTTAGGGTTTAGGTTTAGTTTATTTTAGGTTTAGGTTTAGGTTTTATTTATTTTAGTTCAATTTATTTTAGTTTAGGTTCAGGTTTTTTTATTTTATTTATTTTATTTTTATTTTAGGCTAATTTTAATTTTTAATTTAGGGTTTGGGTTTTATTTTTTATTTAGTTTTAGGTTTTATTTTTAGGTTTATTTTTTAGGTATATTTTTTAGGTTTATGTTTTTATTTAATTTTTATTTTATTTAATTTTAGGTTTATTTTATTTTTATTTTACATTTAATTTTTATTTTATTTTAGGTTTTTATTTATTTTATTTTAATTTATTTTTAGCTTTTATTTTATTTTTACGTTTAGGTTTTAGTTTAGGTTTTTTTACTTTATTTTATTAAGGGTTAGGTTTATTTATTTATTTTATCTTTTAGGTTTTATTTACTTTAGGTTTGAGTTTTAGTTTAGGTTTAGAGTTCAGATTTGTTTAGGGTCCCAAGATTTTGGATTTAGTGTTTCAGGTAGTTTTTTAGCTTTAATGTATTTAGAGTTTTTGGTTAAGTGATTAGAGTTAGGATTTAGGATTGGTTTATGGATGACTTGGGGTTTTGGGTATGGTTAGTTTAGTTTAGGTTTAGGGTAGGGTTAGGGTTAGGGTAGGTAGGAGGTTTAGGGTTTAGGGTTTAGTGGTTTAGTTTAGGGTTTAGGTTAGTTTAGGGTTTTTTTTTAGGTTTAGTGGTTTAGGATCGTAAATTTTTTTAGGATTTAGATTTAGGTTTAGGGTTGGTTTAAAGTTTAGGGTGTTTTAAAAGATTTAAATTTAAGTTTATTTAGTTTATTTAGTTATTATTTACTTATTTTAGTTTATTTTATTTTTTTATTTATATTTAGGTTTATTTTTTATTTAATTTATTTTATTTATTCTAGGTTTATTAATTTTAGTTTAGGATTTTATTTTATTTTTGGTTTATGTTTATTTTTTAGTTTAGTTTATTTTTATTTTATTTTTAGGTTTAGGTTATATTTTTTACTTTTAGGTTTAGGTTTCTTTTATTTTATTCTTTTAGGTTTATGTTTTAGATTTTATTTTAGGTTTATTTTAAGGTTTTAATTTTAGTTTAGGTTTAAGTTAATTTTTAGTTTATTTTCTTTTATTTAGTTTAGGGTTTAGGTTTTATTTTTTCTTTATTTTATTTTAGTTAATTTTGGTTTATTTTATTTTGTTTATTTTAGGTTTAAGTTTTTTTAGTTTAGGGTTTAGGTTTATTTTTCTTTATTTTAGGTTTATTTTTTAGGTTTAGGTTTTTTTTTATTTATTTTTATTTTACATTTAGTTTTTTATTTTATTTAGGTTTTTTTTTAGGTTTATTTTATTTTTATTTTAGTTTAGGTTTTATTTATTTATTTTTAGTTTAGTTTAGGTTTTATTATTTTATTTTAATTTAGTTTTTATTTCTTGTATTATTTTATTTTTATGTTTAAGTTTAGGTTTAGGTTTATGATTTAATTTAGGTTTTTATTTCATTTTATTATTTTATTTTATTTAAGTTTAGACATTTTATTTTATTTTTTAGGTTTTATTTAGTTTAAGTTTAGTGTTGTTTGTAGTGTTTAGGATTTGGGGTTTGGGGTTTAGGGTTTAGGGTTTATGGTTGTAGTTTTAGGTTTAGGGTTTAGGGTTTAGGGTTTTAAGATTTAGGGCTTAGGGTTTAGGATTTGTGGTTTAGGTTTAGGTTTTTGGGGTTTTTAGGGTTTTGGTTTAGCTTAATTTTAAACTTTAGGGTTTAGTGTTAGGGATTTTTTTTATTTTTTTTTCATTTTTTTTGAATTAGGTAAATGATCAGTTTAGTTTATTTATTTTATTTTATTTTTATTTATTTTAGTTTATTTTTATTTTTATTTTTATTTAGGTTCATTTGTATTTTTATTTAGTTTAGTTTATTTATGGAGTGTAATTTTAGTTGTTGAAGTTTTAGTGGTAGTGTTGTGACATTAGGTGAACAAGTCATTAAAAAAAAAAGTGATTTATCTGATATTTATGTTGTATTACGGAAAATGATGGTGAAATAGATGGAGATGTTATTAGTAGAATTCAAGTTGGATGGTTGAAGTGGAGGAATGTATCTGTCCTATTGTATGATAGAAATGTATCGCTTAACCTTAAGGGAAAACTATATAAGATGGTGGTAAGACCTACAATGATTTATGGTGCAAAATGTTATAAAAAAGAGAAGCGTGAGACTAAGTTTAGTGTTGTAGAGATGAGGATGCCAGGTGGATGAGTGGCTTTACTCTTAGAGATAAAATGCAAAATTTGTATGTTCGGGAAAAAGTTGGAGTAGATCCAATGGTAGATAAAATTAGAGAGAGTGGCTTTAGATGGTTTGGCCAAATAAATCTTTGGCCATCCAATGACCCGGTTAGGAGAGTAGATGCATTTGATTGTCCTTAATAAAGGTAGATATAGACCTAGAAAGACATGCTTAAGATGTATAAAAAATGACCTTAGTTTACTTGAATTGAATGATAATTAGAAACATAATAGGACATAGTGGAGCAAAGGATTCATGTAGCCGACCCCATTTAGTGGGATAAAGGGTTGTTGTTATTTGTTGTTGAGTTTATTTATTTTAGTTTAGGTTTTAATTTTAGGTTTTTTTTTTTGGTTTGGTTTAAGTTTATTTTTATTTTAGTTATATTTTATTTTATTTTTAGGTTTAGGTATTTATTTTAGGTTTTAGGTTTTATTTTTAATTTATGTTGAGATTTATTTTAGCTTTTTTATTTTATTTAGGGTTTATGAGGTTTAGGTTTAGTTTATTTTAGTTTAAGTTTAGGTTTTATTTATTTTAATTTAGTTTATTTTAGTTTAGGTTTCAGTTTATTTTATTTTTATTTTAGGTTTAGGTTTTTCTTTTTAATTTAGAGTTTACATTTTATTATTTATTTATTTTTAGATTTATTTTCAAAGTTTAGACTTTTATTTAGTTTTTATTTTATTTATTTTGGGATTATTTCATTTTTATTTTAGTTTTAGTTTTTAGTTTATTTAGGTTTTTATTTTTTTTTGTTTAGTTTAGGTTTTATTTATTTTATTTTAGTTTAGTTTTAATTTTTATTTTTTTATTTTAGGTTTATGTTTTATTTTATTTCTCATTTTATTTTGGTTTATATTTTTAATTTATTTTATTTTAGGTTTTATTTAGTTTAGGTTTTAACTTTTGGGGTTTAGGGTTTAGGGATAGTTGAGGGTTTAGGGTTTAGAGTTTAGGGATAGTTGAGGGCTTATGGTTTAGGGTTATTTGAGTGTTTAGGGTTTTTAGGGTTTATGGTTTAGGGTTTTGGGTTTTGGTTTCAGGTTATAGGGTTTAGGGTTGAAGGTTTAGGTTTTAAGTCTAAGGCTCAGGTTTTAGTTTAAGGTTTAGGGTTTAAGGTTTTTTTTAACAGAGAACAAATTCAGATTCAATATTTCTTCTTTTCGATTTCATCAATCAAGTAACACACCAAGTTTTTTAAAACACAAGCGATGACAAAGATAAAAAATGAGCACGTATAGAGCGAATCAAAAACCCTAGATAACTAGAACCATCTCTACTGTAAAGACATAGTTCCATAAGTAGCAGATCGGATCGACCATTCTTTAGTTTCTCCAATTCCCATTAGAACCACACAGCCTCTCAAGTAGTGGGATCCATCATCATATCCCTGATCTCTCCCTCTGCTATCACCACCATTGTAACCTCCATCGCTCCTCCCACCTCCATAACCACCACTACTCCAACCACCACCTCCATATCCACCAACACCTCCAAATCCACCACAACCACTATGATAACTATCGCCTCCACCTTCGCCTCAACCGCTAGATCTAGACTGAGCCGGGTGGATGATGATCTTCCTGCCATCAATGTTCTGCCCATTCTTAGGGTTTAGGTTTAGGTTTAGGTTTATTAGATTTTAGAGTTTAAGTTTATTTTTTAATTTATTTAATTACTATAGGTTTATGTTTAGGGTTTGGGTTTAAGGTTTGGGTTTAGAGTTTAAGGTTTAAGGTTTTAGGGTTAATATTTTTAGGGTTTAGGGTTTAGGGTTAGGGTTTAGAGTTTAAGTAGTGTTTTTTAGGGTTTAGGGTTTTTAATGGTTTAAGGTTTAGGGTTGTAGGTTTAAGGTTTAGGGTTTATGATTTAGGGTTTATGGTATTTTTTATTTAAGTAAACCGGTAGGTTTAAGTTTATTTAGTTTGTTTTTTACTTATTTAATTTTAAATTTAGATATTATTTATATTTAGGCTTATATTTTTGTTTTATTTAGTTTATTTTATTTATTTTACTTTATTTTTTAAGTTTTGGTTTAGGTTTAGGTTTATTTTTTAGTTGAGTTTTCTTTTAGTTTATTTTTTTAGGTTTAAGTTTTATTTTTATTTTTTAGGTCTATGTTTAAGGTCTTATTTATTTTTTTTTAGGTATTTATTTTAGGTTTACTTTTAGGTTTTATTTTTTTAGTTTAGGTTTAGGTTTATTTTCAATTTATTTTATTTTATTTAGTTTAGGTTTAGGTTTTACTTATTTTAGCTTAGTTTATTTTAGTTTAGGTTTAGGTTTATTTTATTTTGTTTTTTTATTTTATTTTAGGTTTAGTTTTTTTTAGGTTTAGGATTTACCTTTACTTTTCTATATTTTTAGGTCTTTAAGGTATATTTTTTAGATTTAGGTTTTGATTTATTTATTAATTTATTTTATTTTAGGTTTATTTTATTTTTATTTTATGTTTCATTTTATTTTATTTAGGTCTTTATTCTTAGTTTTATTTTATTTTTTAGTTTAGTTTAATGTACTTATTTTAGTTTATTTTTATTAATTAATTTTATTTCATTTTTTGGTTAAGGTTTGGGTTTTAGTTTAGGTTTTTATTATTTTTAATTTTTAATTTTATATAGGTCTAGATTTATTTTACTTTATTTTTAGGTTTTGTTTAGTTTAGGTTTAAGTTTTTTAGATTTTAGTGTTTAGGTTTAGGGTGTGGTTTAGGCTTTTAGTTTTATGGTGGTTTTAGGGTTTAGGGTTTATGGTTGGGGTCAAGGGATTAGAGGGTGGGCTCAGTTTTTAGGGTTAGGGTTTGTGGTGAGGTTTTAGGGTTTAGGGTTTAGTTTTTAGGGTTTAGGGTTTAGAGTGGTAGTTTAGATGTGAGTTTGGGGAGGTTTAGGGTTAGTTTTAAGCAAGCAAACCCGGTAGGTTTATGTTTATTTAGATTATTTTTTATATTTTTTAGTTTATTTAATTTTTTATTTTTTAGTTTTGTAGGTTTATTTCTTTTTTTTATTTAGATTTGTTTATTTATTTTAGGTTTACTTATTTAAGTTTAGGTTTTTTATTTTAGTATATTTTTTAGGTTTAGGCTTAGGTTTTATTTTTTATTCTTAGGTTTAGGTTTAGGTTTTTATTTTGTTTTTTAGGTTTAGGTTTTATGTTTTTATTTTAGGTTTATTTTAGGTTTTATTTTAGATTAGGTTAGGGTTTATTTTAGTTTATTTTATTTTTTTAGTTTAGGGTTTAGTTTTTTTATTTTGGTTTAGGTTTAGGTTTATTTATTTTAGTTTAGTTTATGTTAGTTTATGTTGATGTTTATTTTTTTTAATTATTTTAGGTTTAGGTTTTTTTTAATTTAGGGTTTAGGTTTTATTATTTATTCATTTTTAGGTTTTTTTGATTTGTATTTAGGTTTTTTTTTTTACATTATTTTATTTTACATTTTTTTATTTAATCATTTTTAGTTTATTTTATTTTAGTTTAGTTTAGCTTTTTTTATTATATATCTTATTTTTAGGTTTAAGTTTGGGTTTTCATTTTATTTTATTTAGGTTTAGTGTTGTTATTTATTTTATTTTAAGTTTTATTTAGTTTAGGTTTAAGTTTTTTGGTTTAGGGTTTAGGGTTTGGGTTTAGGTTTTGGGTTTAGGTTTAGGGAGGTTGTAGGGTTTGTGGTTTAGTGGTCCACTGATTAGGGTTTGGAGTTTAGGGTTTTAGGGTTTATGGTTTAGGGTTTAGGGTATAGGGTTTTAGGGTTTAGGGTTTAGGGTTTAGGGTTTAGGATTTAGAGGTTTGGGTTTTTTTTATTTATTTCTATTATTTTTTAATTTTTTTTTAAAATTAAGTAAATTGGTATGTTTAGGTTTATTTTATTAATTTTTTTATTTATTATAGTTTATTTAATTTATATTTTTATTTAGGTTTATTTTTAGTTTTATTTATTTTAGTTTATTTATTTTAGGTTTATTTATTTAGGTTTAGGTTTAGGTTTAGGTTTATTTTTTAGTTTATTTTTATTTTTATTTTTATTTAAGTTTATTTTTATTTTTATTTAATTTAGTTTATTTATTTTAGGTTTATTTATTTTAGTTTATTTTTTAGTTTAGTTATATTTTTATTTTATTTTTTAGTTTTAAGTTTTAATTTTTACTTTTAGGTTTAGGTTTAGGTTTTGTTTAATCTTTTTACGTTTAGATTTCATGTTTTTATTTTAGGTTTATTTTTAGGTATTACATTTTAGTTTAAGTTTAGGTTTATTTTTAGGTTATTTTATTTTATTGAGTTTAGATTTAGGTTTAGGTTTAGTTTATTTTAGGTTTGGGTTTTATTTATTTTTGTTTAGTTTATTTTAGTTTAGGTTTAGGTTTATTTTTTTATTTTATGTTTAAGTTTGTTTTAGTTTAGGGTTTAGGTTTTATTTTTTATTTAATTTTAGGTTTTATTTTTTTGATTTATTTAATTTTTATTTTAGGGTATAGAATTTAGGGTTAGCTTAGGGTTGTAGGTTAGTTTAGCTTTTAGGGTTTAGGCATTAGGGTTTATGGTTTTTAAGGTTTTGAGTTTATGGTTTAGTGTTAGTTTAGGGTTTAAGGTTTAGGGTTATTTGAGGGTTTAAGGTTTAGTGTTTTTTAGGGTTTAAGGTTTAGTGTTTTTTAGGGTTTAAGGTTTAGGGTTATAGGTTTAGGGTTTAGGGTTATAGGTTTAGGGTTGTAAGTTTAGGCTTCACAGTTCAGGGTTTAAGTTTAGGATTTAGGGTTTAGGGTATAGTGTTTAGGGTTTAGGTTTTTTTTAAAATTAAGTAAAATGATAGGTTTATTTTTTTTTAGGTTGATTAGTTTATTTTCTATTTCTTTTTATTTAGGTTTATTTTTTATTTTTATTTAGTTTATTTTATTTATTTTAAGTTTATTTATTTTAAGTTCAATTTTTTCTATTTAAGTTTAGGATTTTTTATTTATTTTATTTTTAGGTTTTATTTAGTTTAGGTTTAGGCTTTTAGGTTTATCGGGTTTAGTTTTTAGGGTTTAGGGTTTAGGGTATTGGGTTTATAGTTTCGGGATTTAGGGTTTAAGGTTTTAGGGTTTAGTGTTTAGGGTTAGGGTTTAGGGTTTCAAGTTTATGGTGTGGCATTTATCTTTTTAGGTTTAAGGTTTTTTGGTTTAGGGTTTAGGGTATAAGGTTTGCTTAGGGTTTAAGGTTAGATTGAAGTTTATGGTTTAGGGTTTAGGGGTTAAAGTTTTTAGGGTTTAGGGTTAATTTAGGGCTTAAGATTTATAGTTTTAGGGTTTAGGGTTAGGTTAGGGTTTAGGGTTTAAGGTTTAGAGTTTAGGGTTGTAGGTTTAGGGTTTATGGTTTTTAGGGTTTAGGGTTTATTTTAGCTTTATTTTTATTTTATTTTTTATATTTAGGATTACGTTTAGGTTTTAATTTATTTTTTTAGGTTTATATTTTAGGTTTTAATTTTAGGTTTATTTTTAGGTTTTATTTTTTAGGTTGGATTTAAGTTTATTTTTAGTTTATTTTATTTCATTTAATTTAGGTTTAGGTTTAGGTTTAGTTTTTTTAGGATTAGGTTTAGGTTTTATTTATTTTTATTTAGTTAATTTTAATTTAGTTTTAGGTTTATTTTATTTATTTTTATTTTATGTTTAGGTTTTTTTAGTTTAGGGTTTAGGATTTATTTTTTATTTATTTTAATGTTTTATTTTTAGGTTTAGGTTTTTATTTTATTTTTATCTTATTTCAGTTTAAGTTTATTTTATTTTTATTTTACGTTTAGTTTTTATTTTATTTAGGATTTTTATTCTTAGGTTAAGTTTATTTTTTAGTTTAGTTTAGGTTTTTATTTATTTATTTTAGTTTATTTTTATTATTTTTATTTTATTATATTTTTATGTTTAGGTTTAGGTTTTAGTTTAGGTTTTTATTTTATTTTATTCTTCTATTTTATTTAGGTTTAGGTTTTGTTATGTATTTTTTTTAGGTTTTATTTAATTTAAGTTTTGGATTTTAGGTTTTTAGGGTTTAAGATTTAGGGTTTAGGGTTTTAGGGATTAGGGTTTTAGGGCTTATGGTTTAGGGTCAGGGTTTAGGGTTTAGGGTTTAGGGTTTAGGGCTTTTATGGTTTAGGGTTTAGCTTAGGGTTTTGGGTTTTAATTTAGGTTTAGTTTATTTTAGGTTTAGGTTTCGATTTTATTTATTTTAGTTTTGTTTATTTAGTTTAGGTTTAGGTTTATTTTATTTTATTTATTTTAGGTTAAGGTTTCTCTTTAGTTTAGGGTTTAAGTTTTAACTTTTTATTTATTTTAGGTTTTATTTTTAAGTTTATTTTTTATGTTTAGGTTTTTATTTTATTTTATTTTTGGTTTATTTTATTTTTATTTTACATTTGGGTTTTAGTTTGGAGTTTAAGGTTTTAGGGTTTATGTTATAGGGTTTAGGGGTTTACGATTTAGGGTTTAGGGGTTTAGGTTTGTTTATTTGTTATTATAATTATTTTTGATTTTTTTAAAATTAAGTATATTGGTAGGTTTAGGTTTATTTATTTTATTTTTTTATTTATTTAAATTTATTTTATATTTTATTTTTATTTAGGTTTATTTTAAGTTTTATTTAGTTTGGTTTATTTATTTTAGGTTTATTTATTTTATTTTATTTTTTTAGGATTTAGGCTTAGGTTTAGATTTATCTTTTAGTTTAGTTTTAGTTTTATTTATTTTTTATTTTTATTAATGTTTATTTTATTTTAGTTTAGTTTATTTCATTAGGTTTTATTTTTAGTTTATTTTTTTAGGTTTAGGTTTAGGTTTAGATTTATTTTTTTAGTTTAGTTATATTTTATTTTATTTTAGGTTTAGGTTTAGTTTTAGTTTTAGGTTTAGGTTTAGGTTTTGTTTTATTTTTCTAGGTTTAGGTTTCAGGTTTTTATTTTAGGTTTATTTCTAGGTGTTTATTTTTGGTTTAGGTTTAGGGTTTATTTATTTTAGTTTACGTTTAGGTTTATTTTATTTTTATTTTAGGTTTAAGTTTTTTTTAGTTTAGGGTTTCAGTTTTAATTTTTGGTTTATTTTTTAGATTCAAGTTTTTATTTAATTTTTATTCATTTAAATTTTATTTTTGGTTTAGTTTTTATTTTATTTATGTTTTCTATTTTTTAGTTTAGTTTAGGTTTTTATTTATTTTATTTTGGTTTAGTTTTGTATTTTTTTATTTTTTTATTTTAGGTTTTAGTATAGGCTTAGCTTTTTAGGGTTTAGGGTTTAGGGTTTAGGGTCTAATGTTTAGGCTTTAGGGTTGAGATTTTTAAGGGTTTAGGGTTTAGGGTTTAGAGTTTAGGGTTACCTTAGGGTTGCAGGTTAGTTTAGGGTTTAGGCTTTAGGGTTTATTATTTTTAGGATTTTGGATTTATGGTTTAGGTTTAGTTTAGGGTTTAGGATAGGGTTGCTATTTAGGGTTTAAGGTTTAGGTTTTTATTTTAGTTTATTTTTTTGGTTTAGGTTTATGTTTATTTTTTAGTTTAATTTTTTTATTTTATCTTTTAGGTTTAGGATTTTTTTATTTTTAGGTTTGAGTTTGGGTTTTTGTTTATATTTTTAGGCTTAGGTTTTAGTTTTTTTTAGGTTTATTTTTAGGTTTTATTTTTTAGTTTAATTTAGGTTTATTTTTAGTTTATTTTATTTCATTTAGTTTAGGTTTAGGTTTAGGATTAGTTTATTTTAGGATTAGGTTTAGGTTTTATTTATTTTTGTTTAGTTAATTTTAGTTTAGTTTCAGGTTTATTTTATTTTTATTCCATGTTTAGGTTTTTTTTTAGTTTTGGGTTTAGGTTTTATTTTTAGGTTTAGGTTTTATTAAGTTTTTATTTTATTTGAGTTTAAGTTTATTTTATTTTTATTTTATGTTTTTATTTTATATAGGTTTTTTATTCTTAGGTTGAGTTTATTTTTTAGTTTAGTTTAGGTTTTTATTTATTTTATTTTAGTTTATTTTTATTATTTTATTTTATTTTATTTTTAGGTTTATGTTTAGGTTTTAGTTTAGGTTTTTATTTTATTTTATTATTATATTTTATTTATTTTAGGTTTTGTTGTGTATTTTATTTTTAGGTTTTATTTAGTTTAGGTTTAGGTTTTTAGGTTTTTAGGGTTTAGGGTTTAGGGTTACGATTTACGGTTAAGGATTTAGGGTTTTAGGATTTATGGTTTAGGGTTTAAGGTTTAGGGTTTAGTGTTTAGGCTTTAAGGTTTAGGGTTTTTATGGTTTAGGGATAGCTTAGGGTTTTGGGTTTTTAGTTTATGTTTAGTTTATTTTAGGTTTAGGTTTAGGTTTTATTTATTTTAGTTTAGTTTATTTTAGTTTAGGTTGATTTTATTTTGTTTATTTTATGTTATTTTTTTAGTTTAGGGTTTAGGTTTATTTATTATTTATTTTAGGTTTTATTTTTAGGTTTATTTTCTAGGTTTAGATTTTTATTTAGTTTTATTTTATTTTATTTTAGGTTTATTTTATTTTTATTTTACATTTAGGCTTTAGTTTACTTGGTTTTTTATTTTCAAGTTTATTTTATTTTTTAGTTTAGTTTAGGTTTTTATTTATTTTATTTTAGTTTAGAATTTATTTTTTATTTTATTTTATTTTTAGGTTTAGGTATAAGTGTTGGTTTAGGTTTTTTTAGGTTTTATTTTTTTTTTTTATTTTTTAGGTTTAGGTATTTTTATTTATTTTATTTTTTGGTTTTATTTATTTTAGGTTTTTTTATTTGGAAACCCCATATAGGGGGAATTTTATTGCCACAAAAGAGGGTTATAAGGTCCTTAACAGGGGATAAACTCCACAACTACTGCTCAAAGAGCTACAATCAGCCTAGAAAATAAATCCCCTATCTAAGTACAACCAAAAGCAAAATAAAAGAGTAAAGGAAAGCAAAAGATACAAATTGATTGACATAGATAAGCCAATGAATAGATCTGGGCCAAAGCTCTTCAGGATGAGGGAATGCATGACACTAGGGAGCAAACCTGCAAGAGAACAAGAGAAATGCACCTGCAAAATTATAGAAAGATAGAAATTAGAGCAGTTAAAGTAATACAGCCAAAATGAAAATTGAAAACAGCATAAACACAGAAAGATTATAAAGAAGTGTGTGAGAGAAGGCTCAGGCTCAATCACACCAAATTGGGGCAGATGCAAATATGAGCATCCAAACTTCAACGGAAGGGTTATGTCACAAGAGCTACTACCAAACCAAAAAGGAGTGAAATCATCACAACCATCATAGCCAACAAACCTGTGGGAAGATAGCAACCATTTGTTGAAGGTCTTTTGAGCCTTAGTACCTGCAAACCTAAACAAAGCCATAAACATAATAGAAAAGGATACAACAAAGAGAAAAATGGGAAAGGGGATCCCATGCAGAATAAATATCATCAATATAGTCACCATGGCATGAGAATCCCTACACATATGAAAATGAACCATCTTTGCCAGATCCACCTTATTTTTTACCAGAGCCAAGAGTTTAATTAGGTCAGCATGAAAACCCACCACAGGAAAATAATAAAAAAGGCCAGGCAGAGAAAGAAGCAATACACAACCAGTTTAAAAGCCTGCTGAAATCCAGCAAGGCAAATCATATAGCATGTAATTAAATCCATCCTAAACATATGGGACATATATGAAACTTATAGTCCTAGTATATAGCCCAGGAATATAGCCCAGAAAAGGTACCCAATCAGAATAAGCATTGCAGATGTTAACAACCCCTTGTCAATAATCATTGCAGAAGTTAATAACCAGCAAGTGTAAAGCAAGATAACATAACCCAAACCCAAACATGAAATGCAAAAGTCTATGAGAAGATGGGAATGGATTAGATGGACCGAAGCCATAGGTAATAAGTCGCCCCACCATAAAATAATTCCAAATAAGGACAATCGAGAGACAATCCCAACTGGCATAAAACCTGATAATCCAGTTTAGCCAACATCCAAGACAGCAAATAACAGCAAGCTGGCCATAAAACCACCCATTTAGAATACACAGTGCATAAGATAATATCCAAGTAGGTAATAGAATAATCACAGTGATCTATACAAGTCTAACTGAAACAGGATGAAAAAAATAGTAGCAGATTAAAAAAACCACAAACATCAGGTAATCAGCTGCAACCCGGTTGGAAATAGCAAAAACAATTAGAAAAATAACTACCAACAAACAACCAACAACCTCAAAGGCAGCCTGTTGGACATAATACCCAAAAATCCAATGGCCAATAATTAAAATAGCAACACAATTATTGCACCCACCATAAGATAAGCCAGTAAAAAAGAGAGGTACAACATAGATACAAAAGGGGTTCAAAAGAGAGCCATCATTGAAATCCTTCAAAATAAAGAAGAGTAGGCTTGTAGCTAAACCAACATCCTTAGTAAAAGCAGATTGGAAAGACATCATTAAGTAAGTCCAATCCTACAAAGAGATAATAATAATAACAAGGGTATTGCAGTTTCTCTCCTTACAGGTTGGGAAGGTGAGGTTAGCAAAAGCAATCAGAAAAATAGCCCCAAAAGTAGCCTGTTGGACATGAGAGACAACCTCAGTAGCAGCTTGCTAGGCATAAAACCCAATAATTTAGATCAGCCAACAACCAAGATAGCAAATAACAACAAGCTGGCCATAAAACCACACATTTAGAATAGACAGTGCATAAGTTAATTTCCAAGTAGGTAATAGCATAATCACAGTGATCTGGACAAGTCTAACTGAATCAAGATGGAAAAAATAATAGCAGTTTAGATAGACCACAAACATGTGGTGATTAGTTGTCACAAATAAAAAGCAATCAAAAAAAAGCCAACAACAACAACAACCTCGACTGCATAAGATCCAAAAATCCAACAACTAACAATTAAAACAGTAATACAATTATTGCACCCACCATAAGATAAGACAATAAAAAATAGTGGTACAACATAGACACAAAAGGGCTTCAAAAGGGAGCCATCATTGATATCCTTCAAGACAAAGGAGAGCAGGCTTGCAGTTAAAATAACATCCTTAGTAAATAAGTAAGTCCAATCCTACAAAGAGACAATAATAATAACAACAAGGGTATGGCAATTTCTCTCCTTACAGGTTGGTAAGGTGAGGTTAGCAAAAGCAATCAGAAAAATAGCCCCAAAAGCAGCCTGCTAGACATAAGACCTGAAAATCCAACAACCAACAATTAAAACAACAAAACATTTATTACACTCACCATAAGATAATCCAGTAAAAAATAGTGGTACAACATAGAGTCTAAAGTAGTTCAAAGGAAATCCATCTTTGAAATCCTTCAAGAAAAGCAAAGCGAAGCCCACAAAGATCGAAAAATAGGTGGAAGGAAATTAAGAAGTAATTCCAATCCAAGAAAGAAGAAGTAGAAAGAGTATCAGTTTCTCTCACAGGTTGTGGAGGTGAGGTTAGGGAGCATAAGAGGGGCCACATCCATAATAAAAGGAGAAAAAATAGATAAATTAGGGCCTATCATGAAGCTATACAAAAATATATCAATTAAACATTGATACAGCAAAGTCATGAGCCCCAAAAATATAGCTATAAATTAGGTTTTATTTATTTTAGGTTTAGGTTTTTAGGGTTTAGGGTTTAGGGTTTAGGGTTTGGGTTTTAGAATTTAGGGTTTAGGGTGGTAGGGTTTAGGGTTTAGGATTTAGGGCTTAGGGTTTAAGGTTTTGGGTTTTTAGGTTTAGAGTTTAGGGTTTAGGGTTTAGGGTTTTATGGTTTAGGTCTTGGGGTTTAGGGTTTAAGTTTTATGGATAGTTTTAGGGTTTAGGGTTTTTTAGGATTTGATTTAGTGTTTAAGGTTTAGGGTTTAGGATTTAGTGCTTAGGATTTAGGGTCTAGTGTTGGGTTTTTTTTAAAATTAAATAAACTGGTAGGTTTAGGTTTATTTAATTTATTTTTTATTTTTTTAGTTTTTTTATTATTTATTTTTATTTAGTTTAGTTTATTTATTTTAGGTATATTTAATTTAGTTTAGGCTTTTTATTTTAGTTTATTTTTTTAATTTATGTTTAGGTTTAGATTTATTTTTTAGTTGAGTTTTGTTTTTATTTTATTTTTTAGGTTTAGGTTTTATTTTATATTTTATATTTAGGTTTAGGTTTTTATTTTAGGCTTATTTTAAAGTTTTGATTTTTTTTGTTTAGGTTTAAGTCTATTTTTAGTTTATTTTATTTCGTTTAGTTTAGGTTTAGGTTTAGGTTTAGGTTTACGTTTAATTTATTTATTTTTAGTTTATTTTAGTTTAGGATTAGGTTTATTTTATTTCATTTATTTTATTTTTATTTTAGGTTTAAGTTTTTTTTTAGTTTAGGGTTTAGTTTTATTTTTTATTTAATTTTTTATTTTAATTTTTGGTTTATTTTTTAGGTTTTGGATTTTATTTAGTATTTATTTTATTTTATTTTAACTTTAATTTATTTTTATTTTAAGTTTAGTTTTTATTTTATTTAATTTTTTTATTCTTAGGTTGATTTTATTTTTTAGTTTAGTTTAGGTTTTTTTCATTTTAGTTTAGTTTATTTTTATTAGTTTATTTTATTTTATTTTTAGGTTTAGGTTTAGGTTTTTATTTTATTTTATTTTTTTATTATATTTAGGTTTAGGTTTTGTTATATATTTTATTTTTAGGTTTTATTTAGTTTAGGTTTAGGTTTCTAGGTTTTTAGGGTTTAGGATTTAAGGTTTAGGGTTTGGGGTTTAGAGTTTAAGGTTTAGGGATTTAGGGTTTAGGGTTTTAGGGTTTATGGTTTAGGGTTATGGTTTATCATTTAGGGTATAAGGTTTAACATTTAGTCTTTATGGTTTTGGGTTTTTATGGTTTAGGGTTTAGGGTTAGCTTAGCATTCATGGTTTTTTTAATTAAGTAAACTAGTAGGTTTATGTTTATTTATTTTATTTTATTTTATTTTTTATTTTTATTTATGTTTATTTTTAAATTTATTTTATTTTATTTATTTATTTTAGGTTTATTTATTTTTATTTTTATGTTTTATTTTTTATTTTTACATTTAGGATTAGGTTTCTATTTTATTTTCTTAGGTTTAGGTTTTAGGTTTTTATTTTTTAGTTTAGGTTTAGGTTTATTTTTTGTTTATTTTATTTTATTTAGGTTTTTTATTCATAGGTTTATTTTAATTTTTAGTTTCATTTAGATTTTTATTTCTTTTATTTTAGATTATTTTTAGTTTTAAATTTTATTTTATTTTAGGTTTAGGTTTTAGTTTAAATTTTTATTTTATTTTATTATTTTATTTTATTTAGGTTGAGGTTTTAGGTTTTATTTAGTTTAGGTTTATTTTTTTAGGATTTCAGTGTTTAGCGTTTAAGGTTTCAGATTTAGGGTTTAGGATTTTTAGTGTTTAGGGTTTAGGGTTTAAGGTTTAGGGTTGTAGGGTTTGGGTTGTAGGTTTAGGGTTTATGGTTTAAGGTTAGTTTAAGGGATTAGGGTTTAGGCTTTAGGGTTTAAGATTTAGTATTTAGGGTTAAGGGTTTAAGGTTTAGGGTTTGTTTTCTTAAAAAAAAGTGAAGTAAACCGTTAGGTTTAGGTTTATTTAGGTTATTATGTTTATTTTATATTTTTATTTAGGTTTATTTTTTATTTTTAGTTATTTTAGTTTATTTATTTAATGTTTATTTATTTTAGTTTATGTTTTTTGTTTTAGTTTATTTTTTAGGTTTAGGTTTAAGTTTATGTTTAATTTTTTTATTTTTTAGGTTAGGTTTTATTTTTTTATTATATGTTTAGGTTTAAGTTTTATTTATTTTTTTAGTTTTTTTAGGTTTTATTTTAGGTTTATTTTTAGGTTTTACTTTTTAGTTTATGTTTAGTTTTATTTTTAATTTAATTTATTTCATTTAGTTTAGGTTTAGTTTATTTTAGGTTTAGGTTTTATTTATTTTTGTTTAGTTTATTTTAGTTTAGGTTTATTTTATTTTGTATATTTTATTTTTATTTTAAGTTTAGGTTTTTTTAGTTTAGGATTTAGGGTTTATGTTTTATTTATTTTTAGGTTTATTTTTTAGGTTTAGGTTTTTATTTAGTTTTTATTTTATTTCATTTAAAGTTTATTTTATTTTTATTTTATGTTTAGTTTTATTTTATTTAGGTTTTTTATTTTTAGGTTGATTTTATTTTTTAATTTAGTTTAGGTTTTTATTTATTTTATTTTAGTTTTTTTATTAATTTATTTTATTTTATTTTTAGGTTTAGGTTTAGGTTTTAATTTTATTTTATTTTTTTATTTTATTTAGATTTAGGTTTTATTATATATTTTATGTTTAGGTTTTATTTAGTTTACATTTAGGTTCTTATGTTTTTAGGGTTTAGGGTTTAGGGTTTAGGGTTTAGGATTTAGGGTTTAGTGTTTAGGCTTTAGGGTTTAGGGTTTTTATGGTTTAGGGTTTAAGGTTTAGGGTTTTTTTAATTAAGTAAACTAGTTGGTTTAGGTTTATTTAGTTTATTTTTTATTTATTTTATTATATTTTATTTATTATTTTTATCTTTGTTTATTTTTTATTTTTTTTAGTTTTGTTTATTTATTTTTGGTTTATTTATTTTAGTTAATGTTTTCTATTTTAATTTATTTTTTGGGTTTAAGTTTATTATTTAGTTGAGTTTTATTTTTTGTTTTTTATTTTTGGTTTAGGTTTCATTTTTTATTTTTAGGTTTAGATTTAGTTTTTTATTTTACTTTTTTAGGTTTAGGTTTAGGTTTTTATTTTAAGTTTATTTTTAGGTTTTTTTTTAGTTTAGGTTTAAGTTTATTTTTAGTTTATTTTATTATATTTAGTTTAGGGTTTAGGTTTAGTTTATTTTAGGCTTAGGTTTAGGTTTAATTTATTTTAGTTTAGGTTTAGGTTTATTTTATTTTGTTTATTTTATTTTTATTTTAGGTTTAGTTTTTTTTTTGTTTAGGGTTTAGGTTTTATTTCTTATTTATTTTTAAGTTTTATTTTTAGGTTTAGGTTTTTAATTAGTTTTTATTTTATTTTATTTTAAGTTTATTTTATTTTTATTTTATGTTTAGTTTTTATTTTATTTAGGTTTTCTATTATTAGGTTTATTTTACTTTTTTGTTTAGTTTAGGTTTTAAATAATTTATTTTAGTAAATTTTTATCAGTTTATTTTATTTTATTTTATGTTTTCTTTTTAGGTTTTAGTTTTGATTTTTATTTTATTTTTTATTTTTTATTTCATTTAGGTTCATGTTTTTTTCTTTATTTTGTTTTTAAGTTATATTTAGTTTAGGTTTTGGTTTTTAGGTTTTCATGGTTTAGTGTTAAGGGTTTAGGGTTTTGTGTTTATGCTTTAGGGTTTAGGGTTTTTAGGGATTAATGTTAGCTTAGGGTTTATGGTTAGTTTAGGGTTTAGGGTTTAAGGTTTAGGCTTTATGGTTTAGTGTTTTTAGTGTTTAAGGTTTAGGGTGGTTTAGGGTTTAAATTTTTAGAGTTTAGGGTTTAGGGTTTAGAGTTTATGGTTTATGGTTTGGGTTTAGGGTTAGTTTGGGGTTTAAGGTTTAGGGTTTACGATTTATGGTTTAGGGTTTAGGGTTTAGGTTTAGAGAGGGGGTAGTGTTTAGGTGGTTAGGTTTGGGTTTGGGTTTAGGTTTAGGGTGGGTTTAGAGTTTAGTTAGTTTAGGGTGGGTCAGTTTGTTATTTTGATTTTATTTTCAATTTTAAAATGGAAGGATTAGGTTTATTTTTTTTATTTTTTTAGTTTTTTATTTTTTATTTTGATTTAGGTTTATTTATTTAAGTTTAGGTTTTTTATTTTAGTTTATTTTTTAGTTTTAGGTTTTGGTTTAGGTTTATTTTTTAGTTTATTTTTATTTTTATTTTATTTTTTTAGGTTTTGGTTTTATTTTTTATTTTTAGGTTTAAGTTTAGTTTTTATTTTATTTTTTTAGGTTTAGGTTTTACGTTTTCTTTTTTGGTTTATTTTTATGTTTTATTTTTTATTTAGGTTTATGTTAATTTTTAGTTTATTTTATTTAGTTTAGGGTTTAGGTTTAGTTTATTTTAGGTTGAGGTTTAGGTTTTATTTATTTTAGTTAAAGTTTAGGTTTATTTTATTTTCATTATATATTTTTATTTTAGGTTTAGTTTTTTTTTTTTTTAGTTTTAGGTTTAGGTTTTAATTTTTATTTATTTTTAAGTTTTATTTTTAGGTTTATTTTTTATGTTTAGGTTTTTATTTAGTTACATTCAGCGGTGAAGACTTACTCCTAGGGGCGACCGAGCGCAACTACCTCTTTACATTATAATGGATGTTGGTAGATATAGGCTATCTAGTGTTCTGGTTGACCCAGGTGTATAAGTCAACATTATGAGCCTAAGAACCCTTGCTTACTTAGGGATCGATATCTCTGAACTCCAAAAAGAAAAGATGATGTTGAGAGGATTCAATAAACAAGGCGAGAGAACCTTGTGGTGTTTATTTTGGGTAGGGGGAGGGGAGACACCACGCAGATCATAAGGGGTGGGGTACTTTTTTTAGGAGATCCAATATTGAGGTATGATGTTCTATCTCAAAAGATAGAGGTATCACCCTACAATGGACCTAATCGCATAATAAGAACTCCTAAGGTATGTTGGGTCTTCGAATGTATGCGAGATTTTTTCCCTACTTTTACCTGGATGAATAAAGTATGGTTTATATTAAACCAGATTCTTAAGTTCCAATGGAGGTAAGCCTCCATAGTTAATTACATCTTAAGAAATGAAATTTTCTAATAATATTGTCATTTAAAGTAGATAATTATTATCTCCAAAGATTTCAAGATTAGACTATCAAAGGATTTGTTGTATTTTGAAAATCAATTAGGAAAGTTCAAGGAGAAGACTTATTTTTGGAATCCAAATGAAATAAGTAGGAAATTCTCATGATACTAGGAAGCTTAGTGACCATTCCAATCTATCCTATGGTTGGCCTTTATAATTTTGAAGTTGAGGAGATTTATATGTTTTGAGTTGAAATTTAAATAGATTACTAAGGCTTATAATCCACTAACACAAAGTTGTGGGAATGCCTAAGAGTTGAGAATATATGCTTGTAGCCCGAAGGTAATAGCTACCTCGGATCCTAAATCTTGGGAGCTTTAGTATGAGCTAAAGCATGACCTAAATCTAAGAGACAGGTAGACGTAAGAGTTTACCTCCACAAGAGAGAATATAATGTTGACTTACTTATAACCTGAGTGCCTAACTCCTCCTATGATTTTAAAATCATGTAGTCGGTCTTATGAATTGCAATATAGCTAGGGTAGTTATTTAATTAGAAAGAGACAAAGTATTAAACATACTCTAAGAGACTAGAGTATGAGTGGTATGAGATGACTTAATCTATAGATTCAAAATCTTTTTAAATTTTATTTCATTTTACACCCATTATTTTGACAGAGGCTTTAGGATTTCTTATGCCTAAATGCATGATGAAATAGGTTATAGGTCAAATCAGCTAGAAGAAGGTGTTCTCCACCAGATGGGATGCCCTCACAGGTCAAGCATTCCTTTATCGTGCAAGGATGTAAATCCTTCATGCTCAAGAGAGAAAGAATATGCATGCATGATGTGAAACATACAACCATATAGCTAAGGGGTTGCTAAATCTTTTAATTATTTTATTTATGTCTTAGGCTTTATGACTTGGTTATGAGTTGTTTAAAATTTAGTTATGAGTGCTTAGTTGGGTAGAAAATTTATTTTTATCCTAAGAGCCAAATAGTATCCATGCCACACATTAAAGCATCAATCATTTAAGAAACTATGAAAGGCATGCCTTCCTAATGCACGATGTAAACATAACATCAAATAATTCTATAAACTATCATAAAAGAATAAATTGTCGTTTTCATACAACCCAAGAGATAAAAGATGAAGCTTTACCTTTATACAACCTGGAATATGAAAGAATAATTAAAATTGTATTAAATGCTATGGGGGTCTTATTTCTTCATATCTCCATTTTTGATTTGGTTCCTTCTTTGATTTGGATGATGCTTTCTTCAAAGGGTTCACGGGGCACCCTAGGACAAAGCCTTCTTGCCATTTGAGAAAATAAATTGTTTTTGGATTTATTTGGATTAAGATTTGGCTAGGTCTTGGGATATGCCATATGACTTAGGAAAGGTTTCAAGTTTGGATTTGATCATGGGCTTCAATCATTTGGTTTTGGAATTTGGGTTTGGATTTGGATTTTAATTTGATCTTTAAATTGAACTTGAGGTTTGGTTTTAGAAGGTGGACATGGATTGGATTGTAGGTAGGTGGATTATCCTAATCCCTAAGGCATAACCTAATTCTATGGTTAGCTTTTCTAAGTCTTTAGGCTTAGGTTAAATGTTTTCCTAATTTTTAGAAGTGTCTTATGACTAAGGAAGTCTTAGTGTCTAGAAGACGTTTAAGTCTAAGATGGGAAGATTGAATCTGCACTCTAAAAGTGAGGTCAATAGGCCTTAGGCTCTATAGTGTTTCCCTTTGAGATAGATTATTGGAAGATCGAAACCAAGTTTCATATTATAGACTCAGATACATCTTTCAACACTTTGCTAGGGAGACCATGGATAAATGAGAACAACATAGTTCCATCCTCTCTACATCTGTGTATAAAGTTTGTGAGAGATGGGATCATCTACGGTGTCAAAGGAGATCTCAAGCCATTTACAGTTCACGAGGTCGGCATATATGATGATGTGGCTTACTACCTCCTTCAAAATCAACAAGTCTATTCTCTCAAACTTGTCCAAAGTTTAAAAATAAAAGAAAAAGAAAAATAAAAAGAAAGAGAAAAAATATAATAAAAGAGAAAATGAAAAAGAAAATAAAAGGGAGTGGAAATAGATTTGGAGGAGGAAGTCGAGCCTAACATTAGATTCCACCCACAGTTCATTACTACATTCGAACATATGGGTAGGATGACCTGACCTCCACCAGGCAGAGGAAGAGGCCAGTTCAGAGGCAGTCTTAGGGGTGGAAAACCTTTTTATTGGCCACCCAATGAAAGATATGTCCCAACTACCAGGAATACACCCGCTATCCATATAGACTTCGAACCTAGTTCATAAAATAAGTCTTATATGGTTAGCACACTACCCAACTCTTCTCAGCAGTAGATTCCCTTGAAGGTGACACTTGAGCTATATAGTGATGAAGATCGGGCTCCAAAGCAAAGCATAAGTGTATCCAATTCTAACCCCTGCTGAGGCTAATTTTCCACCCATTGAGAAGCATTTCCTAGCTTTAATCTTTGCATACCAAAATCTACAGCACTACATGCTTCTTCATAAGGTGAACTTAATCTCTAGGATCACTCCACTATAGTATCTCATGACATGGCCGATGTTATCCGGACAGTTAGCATGACGGAGCATCATCCTCTTGTAGTTTGACATTACCTTCGTACCCCTCCGTGTTGTGAAAGGATAACCATTAGAGGATTTATTAGTAGCACACCCACTTCCTGCTAACTCTCCACTTTATAGTGATCTCCCAGATGAAAAAATCATGAACTAAGGGGATACTAGCATTCACCACTAGGAGATGTACTATGATCGTGCAGCTTCCTCTCAAAGAGGAGAAGAACTATAATCTACTCTTCCAAAAAAGGTAGGGTTAGGAATAGTCCTCTTAACTCTGGACCATGATGTGATGAGATTCTCTTATCATCTGTCCAATCCTTGCACCAACAATGAAGCCGAATATGAGGCTCGATTGCCGCCGAGTTAGCCATTACTCTAAGCATCCGAACATCAACATCTTCGAGGATTTTTAGCTAGTTATCAACCAAATCGTTGGTCATATAAGGTTATAAAGCCCAAGCTCCATCACTACCATAAGTACACAATGGAGTTGTTGGCCTAAATCCCAAAGGTTACCATTTATAAGATTCCTCGAGGAGAGAACATCATAGCGTATGCCTTAGCCAAGCTTGCCAAGGAGTTAGCATGTCCGGAGGATGTGTCCATATCAATGAAGGTCCAAAATAGATAAGTCTTATCCCTTATTGATACTAAACTCATCAAAAAGTACTCTCTTGAATGAGAGCTTGCCATTCCCAAGAAGGATGAGGAATTAGACTGGAAGAAACCATTCATGGATTACCTAAATAAATGCAAACAACCTCAAGAGAAGTCCCAAGCCCATCAGATTAAGAAGAGAGCACTTTCCTATGCTCTTATGGATGGTGTCTTATGCCGGTGGTCTTTCGATCATATATGGTTACATTATTTAGACAAGAAAGAAGCTCGTAAGATCAAGATCGAGGTATACTAAGGATTATGTGGAGCCAACCAATCTGATTTAAATATGAAAGCTAAGATTAAGAGACTAGGATACAACTCACTATCGATGATCAAAGATTGCATGGATATGGTTAGGCGATGCCACTAGTGTCAAAAACATTGTGTGATCCTACACCAACCAACACTATACATCCTACATTGGCATCATGGCCATTTGAGTATTTGGGGTAGTGGGTCGAATGATTCTCCTTCTTCTTAGGTCATCAGTTCATCTTAGGCTTCTTCTTACTTTCCAAATGGATGAAGGTGATTCTTCTCAGAGAGGTCATAGCTCAGCATGTGCTCCAATAATGGTACTGCATTCAAGAGCCCCTAGATAAATAGCATTCCTCAGAGACATAATATAGATTGGAGATATTCTACCATCAACTACCCGAGGGCAAACGGCTTAGTAAAAACATTCAACAAAACTCTCATCCAAATACTGAAGACACTCGATAATAACAAGTGGTAATGTCATGAGCAGTTAGTTGAAGCTTTATGGGCATATCGCACCATATATAGAACTCCAACTCAGTCTACTCCTTTCTCTTTAGTGTATGGGTCTAAAACTATTCTACCATTAGAAGTCTAACTCCCATCACTAAGGATAGCTATGGGTAGCAAGATCACAACAGAGCAGAACACCAAGTACGGTTAGAAGAGCTTGAAGGTTTAGAGGAGAGATGCATGTGGGCATGCCAAAACCTCGAGTTGTACAAAGCTAAAATGATTCAAGCTCACAACAAGTTGTTCTTTCCTAGTGCTTTTCAAATAGGGGAGCTTATTTTAGTTCTAAGGAGACCAATTGTTGCCCGTCGTAAGATGGGAGACATGTTTGAACCTACTTGGGAAGGCCCTTTCGCCATAGAGAAGGCCTACCAAGGTGGATCTTATTACCTTATTAATCATAAGGGAGAGAGCCTGATGCTTCCAATCAATGGGCTCTACTTAAAGAAATATTATAAATCTTATTTGAAAATAATTATCACTAATGAAAATTCCATTATGAATTCAATCTTTTCCATGCTGAAAGTATTCTTGTTTATGAATCTGATGTGTTTAGGGTAAGTGTGATGAACTGAGTGGCATTCTATCCTTCATCAACAAAACATAAACACAAAATACACACAAACATATAAAACAAAAACATATCCTTGGGCTACTCTGAGTTGAGATAATGCCCCCAGTGACACTCACTCAGTAGCTGCTCTAGGTCGAGTTGACATGCCACACTGCTAGTGTGTCACCCCAGTGGTCTTCTTGCTTTGGAGGATGTAACTCTGTTATGCTTTCCTTCCTTACTTGGCCACTACACACCAATGTGTGCCTTATTAGTTTGGTATACCTTACTACGTGGCCGGTAGCTACCTCATGTTGGCTTCTTTTAAGAGGATGTGAGTCTGCTATGCTTTCTTGTTGGATTATCCTTCATACACTAACTTGGTAGAGTATATTTGAGGTTTAGGATAAGTCCCCTAGTGGCTCCTCCCCTCCTAACTAGTTCAAGTCTAGGTCTAGTCCTTCCTCGGGGATCCCTGCTTAGTAGTCACTCTAGGTTAGATAGCATATGTCTCACCGACGACAGACTATCCCAATGATCAGTTCCACTTGGAAAGTTGCAAGCCTAAACACTTTCCTTCTAGGTTGATCGTTGCACACCGAGGGTCACCTTAGGTTGGTTGGTTCTCACTATGATGATGGATACACCACTCATGCTGACGAATACACCTTAGGTTGGTTGGTTCTTGCACCTTAGGATACACCACTCATGGTAGATGTAAGTCTGCTACACTTTCTCCTTGAGTTGGCCACCATACACCTATAAGCTTTCTTTTCCATGGCTCATGATAACACCCCTAATAGCACCTCCCCTGTGTGCACTATATTTGGATCACATCCTTTGCGACCCCATTTAGACACTACCGAGTTATTATCAGATTGGGTAGTTCCCCTATCCTAGTAACCACCCTTATGGTTGGATAATCTATCATGTGGATGTGCAGATTCTCCCTTGGTCTAGTAAATCAGAGATAGGTTAAGGTTGACATAGCCCCTTCTCACTGCGGTCCCTCGCACACTAACAAGGTCCATGCAAAGATATAAACAAAATTTATATTCACTTATGGATTAGGAGGACACCCTTAGGGATACTTTTTCCCAAGCAGGCATCCTATCTTTAGGGCGGTGTCAGCAAAACTCCCTATAAGAGTCGCCTAACTACTCTTAATTTGATATAAGTCCGCAGCAGCATTCACTCAATGGTTGCCCCTAAGTCAGGTTTGATTTATTATGATACCAACAGGTCACCCCAGTGATTGTTCCCTATTTTAGAAGATGTAAGTCTGTTATGCCTTCTTCCTAGCATAATCATTGCACATCAAAAGGAAACCCTTTAGGTTGGCTTAGACTATCCCTTTGGATTTGTAAATCTAAGATAGGATAAGTCTGATATAGGCCCTTCTTAGTGGGTCCATCGCACACCAACATGGTCCATAAATTAATTCTTCAAATTTGATTGAAATCACATCCCCAGTAGATATGCCCTCAATTCAAAATCAAACTAAACTAAACAAGCCATATCAAATCACATGCAATTAAAATAAAATTAATCTTGCTTACTTTTGAGTTGACATAAGTCTCTAGTGGTATTCACTTAGTAGTTGCCCTAGGTCAAGTTCGATTGTGCATCCAATAGGTCACCCCATTGGTTATTCCTCACTTTAGAAGATGTAAGCCTGCTATGCCTTCTTCCTAGCATAGCCATTGCACATTGAAAGGCAACCCATTAAATTGGCTAGCTCTACCCCACAGCCGGTAGACTATCCCTTTTGATTTGTAAACCTAAGGTAGGTCAAGGCTGATAGCCCCTTCTCAGTGGGTTCATCTCACACTGATAGGGTCCATACATTAACTCAAATTAAATTAAACACAATCTAATTTTCCTTAAAGGAGCCCCAAATCATATGTAAATAAGTCAAGCAAATAAATCAAACTCAAAACTAACCTCTCTAGTAGAGCCAAATTAAACCAACTCCCTTAGTATAGTGTATATCAAAGAAATCCAACCAAACTCTTATTCCTAGCAGTTACATCCCCAAACAATTCTATGAAATCAAACTCAAATCCCAATCCCCAACGGATAGCCTGAACCTGCTTCTCTAGTGGAAGGTTCATATACCCGATCCACAGTGGAATCGAGGCCATATCTCTAGCAGAAATGCCTCCACATCAATTAAAAAAATAAATTAAAGTCAATTCGATCTTAATCCCCAGTGGATTTATATTCTTATCCCCAATAGATCTTCATTCCATAAATCATATAATCAAATCAAATTCAAACCTTATCCCTAGCAAATTTTCTTCTTCTATACCCTCAACATAGACCCCTCACATGTCATGTCCAATGCTTGTGTGATCCCCTAGGGAATCTCCCTCCATGTCCTTGACATGGAATTCTCATAAAATCTTATTTCTTTTCTTATGCACACCTTTAATACTTCAACCAAAAGTCTAACAATGTATTCATTCAAATTACATCATCTTAACATTGATATTAAAATTTTATGATTTGTATGGAACAAGCTCAAACTAACTATACAATATCATGTTAAACATAATATAATGTTAATTAACACACTATATTATATTATAATATATGATGTTATATTATAATTTATTATAATATAATATATTGTCTAACATTACACCTCATTAAAATCACTTAAAAGGAACAAATAAAAAAATTTCTCAAAATATGAATTATGTTCATTTTGGAAGTAAAATTGTTATTTTTCTATTAGAAATGGTACAAACTATTGGTGTGTGCCGTGAATTTGGCCAAATTCTTCCATCTCAACCTTCAAATTAACATTTTTGTGAGTTTTGACCCAATGTATTATAACAAATGTAAAATGTACTAAAATGTACAATAACATTTAGTAACACACCACCACATTCATATATATGTGAAGTTATATTGTTATGTACATTATATTTTAATATGCTTTCATATAATATATTATCTTACATTACACTGAATCACTTTAAGCAAAAAATTTATAAAATTTGGTTGAAAAATGAACATTAATTTTGGATGTAAAATACCATTCTTTTGATTAAATGACACACCATAGCACACCCCAAATGATGTTCCTTAAAGCTTACCTTAAAAGCCAAATCCCATCATCTCAACCAATAAATTAGTATTTTTTTATTTATACCAGTACAAACGCTACTACATCATACTATAACAAACTAAAATATGCTAAATAATAAGTAGTAATACACAATAATATGCTATAATGCATGATGCTACACTATGTTATGGCATCCAATATTATAATATACTATAACATATTATATTATATTATATTACATATTACATCACAAGGGATTGGTTAAGATAAAAAATAAAAAAAATTAGTCTAAATAATAAACTATATATTTTAGTCGTATCCCTTACATATTTTAAATTGAAACAATATATTATGATGCCACGCTCCACCTATTATTCATTTGGCCAAATTCCACCATTTTAAAGTCTAAATCAATATTTTTATAAATAATGCTAGTGTGAGCTTGACTGCATGATTATAAAATACTAAAAGAAATTAAAATGCATAGAATAATATATTATGATATATGATGTTATACTACAACATATAATATTTATTTAGAATATAAAATCTTACTTTTGAGAGTACAAGTGGCATAACACACCTTTACTACTACAACCGAATTCCCACTTCAAATTTAACAAATTTCATCATCTGATTTTTTAAATCAATATTTTTATGATTTATATTAATATAGACTATAGGGCACAATACCATAATATACTAAAACATTTCAAAACATCCTATACCATCCAAAAACAAATCACTACGTGCTTAAATATATGATGCTACATTATATTATAATACATTGTATTATAATATGATTTAGGGTTAGGGTTTAGTGTATTCAAATCTCTAATAGTCAAGGGAAATTCTCTTGAAGACATTTTCTTTAGCTATCATAACTATGTTAGGATTAGGTCATTCTTTATATCTTGACCTAATAACATCTTTATTCAAAGTTTAGGGTTTAGGGTTTAGGGTTGGGGTTTAGGGCTTAGGGTTTAGTGTTAGTTTAGGGTTTAGGGTTTAAGGTTTAGGGTTTAAGATTTAGGGCTTAGGGTTTACGTTTAGGGTTTAGGGTTGTAGGTTTTATGGTTTTGGGTTTTAAGGTTTAGGGTTTAGGGTTTAGGGTTTAGGGTTTTTAAGATTTAGGATTTAGGGTTTCATATTTAGGGTTGTAGGTTTAGGGTTGAAGGTTTTGGGTTTGTTTTAAGGTTTAGGGTTTAGGGTTTCGGGTTTAAGATTTGGGGTTTAGGATTTAGTGTTTAATGTTTAGTGTTTTATTCTTTTTCTTTTAAAAATTAGGTAAATAGGTAGGTTTAGGTTCTCCTTAGTTTATCTAATTTTTGTTTATTTTATTTATTTATATTTAGGTTTACTTTTTATTTTTATTTAGTTTATTTTATTTATTTTAATTTAGGTCTTTTTTAGTGTATTAAGGCTTGTGTGGTAATTTTGGTTTATTTATACTTATTTTAATATACTCTATTTGGATCAATTCTTTTGTGAACCCATTTAAACACTACCCGGGTTACTTTTGGATTGGACAGTTCCCCTTTCCTAGTAGCCACCCCTGTGGTTGAAAAATTTGTTCAGCAGATGCCCAGATTCTCTCTTGGTTTAGTAAATCTGAGATAGGTCTAGGCTGATATAAGCTATTTCTCAATTTGATCCCTCACAAACTAACAGGATCCACAATAAAACCAACAAACTAAAACAAATAAACAAAAATTAATTTGCTTGCGGATTAGGATTTAAGCCCCCAAAGGGCCCCTTCTCCCAAGCAGGCCTCCTATCTTTAGGGCAATGTCAGTCGAACCCCCTATAGGAATTGCCTGACTACCTGAGTTGAGATAAATCCCCGGGTTGGTAGTCACTCTGTAGTCGCCCTTAGGTCGGGTTTAATCTACTTTGCCACAAGCAGATTACCCTGACAGTCATTCTGCTTTGAAAGATATAAGGCTATGATGCATTCTTTCTAGAATGATTGTTGCAAACTGACGGGTAGCCTCAGGTCAAGTTCGATTTGTTGCCCAAAGCAACTGATCACCCAGTGGTCTTTTCTAGTGGAAGATGTGAGTTCCCGAGCTTCCTTCCCTTCAATTGATCATTGCAAACCGAAAGACAGTCCTTTGGTTGGATAGTTCTCCCATCGGCCGGATCATGTAGTGACTTAATAATACATCATAAAATAAAACATACATCACATTATACACCATCCTAACTTAGAGCTAGAAGTGGTGACTTAATTCTGATGTGTGTATTAAGGCTTGTGTGGTAAGTCTTGTTAGGTATTAGTGTTGTATTATCTAAGTGTAGAAGGACTCAATTTAACATGAAAGGTAGAGTTCATTTGAACTAGTTTAATTGATTTGAGAATTTTAATTTGTGTTTTCATTTGTTTCATTTTATTACACTCAACAATTAAATGTTATAAAGAGAGGAAAAGAGGATTGCCCTCTTTCATACCTACCTTAAGTCACTTTCTAAAGTATATTAATTTGATTTAGTTCTCTTTAGTGAATGTCTTATTAAATGATTTAATTAATGCTAAGTTTAGGTTCACTTTAAATAATCCTATTAAAAATGAAAGGCATCTTAATATTAATTTAATTGAATTACTACCACACGACATATATTAAATCATTCCTTTCCATCACATGTAACATGGATATGATTTAATCTTAAGTGTATCTATACATGCAACATATATTAGCACACTTAAATGATGCATGTATGTTTATGTTTAGAATTTATTTTTTATTTGATTGAATTATTTAAACATTTTAATTTAAAACTTTATCCAAATTCTTATAAAAAAAGGACATAAGAATGAAACTAAATAGGCATGTGCCATTCTTAAACCAGGGAAGTGAGGTAATTAAATGACCTCCTTGAAGTTAGCTAAAGCCTCGTATTCTCGGGATGTCCAGACTATATACCCATTTGCATTCAAACATATATAAAATTGTATACATGAACATAGGAAGTAAGCTCCAAATCATATGGCTAATTAATTCAACCACTTAGTTAATTATGAATGCATGCAGTTTTAATGTAAAATGGGATTTTCATTCACTAATCACATATACATATACATGTAGAAAGACATAGACAAGTACGTGTCATTGTTAAACCGAGAAAGTGATGTAATCAAATGACTTCTTTGGGGATAACTAAAGCCTCGTATTCCCGGGATGCCAGACTATATACTTGCTTTTTTTGGACACACATGGATGTATGCATAAATAAGGGAAAGAAAACCATGCAAAGATTCTATATTTTTTTATTGTATCATTTACATATATGAATTAAAGCTCTATCCAAATTCTAATGTTGAAATACATAAGAATGAAATCAAATGGGTATGTGCTGTTGTTAAACTAGAAAAGTGAGGTAATCAGATGACATCCTTGGGGCTAGCTAAAACCTCGTGTTCCTGGGATGTCCATACTATATACCCATTACCATTCAATCTTATATAAATCAACACATGAATAGAGGAAAGAGAACTCAACATTCATACACTTAAGCTATAACCACATGCATTTCTTATGTATTTATAACAAGCATCATAACACATATTATTATTCATTTATAAGCTTTTGAAAAATACATTTGGATTTAATAGTGATAATAGCCATGGACATATTAAATTAAATCAACACATGCAAGCTTACATAAAGGAAATCCATTATATTTTACTTGATTTTGAAAAGATGGATGCATGAATTCAAATGAAATACCAAATTTAACATGATTGAAAAGAGGACAATCAAATATAAACATGTGATTCATTCAACCAACTAGCTTAAGGCAATCAATCAAATCAAATATGATTATTTAAAGCAAACCAATGCTTCTTTATTAATTAAGTTTTGGATTTGATTTAATTTAAAGAGTAGAAGAGAAATCATCACTTGTTGTTTAAACCCATTCCCACATTAGTGATTTGATTTAATTTAAGGAAATGTAATTAAGTTGATTTTATGTGTTAATTAAGTTGAACGCTTAATTAGATAAATTAATTACCTTTACCTATGTCACCTTAAAGTAATGAACTAACTAATAATGAGCCAGCATGATATTCATGGAGAATAAACTTGCAATGATCCTAGGATATAAAAGGGGCCTAATGTAATTGGCTCATGATTAATAGTTAATTATATTAAGGGACTTAATTAATTACTCTTATGGTTTTCCCACACATGTGGACTAACTATAATTTCATTAAACTTCTTTAGGTTATTAAACACCTAAAGATCTACCCCATGATTTAATTAGTTAAGGTCTAATGTGATTATGATTTCAATTTTATTATGTGATTTAATTAATTAGTTAAATATTAACTAATTTCATTTAAAAAAGGGTGAAATGAACTTAATGAAAGGGGTCCCAACCCTATTCCTTAGTTAACTTACTATTGAACAATGATTAATAAACTTAATTAACCAATTTGTTGCTCTTCATGGGATTAATTAATCATTAATTTACTTAAAAGAGTAGTTAAGGTTTAGTTAGTCAATTTTCCTAATTAAGTGAGCAATAAATCCTAAGAAAATCATGGGAGGTAGAGGCCATCCCATTAAATTAACTCATAAAATTTAGGATTAATTTCTCAAGTAATTAAGGAGTAATTAAGCCAATTAAATTTATAATTAAACTTTAATTAAACCTTAATTACTATTTAAAATTAGTTAATATAATTTTTAATTAATTCTCCTCTTAAATGCCTTTAAAATAAGTATTTATTTGAATTTTTTATTTCTCTATGATTTTTAATGATTTTTAGAAATTTAAGCCATTAAAAATGATTAATTAAGCCAAATCAAAGCCTAATACTATTGGGTTCATGTTGTGCATTAATGCAACATGCTTTCCACATGGCACTGCAAGATTAGCTACTTAAAACTTATCTAACTCAGCCTATGTGGCAGTGGTAGACGTGCTTTCTCCTCCATCGTCAGATCTAAGATCAAATGGCTATGATTAATCTCACATCCTAATAGGATTAAATCAGATCGATCCAGCATATCTATTCATGATCGTCCATTTCAATCATGTAGAATGAACGGTTGTGATCTAACGTCACACGAGTGAGGGAGAATGGAGTTCGTCCACCATTGCTCGCTTGATTTGAGCTTACTCGAGCTCAGATTAACTCCAAAAGGATTCTGCATCTTCATAACATCGATCGTAGGGGATCCAATAGTCAAGATCACACGAGAAGCAAGTTTTCTTCAAAAAGGTCCAACCCATTTTTTCCTAAGGATTAGTTTTGGAAGCATACCCACTGAAGCTCAAGATGGGTGGCTCAAAGAAGCTTCATCTAGTGGAGATTAAGCCCTGTTGAGCAGCAATTGGATCAATTCCATGATGTTCGATTGAAAGGCCATGAACAGATGTTTTGGGGTAGTTCTTTGATTGAAGCCCCACCTCTGGTGCTCAAGAAGCTTGGGAGATGATTTATTCTTACTCCACGAGGCATAGGGAAGGTGCGTGCAAAGTTAATTTGAGTTTGATTGAGAAATGGAGAAGTTAGGTTGGAAATGGGAGTGTCCAGTTTTGGCATGGACGAGAATGACATTTTTTTATTGAGGAAGAAACTTTGGAGCTTGGGAAATGGCTCTAGTGTCTCATCTTGGGTAGCTAGGGCTCTGAGGAATGATTTTTGTGTGTGTTTGAGGGGAAATGAGGGGGTGTATACCCCCCTTAATCTTGATCAGATGGTGGGATCAAGTTTGTCATCCAATGGCCATCCGACCATCTCAGGGAGTCATAGGTGGCTGGGAGGAGGTGAGTTAGCTCATCTTGGTTGGTTGAAGGTGTGGAGGTGGCTTCCAAGGAGGAATCATGGGTTTTCTATGGGTTTCCAATGCTCCAATGGGGAGGGTGAGCTGATTTCACCTCCCATGGGTCATGGCTGAACCAACCACCCCTTGGGTCAAGTTCGACAATGTCCTAGGTGCCTAAGTGGACCATTAGAAGAGTACCAAGTGGCCAAGGAATGGAAATGACCACTTACTTGGGTGATTTGTCTCAAGTGATGCCCTTGACCCAAGGGTAGAATGATTATTTGGCTTTGGATTTGATTTGGATAGATTTGAAATGAGCCAAAAGTGGGTTAGCCCTAATTTCAAGTCAATTGGAGTTGATTTGGTTAGGTTTGTCTCAATTTGACTCATTTAGGTTAAATTAAGTTAGGTTGGGTCAAGTTGACCAATTGATCAAATTGGGTCAAACCAAGAGTTGGGTTAAGTTCATATGATCATTTGAGATGTTTTGGTTCAATTGGTTTGGTTTAGTTTGGCTTAGATTTGATTTTGGCTCATTTGAATTCATTTATGTCAAATGGATTAAGTTAATCAATTTGACCAAATTGGCCAAATTGGCTTGGGTTAGGTGTTTGTTTGGGTTTAGCTGACCAATTGAAGATGATCCTAGGCTTTAGTTTCAATTAATTTGTATTTGGTTTTGATTTAAGCCAACTTGAACCTTTAGGTCAATTTGGGCTATGTAGGTCAATTAGGTTCATCTGGGTCCGATCACGGCTTTTGTTAAGTTCAACAATCAATTTGGAATGAACTTGAGCCATTGGTTGCAATCAATTTGATTTTTATTTTGATTTGACCCAATTTGGTCTTTTAGGTCAATTTGGATCAACGTGGGTCAGGAGGACCAATTGGGTTTGGTTTGACTCAATTGAAGGTCAAGTCAAATATTTGAGTATGAATCATTGATTTCAAGGATTTGGCTTAGGTTGTAATTTGGCTAGTTTGAGTTCATATGGATTAAGGGGTTGACTTGGTTAAATGACCAAGTTGACTTGGTTTGACCTATGTGAGAATTGATCAACTTATGGTGATCAATAATTATGATGGTAAGTTTTGATGGGCTTCATTCAATCCAAATTGGGTAGAATTAGACTTACTTCACTCAAATAGGTCACTTTGGGTCAAGTGGACCAATTTGGTTTAGTTGGATTTTAGGTTGAGTTTGATTTGAGCTTATATATGGATTTGGGATTGATATATAAATTCAATTGCAATTGGCTTGGGTTGATTTTAGTTTGGCTTGATGATTGTAGATTTTATTTATAATTGTGAATATGATTGAAGGTATGATTGATTCATGAGAAAATCAATTGAATTTGGTTTTTGGAATGAAAGAATTTTGCCAAGTCCTTGGAGTTGAGCCATGTGGCTTAGGTTTTGATTTGGTTTAGTTTTGATGATTTAAATGTATATTTTATTTAAAATTATGAAAATGATTAAAAATATGGTTGATTTGATAGAAAATCAATTGAGTTTGACTTGATTTGGATTAAGATTTGGCTAAGTTCATGGGATAGGTCATATAGCTTAGGAAGGGTTTTGATTTAATTTTATTTAGTTTGATTTAGTTTTGATCATTTGAATGTAGATTTGATTTAAATTTAGTAGGATTATTGAAGATATAAATTGATTATGAGAAAATCAATTGATTTGGATTAAGATTTGGCTAAGTCCATGTGATAGGTCATTGGCTAAGTCCATGTTTAATCATGGGCTTCAATCATTTGGTTTTGGAATTTGGGTTTGGATTTAGATTTGAATTTGATGTTTCAATTGAACTTGAGGTTTAGTTTGAGAAGGTAAACATGGATTGGAATTGGGTTATAGGGTAAGTGGATTATCCTAATCCCTAAGGCATACTTTAATCCTATGGTTAAACCTTCTAGTCTTTAGGTTAAGTGTTTACCTAATTGTTATAAGTGTCTTATGACTAGGTAAGTCTTAGTGTCTAGAATACTCCTAAGTCTAAGATGGGATGATTGAATCACTCCAAAAGTGAGGTCAATAGGCCTTAGGCTCCATAGTGTTGTCCTTGGAGATAGATGATTAGAAGACCAAAGTAAGTTTCACATTATAGACTAGGATACATCTTTCAACTCTTTATTTGGGAGACCATGGATACATGAGAACATTAGTGTATGAAGTTTTTGAGAGGAGGGGTCATCTACTTTGTCAAAGGAGATCTCAAGCCAGTTATAGTTTACAAGGTTGGCATATATTAGGATATGGCTTACTACCTCCCTCAAAATCAACAAGTCTATTCTCGTGAACTTGGCCAAAGTTTAAAAATAAAAGAAAAAGGAAAATAAAAAGAAAAACAAAGAGAAAAAGAAAAAGAAAAGAAAAAAGAAAATGAAAAAAAATAAAAGCGAGCTGAAATAGACTTGGAGGTGGAAGTGGAGCCTGTCATTAGATTCCACCCACAGTTCATTACTCCATTTGAACATCTTGGTATGACGACTTGTCCTCCACCAGACAAAGGAAGAGGCTAGTTTAGAGGTAGTCCTAGGGTAGAAAACCTCTTTATCAGCCACCCAATAGAAGATATATCCCAGCTACTAGGAGTACACCTGCTATCCATATAGACTTAAAATCTAGTTCATAGGTAGAGTCTTATATGGTCAGAATACCAACTAGCTCTTCTCAGTAGTAGATTCTCTTGGGGGTGACACTTGAGCTAGATAGTGAAGAAGACTGGGCTCCAAAGTAAAGCATAAGTGTATCCAAGTCTATATGTGAAACATTTAGGCATCAGTTGGGAACCTTAGCTCTAAGCCCAATTTTGTCTCAAAAAGTTGAGGGTTTGATAATTAAGGAAGCCCCTAAGTCATCCACATGTGTGAAGACTTAGAGGTTCATTTTGGGAGCATTATCCTCAAGTCAAGAAGTTGATGTAGAACTTGAGGATGATTCATATAAAGCTTTAATAGAATTAACTTTTTTGACTTGCCTTGTGTTCATAATTTAGCAAAGAAAGGGCCACATACTTGGTCAAAGTACAGGTCAGACTTCTTTGAAAGAATATGGAAGAACAAATGCAAAAGCTCTCAATCAAGACCAGGACTAGGATTCAGTGGAAGATTAATGATGATGATTACTAATCACCAATCATTTAGAATCTGATAGGTTCTTTTCAAATTATATTAATTCATATGAGAAGCTATGCTTAGAAACTTCAGATGATCCAAATGATTTTGAAATCAAAGATGCACTGCCAGAGTTTGAAGAAGAGATCAAGTCTACCATTGATGAGCTCAAGAAAATCAACTTAGGAACTGAAGAAGATCCACGCCTGACATACATCTATTTTTTGTTGAATGAAATTGAAACCCATGACTTAGATAGGCTATTGACTGAGTTTAAGGGCTTCTACGCATGGAGTTATGAAGAGATGCCCGGATAGGCTCCTAACGTAGCAATCCATAAACTAGAAATAGAGCTTACTATTAACCGTATCAAGCAAGATCTGAGACACATGCGATTAGACATAGAAAAATAAGTCATTTATGAAGTCAAGAAATTGATCATTGCTGGTTTCATCCGGGGAGAAAAATACCCTACCTGGTTAGCCAGCATCATCCCAGTTAGGAAAAATAATGGCTAAATTCACTTATTTGTCAATTTTTGAGATTTAAATGAAGCATGTCCAAAAGATGAATTTCCATTACCAATCCTGGAGTTGATGGTGGACATTGCCTCATCTCATGCAGTCTTCTCTTTCATGGATGGCTTATCTAGATATAACCAAATAAAAATTGCCCTAAAGATAAAAGAAATAATGCTTTTAGAACCTCGATCAAAATCTATTGTTATAAGTTCATGCCTTTCAGCCATAAAAATGCCAGTTCTACATACTAGCGAGCTATGACTCGAATCTTCGATGAAGTTATTCATCATCAAGTCGAGTGCTATGTCGATGATCTCATGGTCAAAAGTATAAAAAAGAAAGACCATCTCTTTAACTTGAGAGTAGTTTCTAAAGAGTTAAGAAAATTTAACCTCAAAATGAACCCCCTGAAGTGTGCATTCAGAGTAGCTTGAAGGAAAGTCCTTATGTTTGTTTTTTTTTGGAATCAAAATCAATCAAGAGAAGATCAAGTAGATATTATAAATTCCACCCCCAAAATGTTTAACTCAACTCATATCATTACAAAGTCGGTTGGCATATCTAACACGCTTTATATCCAACCTATCGGGAAGATATAAGACATTCTGCTTATCAAAAGGATGCCAAGTTCAAGTTGGATGATAAGTGGGAGCATGCCTTCAAAGACACCAAACATTACCTGAAGACACCGCCAGTTCTAGCAGCCCCTATCCTAGGCAAGCTGCTCATATGTTACACTACTGCGTTAGATGACTCCATGGTGCTTTGTTGCCCCAATAAATGATGAAGGGAAGGAAAACACACTCTACTACCTCAGTTGTCATCTAATCCTTGTTAAGGCTAATTATCCACCCATTGAGAAGCATTTCCTAGCTTTAACCTTTGCATCCCAAAAGCTACAACACTACATGCTTCCTCATAAGGTGAACTTAATCTCTAGAATCAATCCACTATAGTATCTCATGACACGGTCGATGCTATCCAATTGGTTAGTACGATGGTCCATGATGCTTGACATTACCTTCATACCCTTGGGAGATACTTGCACCCACTTCTGACTTCTCTAGGGATAACCCCCCATCTATTCAGAAAGAGGGGGTAGGAATAGTTCTCTTCCAAGGCAAGTTCTTTCCGTGATGTGATGAGATTCTATCATATGTCCAATCCTTGTAGCAATAATGAAGCAATATGAGGCTCATGATTGCGTCGAGTTACATTACTCTAAGCATCCGTAACATCAACATCTTCGAGGAATATCATCTAGTTATCAGCCAAATCGCTAGGTCCTATAAGGTTATAAAGCCCAAGCTCTATCACTACCATAAGTACACAATGGAGTTATTGGCATAAATCCCTGAGGTTACCATTTATAAGATTCCTCAATGAGAGAACATCATAGTGTATGCTTTAGCCAAGCTTGCCAAAGAGTTGGCATGTTTGAGGATGAATCCAAATCAATAAAGGTCTAAAATAGATAACTCTTATCCCTTATTGATACTGAACTCATCAAAAAGTACTCTCTTGAAGGGGAGGTTTCCATTGCCAAGAAGGATGAGGAGTTAGATTGGAGGCAACCATTCATGGATTACCTAAATAAAGGCAAACTACCTTAAGAGAAGTCCCAAGCCCATCAGATTAAATAGATAGCACTTTCCTATGCTCTTGTGGATGGTGTCTTATGCATGGATTTTTTGATGATGTGGTTACATTGTTTAGAAAGCAAGCTTGTAAGATCGTGTGAGGTACACTCAAGATTATGGCAACCAATTGTAATATGAAAGCCAAGATCAATAGATTAGGATACTACTAGCCATCGATTATCAAATATTACATGGATACGACTAGGCAATGCCACCATTGTCAAATACATGGTGTGATCCTACACTAACCACCAAACATTCCATACCCTACATTGGCATCATGGCCATTCGAGTGTTGGCATACTAACATAGTGGGTCCAATTCTTTTAAGGGTCATCTGTTCATCTTAGCTTCTACTGACTACTTTTCCAAATGGGCAAAGACGATTCTATTCAGAGAGGTCACAGCTCAGTATGTGCTCCAATTTTTTAGAAACCATATCGTATATAGAAACCAATTTTTAGAGAGTTTCTCGATGAATTATATCTGATAAGAGCACTACATTCAAGAGCACCGAGATCAACAACATTACCCAGAGACATATCTTAGATTATAGATATTCTACCATCAACTACCTGAGAGAAAATGGTTTAGTAGAAGCCTTCAACAAAACTCTCATCCAAATACTAAAGAAGATACTCGATAAAAATAAGTGATAGTGGCTTGAGCAGTTAGTTGAAGCCTTGTTGGCCTACTGCACCACATAGAGAACTCCAACTCAGTCTACTCCTTTCTCCTTAGTGTATGGGTCCAAAGCTATTCAACCATTAGAAGTCAAACTCACATCACTAAGGATAACTATGAGTAGCAAGATCACAACAGAGGAGAAAGCCAAGTTGCGGTTAGAAGAGCTCGAAGGTTTGGAGGAGAGATGCCTGTGGGCATGCCAAAACCTCAAGTTGTACAAAGCTAAAATGATTCAAGCTCATAATAAGTTGGTCCATCCAAGAGCTTTTCAAGTAAGAGAGCTTAGTTTAGTTCTAAGGAGATCGATTGTTATCCATTGTAAGAAGGCAGAAAAGTTTAAACCCACTTGGGAAGGCCTTTTTGCCATAGAGAAGGCCTAGCACAACCATTGAAACAATTCCATTTTAGATGTAAAATTGTTATTACTTTCTATTAAAATGGTGCAAAATAGTATAATTTTGGTGTTGCTTCTTGGTGTGTACCATATATTTTGCCAAATTCTTCCATCTCAACCTTCAAATTAACATTTTTGTGAGTTTTGACCCAATGTATTATAAAAATGTAAACATACCAAAATGTACAATAACATTTAGTAACACACCACCACATTCATATATATGTGAATTTATATTGTTATGTACATTATATTTTAATATGCTTTCATATAATATATTATCTTACATTACACCATAAAATGAATCACTTTAAGCAAAAAATTTATAAAATTTGGTTGAAAAAACAACATTTATTTTGGATGCAAAATTCCATCCTTTTGATTAAATGACACACCATAGCACAACCCCAATGATGTTCCCTAAATCTTACCTTAAATTTGGCCAAACCTCATCATCTCAGCCTATAAATCAGTATTTTTATGAATTATACTAGTACAAACTCTACTACGTCATACTATAAGAAACTAAAATATGTTAAACAACAAGTTGTAATACACAGTAGCATGCTATAATGCATGATGATACACTATGTTATGGAATCCTATATTATAATACACAAACATATTATATTATATTAAATTGCATATCACATCACAAGGGATTGCTTAAGATAAAAATCATAAAATTAGTCTAAATAATAAGAAACTATATATTTTAGTCGTATCACTTACATATTTTAAATTGAAATAATATATTATGATGCCTTGCTCTACCTATTATGAATTTGGCCAAATTCCACCATTTTAAAGTCTAAATCAACATTTTTATAAATAATGCTAGTGTATTTGCATGATTGTAAAATACTGAATGATTTTAAAATGCATAGAATAATATATTATGATATATGATGCTATACTATGCTACAACATATAATATTTATTTTGAACAGAAAATCTTACTTTTTAAACTACAAGTGGTGTAGCACACCTTTGGTTCTACAACCTAATTCCCACTTCAAATTTAACAAATTTCATCATCTGATTTATTAATTAAATATTATTATGATTTATATTAATATAGACTATAGGGCATAATACCATAATATATTAAAACATTTCAAAACATCTTATAACATCTAAAAACACATCAATATATGCTCAAATATATGATGTTACATTATACTATAATTTATGGTAATATAATATGATTTAGGGTTAGGGTTTAGGGTATTCAAATCATTAACATTCAAGGAAAAGTTTCTTGAAGCCATTTTCTTTAGCTACCTTAACTATGCTAGGATTAGGTCATTCTTTAGATCTACTCCTAATGACAACTTTATTCAAGGTTTATGGTTTAGGTTTAGGGTTTATGGTTAGTTTAAGGTTTAGGGTTTATGGTTGTATGTTTTAGGGTATAGGGTTTATGGTTTTAAGGTTTAGGGTTTAGGGTTTAGGGTTTTAGGGTTTAGGGTTTAGGGTTTAGGGTTTAGGGCTTAGGATTTAGGGATTTGGGTTGCTTTACTTTTTAGGGTTTAGTGTTTAGGGTTTAGGGTTTTAGGGTTTAGGGTTTATGGTTTAAGTTTTAGGTTTAGGGTTTTGGTTTTAGTTTAGGATTTAGGGTTTATGGTTTAAGGCTTAAGGTTTAAGTTTTTTTAATAAAGAATAAATTTTGATTAAACATTTATTATTTTTAATTTCATCAACCAAGTAAGACCCCAACTTTTCTAAGACACAAATGATGACATAGATAAAAAAATGGGTGCCCATATAGTAAATCAAAAACCCTAGATAAGTAGAACCATCTTTATTGTAAAGACAGTTCCATTGGGTCTTGATTTGGTTCTCATCATTCTTCTTTATCACCACTAGATCCCCCACCACCATGATAACCATCTCTGCCTTTACTCCACCCAGATAGATTTAGGCGACTAGTTGGCGGATGTTCACGCCATCAAGGTTCTTCCCATTCTTAGGGTTTCGGGTTAGTTAGGGTTGAGGGTTGAGGGTTAGTTTATGGTTTATGGTTTACGATTAGTTTAGGGTTTATGATTTAGGGTTTAGGGTTTAGGGCTTAGGGTTTTAGAGTTTATGGTTTAGGGTTTAGGGTTGTAGGTTTAGGGTTAGTTTTAGGGTTTAGGGGGTTTTTTTAATTAAGTAATCCAGTAGGTTTAGGTTCATTTAGTTTATTTTTTATTTATTTATGTTGATTTTATTTTTTATTTTTATTTAAGTTTATTTTTTATTTTTATTTAAGTTAGTTTATTTATTTTTGTTTTATTTATTTTTGTTAAGATTTTTTATTTTAGTTTATTTTTAATGTTCAGGTTTATTTTTTGTTGAGTTTTTTTTTTTAGGTTATTGTTTAATTTTTTATTTTAGGTTTATGTTTAGGTTTCTATTTTATTTTTTTTAGGTTTAGGTTAAAGGTTTTTATTTTAGGATTATTTTTAAGTTTTATTTTTTTAATTTAAGTTTGGGTTTATTTTTAGTTTATTTTACTTAGTTTAGGTTTAGGTTTAGTTTATTTTAGGTTTAAGTTTAGGTATTATTTATTTTAGGTTAGTTTATTTTAGTTTAGGTTTAGGTTTATGTTATTTTATTTATTTTAAGTTTAGGTTTTTTTTAGTTTGGGGTTTAGATTTTATTTTTTATTTATTTATTAGTTTTATTTTTAGGTTTATTTTTTAGGTTTAATTTTTATTTAGTTTTTATTTTATTTTATTTTAGGTTTATCTTTATTTTATTTTAGGTTTTATTTTTATTTTATTTAGGTTTTTTATTTTTTTAGTTTAGTTTAGGTTTTATTTATTTTATTTTAGTTTTTATTTTTTATTTTATTTTTTTTAGGTTTAGGTTTAGGTTTAGGATTAGGTATAGGTTTTAGTTTATGTTTTTATTTTATTTTATTTTATTTTTGGTTTAGGTTTATTTATTCATTTTATTTTTTGATTTTATTTAGTTTAGCTTTAGGATTTAGCTTTTTAGGGTTTAGGGTTTAGGGTTTATGGTTTATGGTTTAGGGTTAGTTTAGGGTTTACAGTTTAGGGTTTGGGGTTTAGGGTTTTGGGCTTAGGGTTTAGGGCTTAGGGTTTTAGAGTTTATGCATTAGGGTTTTAGGTTTGGGCTTTAAGTTTTAGTTTAGGGTTTAAGGTTTAATGTTTTTATTTAACTGAGAACAAATTCAGATTCAACATTTCTTCTTTTTGGTTTCATCAAGCAAGTAGCACCCCAAGTTTTTTAAGGCACAAGTGACGACATAGCTAAAAAATGAGAACCCATAGAGCAAATCAAAAACCCTAGATAAGTATAACCATCTATAGTATAAAAATACAGTTCCATAAATAGGAGATCAGATCGATTATTTTTTAGTTTCTCTAGTTTCCATCAGAACCACCCCCGCCTCTCGAGTAGCAGGATCTGCCATCATATCCCTCATCTCTCCCTCTGCCACCACCACAATTGTAGCCTCTATCGCTCCTCCCGCCTCAATAACCACCACTTATCCAACCACCACCTCCATATCCACCAACACCTCCAGATCCTCGACCACCATTGTCATAATCACCGCCTCCGCCAATGCCTCCACCGCTAGATCTAGATTAAGCCTAGTTGACGGTGATGTTCCTACTTAAGGTTCTGCCCATTCTTAGTGTTTAGTGTTAATTTAGGGTTTAGTGTTTAGGGTTAGTTTAAGGTTTAGGGCTTAGGGTTTGGGGTTTTTGGTTTAAGGTTAGTATAAGGTTTAGCATTTAGGGTTTATGGTTTGGGGTTTAGGGTTTAAGGTGATAGATTTTAGGGTTTAGGATTTACCGTTTAGGGTTTAGGGTTTAGGGTTTAGGGTTTTAGGGTTTAGGTTTTAGGATTTAGGGTTTAGAGTTTACGATTTAGGGTTTAGTGTTTAGGGTTTAGGGTTTAGGGTTTTAGGGTTTAGGTTTGTAGGTTTAGGGTAGTAGGTTTAGAGTTTAAGGATTTTTTAAATTAAGTATATCGGTTTAGTTTTTTTTATTTAGTTTATTTTTAAATTATTTGAGTTTATTTTATTTTTTATTCTTATTTAGGTTTATTTTTGTATTTAGTTTAGTTTTTGTATTTTATGTTTATATATTTTAGTTTAGGTTTTTTATTTTTAGTTTCTTTTTTAAGTTTAGATTTATTTTTAGTTGAGTTTTATTTTTATTTTGTTTTTAACATTTAGGTTTTATTTTTTATTTTTAAGTTTAGGTTTATTTTTTATTTTATTTTTAAAGGTTTAGTTTTAGGTTTTATTTTAGGTTTATTTTAAGTTTTTTTTAGTTTAGGTTTAGGTAGATTTTAGTTTATTTTATTTTATTTAGTTTAGGTTTAGGTTTAGTTTATTTTAGGTTTTATTTATTTTAGTTTAGTTTATTTTTGTTTAGGCTTATTTTATTTTATTTGTCAATTTCATTTTTATTTTAGGTTTTAGTTTTTTTTTTAATTTAGGGTTTAGATTTTAATTTTTATTTATTTTTCAATTTTATTTTTAGGTTTATTTTTTAGGTTTAGGTTTTTATTTAGTTCTTATTTTATTTTATTTTATTTTATTTTAGGTTTATTTTATTTTTATTTTATGTTTAGTTTTTATTTTATTTAGGTATTTTATTACTAAGTTTTTTAATCTTAGGTTTATTTTATTTTTTAGTTTATTTTAGGTTTTTATTTATTTTATTTTAGTTTATTTTAATTTTTTTATTTTATTATATTTTTAGGTTTAGGTTTAGGTTTATTTATTTTATTTTATTTTATTTTATTTAGGTTTAGGTTTATTTATTTATTTTATTATTAGCCTTTATTTAGTTTAGGCTTAGGTTTTTAGTTTTAAGGGTTTAGGGTTAAGGGTTTAGGGTTTTAGGGTTTAGGGTTTAGGATTTGTTGTTTAGTGTTTAGGCTTTAGGGTTTGGGGTTTTATTTTATTTAAGTTTATTTTAGGTTAGTTAGTTTAGGTTTAGGTTTATTTATTTTATTTTAGTTTAGTTTTTATTTTGGGTTTAGGTTTTATTTTATTTAGGTTTAGTTTATTTAGTTTATTAGTTTTTTATTTTGGTTTAGGTTTTAGTTTAGTTTTAATTTTAGTGATTATTAGTTTATTTTATTTTATATTTTATTTAGTTTTATTTAGGTTTTCTTTTTTTAGGTTTATTTTATTTATTTAGTTTATTTTTTATTTTATTTTTTATTTTCCTTTTTGATTTATTTTTTATTTTATTTTTTTATTTAGTTTATTTTTTATTTTATTTTTTATTTTAGTTTAGGTTTTTCATATTAGTTTATTTTTTTTAGGTTTTATATTTATATTTATTTTATTTTATAGTTTAGTTTTTTTTTATAAATTTTATTTTAGGTTTTGGTTTAGGTTTATATTTTATTTTTTAAACATTTTTTGTTTATTTTAGGTTTTATTTTTTAGTTAGGTTTAAGTTTATTTTTAGTTTATTTTATTTTATTTAGTTTGGGTTTTATTTAATTTATTTTATTTAATTTTTATTTATTTTTGGGTTTTTTTTAGGTTTATTTTATTATCTTATTTATTTTATTTTATTTTATTTAGGTTTATTTTATTTTATTTATTTAGGATTTTATTTTATTTTAAAGTTTATTTTATTTATTTTATTTTAGTTTTTTTTTATTTTTTATTTAATTTTTTTAGTTATGTTTTAGTTTAATTTTTTTTTTAATTTTATTTTTTAGGTTTAAGTTTTTTATTTATTTTATTTTATGTTTTTTAGTTTTTATTTTAGGTTTTTTTAGGTTTTAGGGTTTTGGGTTTTAGGTTTTGGGTTTATATTTTATTTTTAGTTTAGTGTTTAGGTTTAGAGTTTTTAGGTTTAGAGTTTAGGGTTTATTTAGGATTAGTTTTGGTTTAGGTTTTATTTATTTTTTAGGTTTGAGTATAGGTTTTAGGGTTTAGGTTTAGGTTTTTTAGTTTTAGGTTTATTTATTATGGTTTATTTTTTTGTTTTAGGTTTATTTAGTTTATTTATTTATTTTAGTTTATTTTATTTGTTTATTTTTTTTTTAGGTTTATTTTTTATTTTATTTAGTTTAGATTTTATTTTTTAGGTTTATTTATTTTTTAGTAGGTTTTATTTTATTTATTTTAGGTTTATTTTTTTTACTTTTTTTAGTAGTTTAATTTTATTTAGTCTTTTAGGTTTAGGTTTTATTTTTTTATTTTTAGGTATTTTAGGTTTTTTATTTTTTTTTTAATGTTTAAGTTTTAGGTTTTTATTTTAAGTTTATTTTTTGGGTTTTATTTTTTAGTTTAGGTTTAGTTTATTTTTTATTTAGTTTATTTTATTTAGTTTATGTTTAGGGTTTAATTTATTTTAGGTTTAGGTTTAGGTTTATTTATTTTAGTTTAGTTTATTTTTTTTAGGTTTAGTTTATTTTATTGTTTATTTTTAGGTTTAGATTTTTTTTAGTTAGTTTAGGTTTATTTTTTTTATTTATTTTATTTCTATTTTAGGTTTATTTTAGGTTGATTTATTTAGTTTTATTTTATTTTATTTTATATTAATTTTTTTTTTATTTTTTGTTTAGTTTTTACTTTATTTAGGGTTTTTATTTTTAGGTTTATCTTATTTTTATTTAGTTTATTTTATTTAATTTATTTTTTTGTTTATCTTTTTATTTTAGTTTAAATTATTTTTTATGTTTAGGGTTAGGTTTTAATTTTTATTTTATTTTTTTAGGTTTTATTAGGTTTAGGTTTAGGTTTTAGGGTTTAGGGTTTGTTTAGGATTTGGGTTTAGGGTTTAGCGTTTAGGGTTGTAGGTTTTATCTTTTAGGGTTTAGGTTTAGGGATTTGGTTTAGGGTTTAGGTTTTAAGGTTTAGGGTTTAGGGTTTGGGGTTATAAGTTTAAGTTTGTTTAGGGTTAGGATTAGTTTTAGGGTTTAGGTTGGGGTTAGGGTTATTTATTTTTTTATTATTTTTAATTTGAAACTCAGGTTTCATTTTATTTAAGTTTTTTTTATTCAATTTATTTATTTTATTTTATTTTTTTATTTATTTAAGTTTATTTTATTTTTTTATTTAGTTTAGTTTATTTATTTTAGGTTTATTTATTTAAGCAGGTTTTATTTTAGTTTTATTTTTTTATTTAGGTTTATTTTACTTTAGTTTAGTTTATATTTATTTTATTTTTTAGGTTTAGGTTTTATTTTATTTTAGGTTTAGGTTTAGGTTTTTTAGTTTATTTTTTTAGGTTTACTTTTAAGTTTAGGTTTAGGTTTATTTTAGTTTATTTTATTTTATTTAGGGTTCAAGTTTAGGTTTAGGTTTAGGTTTTTTTTATTTTAGTTTAGTTTAATTTAGTTTTGGTTTAGGTTTATTTTTATTTTAATTTTAGGTTTTGGGTTTTTTTAGTTTAGGGTTTAGGTTTTATTTTTTGTTTATTTTTAGGTTTATTTTCTAGGTTTGGTTTTTATTTAGTTTTTATTTTATTTTATTTTATTTTAGGTTTATTTTATTTTTATTTAAGGTTTAGTTTTTATTTTATTTAGGTTTTTTATTTCATAGTTTAGTTTAGGTTTTTATTTATTTTATTTTATTTTAGTTTTTTTTTAGGTTTAAGGTTAGGTTTAGGTATAGGTATAGTTTTTAGTTTAGGTTTTTATTTTATTTTATTTTGTTTTATTTTATGTTTCTTTATTTAGTTTATTTTTATGTTTTTTTTTAGTTTTAGTTTTTTTATTTTATTTTAGTTTAGGTTTAGGGTTAGTTAGGTTTAGAGTTTAGGGTTTGGGGTTTTAGTTTATTAATGGATTAGGTTTAGGGTTTAGTTTAGTTTTTTTTTAGGTTTAGGTTTTAGGGTTTAAGTTTAGGGTTTTGGGTTTACTGTTTATGGTATAAGGTTTAGGGTTTAGGGTTTTTAGGGTTCAAGTTTTTGAGCTTAAGGTTTAGGGTTTAGGGTTTAGGTTTTAGGTTTAGGTTGAAGTTTTAATCTAGGGTTTAGGGTTTTTGTTTTTTTTTTTAACATGAAATCATTTCTTCTTTCAATTTCATCAAAACCACAATTTCTAAGACACAAGCTGACAAGATCAAAATAAACATATAGCAAATAAAATAGATAACTAGAATCATCTTTTAAAGACATAGTTTCATAAGTAGATGATCATGGTTCTTCAATTCCCATCAAAACCACCCGCCCCTCAAGTGCAGATCCACCATCATGTCCTCAGCTCTCCCTCCACCACCATAATGGCTATAACCTTCATTGCTCCTCCTCCATAACCACCATTGGTTTGATCCACCACCATATCCACCACCTCGATCCCCCACCACCACTATGATAAGGCATTTGCCTCGATAGATTGCATGGTTGGGTGATGTTTCTACCATCAAGGTTCCATTCTTAGGTTTAGTTTATTAGTTTTAGGTTTAAGTTTATTTTTTAATTTAATTAATTACTTTATATTTAGGTTTAGGTTTAGGTTTAGTGTTTAGGGTTTAGGGTTTAGGGTTTAGGATTTTATAATTTAAGATTTTATGCTTTAGGGTTTAGGGTTAGGTTTTAACTTTTAGGATTTTAGGGTTTAGGGTATAGGGTTATGTTTAAGGGTTTAGGGTTTAGGGTTTAGTGTTTATGCTTAGGTTTAGGATTTTAAGGGTTTAGGGATTAGGTTTAGCTTTAGGTTGGTTTGGGGTTTTGGTTTAAGGTTTTAGGTTTAGGTTTAGGTTAGTTTAGGGTTTAGAGTTTATGATTTTTAGGGTTAGGTTTAGGGTTTAGGTTTAGGTTTAGGTTAGTTAGATTTATTATTTAGGGTTTAAAGTTTGGGTTTAGGTTTTTAGGTGTATTTGGTTTAGGTTTTTTAGATTTTTATACTGTTTAGGTTTTATTTAGTTTATTTTTTTAGTTTATTTATTTAATTTATTAGTTTATTTTATTTATTTTATTTTATTTTATTTTTATTTTTTTAGGTTTTTTATTTAGTTTAGTTTATTTATTTTATTTACTTATTTAGTTTAGGTTTTTATTTAGTTTATTTTTTTAGGTTTAGTTTAGGTTTATGTTTTTAGTTTAGTTTATTTTTATTTTATTTTTTTTTAAGTTTAGGTTTTATTTTTATTTTTTGATTTAGGTTTATTTTATTTATTTTTTTTTAGGTTTAGTTTAGGTTAGGTTATTTTATTTATTTTGTTTAGATTTAGGTTTAGGGTTTAGGTTAGTTTTTTATTTAGGGTTTATTTTTTAGGATTTATTTAGGGTTTATTTTAGGTTTATGGTTTATTTAGAGTTTATTATTTTATTTTATTTTTTATTATTTTCTTATAATTTTTAATTTTAATTTTATTTTTTTTAATTTTCATGTTTAGTTTATTTAGTTTATTTAGTTTATTTTTTTAATTAGTTTATTTTATATTTAGTTTAGTTTTTTTTATTTAGGATTATTTATTTTAGTTAGGTTTTATTTTGGTTTATTTTTTTATTTAGGTTTTTTTGGTTTAGGTTTACATTTTAGTTTAGTTTCTTTTTTAATTTATTTTTTAAGTTTATGTATTATTTTTTATTTTTAGGTTTAGGTTTAGGGTTTAGGTTTTTTTTTGTTTATTTTAGGTTTATTTTTTAGTTTAGGTTTATTTATTTTTAGTTTATTTTATTTTATTTAGGGTTTAGGTTTAGTTTATTAATTAGATTTATGTTTTCTTTATTTTAGTTTAGTTTATATAGTTTAGGTTTAGGTTTATTTTATTTTTATTTTATTTTGGTTTTTTTTAGTTTATGGTTTAGACTTTATTTTTTATTTTTTTAGGTTTAGGTTTTCTTTAGTTTTATTTATTTTAGGTTTAATTTATTTTTATTTAGGTTTATTTATTTTATTTTAGGTTTAGTTTTTATTTTATTTAGGTTTTTTTATTTTTTAGTTTAGTTTAGGTTTTTAATTATTTTATTTTATTTTAATTTTTATATATTTTAGTTTAGGTTTTTATTTATTTATTTTTTTAGGTTTTTTTAGGTTTAGGTTTTAGCTTTTTTAGGTATAGGTTTATTTTATTTTAGTTTAGTTGAGGTTTAGGTTTATGGTTTTTTTAGGGTTTAGGGTTTAGGGATTAGGGTTTTTTAGGGTTTAGGTTTTTTTAGGTTTTAGGGTTTATTTATTTTATTTTAGGGTTTTTTTAGGGTTTAGGGTTTATTTGTTTAGGGTTTTTTTGGTTTGGGTTTTAGTTTAAGGTTTAGGGTTTAGGTTTAGGTTTAGGGTTCAAGTTTTAATTTTGGGTTTAGGGTTTTTTGGTTTTTTTTTTTTTAGAGATTCAACATTTCTTCTTTTTTCAATTTCATCTAGTAACACATTAGCTAGATAAAAAATGAGCATGCATAGAGCAAATATAAAACCCTTTAGAATCATCTTTATTATAAAGACATAGTTTCATAAGTAGCATATTTTGGTTCTTATTTCTTATTAGGCCTCATAGTAAGATCCACCATCATATCCTCTTCCACCACCATGGCTATAACCTCCGTTGCTCCTCCGCCTCCATAACCACCATTGCTGGTACTCCCTCCATATCCAGGCACCTATTTAATTACCCACTTTTAGCCTCTATCTCAAGGAGCATGGTTGTGGTGATGTTTCTATCAAGGTTAGCCCTTCTTAGGTTTAGGTTTATGGGTTTATTTTAATTTATTTTTTTTAGGTTTATAGTTTTGGGTTTATGGTTAGGGTTTAGGATTTAGGGTTTAGGGTTTAGGATTTAGGGTTTAGGGTTTTAAGGTTTATACTTTTAGGGTTTAGGGTTTATGGTTAGGGTATAGCATTTAGGGTTTTAGGCCTTAGGGTTTTAGGGATTAGGGTTTAGCGTATGGGTTTTGGATTTAGGGTTTAGGGTTTAGGGTTTAGAGTTTAAGCTTTAGGGTTTAGGATTTTAGTTTTAGCGTTTTATTTAGGGTTAGTTAGGGTTTAAGCTTTATTGTTTAAGGTTTTTAGGGTTAAAGTTCAAGTTTTTGGGTTAGTTTAGGGTTTAGGGTTTAGGGTTTATGGTTAGGGTTAGGGTTTAAGGTTTAAGGTTTAGGGTTTAGGATTTAGGGTTAGTTTAGGGTGTAGGGTTTAGGGCTTTTTAAGGTTAAGGGTATAGGGTTGTTGGTTTAGGGTTTTTTTTAAAATTAACCAAACCGACATGTTTAGGTTTATTTAGTTTATTTTTTATTTATTTTAATTTTTATTTAATTTTATTTTTATTTTTCTTTAGTTTAGTTTATTTATTTTAGGTTTATTTATTTTAGTTTATTTTTTAGGTTTAGGTTTAGGTTTATGTTTATTTTTTAGTTTAATTTTATTTTTATTTTATTTTTTAGGTTTAGGTATTTTTTTTTAAGTTTAGGTTTAGTTTTTTATTTTATTTTTTTGAGGTTTAGGTTTTAGGTTTTTATTTAAGGTTTATTTTTAGGTTTTATTTTTTATTCTTGGTCTTGGTTTTTTTTCAATTTATTTTATTTTATTTATTTTAGGTTTAGGTTTAGGTTTATTTTATTCTATTTATTTAATTTTTATTTTAGGTTTAGGTTTTTTTTGGTTTAGGGTTTAAGTTTTATTTATTTATTTTTGGTTTATTTTTTAGGTTTATGTATTTATTATTTTATTTTATTTTCTTTTGGTTTATTTTATTTTATTTTAGGTTTGGTTTTTATTTAGTTTTTTAATCTTAGGTTTATTTTATTTTATTTGTTTAGTTTAGGTTTTTACTTATTTTATTTTAATTTATTTTGGTTAGTTTATTTGATTTTATTTTTAGGATTACGTTTAGGTTTTAGTTCAAGTTTTTATTTTATTTTATTTTTTTATTTTACTTAAGTTTAGGTTTTTTATATATTTTATTTTTAAATTTTTAAGTTTTTAGGTTTTTATGGTTTAGGGTTTACAATTTAGGGTTTACAGTTTAGGCTTTAGGCTTTAGGGTTTAGGATTTTTAGGGTTTAGGGTTTAGGGTTAGCTTAAGGATTTTTTTTAAAAATGAAATTAAGTAAACTCGAAGGTTTAGATTTATTTAGTTTATTTAATTTATTTTTTATTTTTTATTTTTATTTAGTTTTATTTAATTATTTAGGTTTATTTATTTTAGTTTAGGTTTTATTTTAATTTATTTTTTAGGTTTAGTTTATTTTAGTTGAGTTTAATTTTATTTAGGTTTAGACATTTATTATCTTTGGGATTAGTTTTATTTTAGGGTTTAAATTTTGGATTTTAATTTCAATAGTTTATTTATTTTATTTAGTTTAGGTTTGGAATTTACTTTAGGTTTAGGGTTTTATTTATTTTAGTTTAGTTTATTTTAGTTGAGGATTTGGATTTTATTTTGTCTAAATTTAAGATTTAGGTTTTTTTGATGTTTGGGTTTATTTTATTTTAGTTTGGGTTTGGTTTAGGTATAGACTTTAGGTTTAGATTTAGGTTTAAGTTTAGTTTACTTTAGGGGTATATGTTTATAATTTATTTTAATTTTAATATGGGAGTTTAGGGTTTAGGGTAGAGTTTTTTAGTTTGGGTTTTAGAGTAGACTTTAGGAAGGTTTAGGGTTAAGGTTGTAAGTTTAGGTTTTGGGAGATTTGAGTCTTTAGATTTTAATTTAGGGTTTTAAAATTTTAGATAGCAAAAGGTTTAGGTTTAGGAAATGGTCAAAGTTTAGGTTTATTTAGAAAAGTTGAAATTTAGTTTAGGTTTAGGTTTATGGTTTAGGAGGAGAGAGGATTTAAGAGATTTAGGAAAATGTTTGGAAAGCAACTAGTTTAAGAAAGTTTAAGGTTAGGTTTAAGACAAGTTTAGGGTTGGATTTAGGTAAGTTTAGTTTAAACTTTAGGCTTTAGATGATTTAAAGGTATAGAATTTAGAGTTTAGGTTTATAGTTTGAGTTTAGAGGTTAGGTTGAGTTTAAATAAGGTATAGGGTTTAATATAGTGTTTTGATTTATAGTTTTAGGTTTAGGTTATAAGTTTAAAGGTTTAGGGTTATTTTAGGTTTAGAATTTGGGGTTTATGGGATTTAGGGTTTTTAGGGTTTAGGGTTTAAAGTTTAGGTTTTATGTTTAGAGTTTAGGTTTTACTTTAGGGTTTAGGATTTTTGGTTATTTTAACATAGAACAAATTCAAATTGAACATTTCTTCTTTGATTTCATCATCCAAGTAACACCAAGTTTTAAGACACAAATGACATTATATAGATAAAAAAAATGAGCTTAGAAAATGAAAACTAGATATTTTCTCTTGTGAACATTGTTACATAAGTAGCATCATTGAAGTTCTTTTTCTGACTCCCATTAGAACCACCCAGCTCGATTAGCGAGATCCACCATCATATCCTAGATCTCTCCTGCCACCACCATTGTAGCCTTCATCGTTCCTCCCACCTCCATAACCACATTTTGACCACCTCCATATCCACCAGACCTAAGATATCAAACCCTTCTGCGATAAATGATGCCTGATCCATTTGATCTAAAGTGGTTGATATGATGTTCTAGAAATAAAGTTATTCTTATTTAGGTTTAGTTTTTATTAGGTTTTAGGGTTTAGGTTTATTTTTAAATTTATTTAGTTACTTTAGGTTTAGGTTTAAGGTTTGGGGTTTAAGGTTTAGGGTTTAGGGTTAGGGTTTAAGATTTATGGTTTAAGCTTATAGGTTTAGGGTTTTAGAGTTTATGGTTTTAGGTTTAGGGTTTAGGGTTAGGGTTTAGGGTTTATGGTTTAAGGTTGTTCATTTAGTGTTGTAGGTTTAGGGTTTTGGTTTAGGGCTTAGTGTTTTGGGTTTAGGATTTAGGGTATAGGGTTTTTTTAAATTAGAAAGGTAGGTTTATTTATTTAATTTACTTAGTTTATTTTTTATTTATTTTAAGTTTTTTTTATCTAAGTTTTTTTATTTTTTTAATTTATTTTAGTTTATTTATTTTATGTTTATTTATTTTATTTTATTTATTTTAGGTTTATTTATTTATGTTTAGGTTCTTTATTTTAGTTTATTTTTTAGCTTTAGATTTAGGTTCAGTTTATTTTTAGTTGAGTTTTATTTTTATTTTATTTTTTTAAGTTCACGCTTTTAGATTTTAGTGTTTAAGATTTAGGGTTTAGGGTTTAAGGTTTAGGGTTAGTTGACTTGACAAGATCGAAAACTATAATAAAGTAAATTCTTTTAGACCAAACCATAGAGCACCAATAGCACAAAGGCTCCACCCGAGCCACCAAGGCGACCAATGATTCAAATCATTAGACTTAAACATATGAAAGATAGAAAGAGTCATCCATTCAAAAATGAGAAATTCCCAAGAGAAAGCCATGAATACCACCAAATCCAAAGAGAATCCATTTAAAATAGCTAGATACAATAGCCAAATTAAAAAAAAGTAATAGCCCTTCATGATTAAAAATAATCCAACAGAGACAGCCACAAATAAGAACCCCAACAGGATCAACATCATCCAAATCCAAAAAATATCGAACTAGTAGTTTGCAACCTTAGTTTAAAATACAAATTAAAAAACTCATGAGGAGACCAATAATCGATAATATAACAAACTAGAAGCTAACCTTACACTCATCTAGAGTAGCACTAAAGAAAGGATAAAAACCATGAAAATACCACTCAAGCTATAACCAAAGAACAAAGAGCCCTCAAGGTCACATAACTTATCTTTCTTAAAAACCACACACATTGTCAATAGCCACCTTTCAATGCCCCAAAGAGGCACACCCAAACAACACAAGTAAAATACATAAGGACAAGAACAAGTGGGAAGGATGAGACCCAGAGAAAAGGCAACCAAAAGAAACTAGAGAAACCATCCTTCAAAAAACAACAATGTAACATCAACCATGAGGTCAAAATTGCATGAGCCACACTCAGAAAAGGAAAAAACCCACAACTAGGCAACAATCAGCAAATAGCCAATGATAAAATCCAGAGCAAATAAAGAAGGCTAGATCAACAAATAACAAAGAACCACACCAACCGAGAAAATAAGCAACTCAACCTCCACATTGAACACCTCTACCAAAATGGAGAGAAAGAAAACTTGAAAATAAAATTCAAAAATCCAATGAATGGAAAAACAACCCAACACATCAAAGAATAGGAAAACAAATAGAAGAATAAAAGTAGGTTTAAGTGAAGAAAAAAATAAGACCAAACTAGCATAAGAGAAAACTCTCAATAATAAGGGAAAAGCCAAAGCCCCATAGGATGAAAATAGGTTAAAATCTTCTAACATAAAGCAAACCAGTTTTATCTAGATTCATAAGACCCCTTAAAAGAAAAGGTATGTCATCATTAGAAAACATATGCATAGAAGAAGACTTGGCTCCCAAATTGGCAAGAAAGTCAGTAAAAGAATTAGCTTCCCTATAAATATGAGAAATTTAAAAATCTAGGTTAGTAAACCTCTATTATGATTAAGTAAATAATACACTGCATTACCATGAGCATCAAAATTGGTAAATCTAAAAGGTGGGCATCAACTTCAAACCGGATCTTATGAAAACCTTGTTGAAAATAAAAGAAATTTCATGATGAAACTTTTAGCTCACAAATAACCAGAACAAGGCTCTAAAAGCAAAAGGAGAAAACCTTGCCATTATGATCTCAATATCCCACCACAACCATAATAGCCATTAGCATCCCAGCCATCAATGTTAATTGAAGTGATAATTCAGTTTTAATTGATAATTTTTAGAGGAGAACATTACAAGATGGAAGGTTAATTCCAAAATTGAAGGCCATAGACTTGCACCCTTTAAAACTAGAGTGAGTAAGAAGATTAGCTTTGAAAAGAGACAAAATTGTATATTTGGCTCTAGCAATAATATGATGATAGTTCATAGAAATATTATGATGCTTAACATCATTTCTATCCATCCAAAATATTCCAAAGAATAGTAGCTAAAACAATTTTAACATGACCCTTAAGTATGGAGAAACATGCTTCAAGAAGGTTGCAATAGAAAATGAACCATTAAAATGGAAAGTTTTAAAATATTATCATACCAATTCTACACTTTAGCAACAATAGGGCCATTCAAAAAATATGTTCCACATTTTCAATGTGATAACAAGCATTTAGAGGGAGATGGAAGGCTTTTTTTTTTTAGAAGAGTGGCATCCAGGATATAATGCTTAATCAAGTTAAAATCAAGAATGAAGTAGGGACACAAATATTTCAGATTTTAGTAAAACCAAGGACTCTTGATATTTAAATTTGATGAAATGCCAAACATCCTTAAAAATAAAATCTCCGAAGAAGAATTTTTTGAGAATTTTGTTAGGTTCATTAAGGAAAGGACAAATTTTTTGGATTTGGTAAACTATCACATTAGAGACAAGGATATTTAATTGTGCCACATCCCATTTATTGTGAGTAATTAACCAATTAATCTTAAGCATCACATTATAATGAGTATTGAGCAAGGAATCAATAGAGCCCTGCCCCAGCCAATTGTCTTGCCAAAAGAACGAGGAACAAGAATTGACACTAAGAAATTAAGTTCTCGCATTCCATTTGATACAAAGTCTTCTCCACAGGAGAATCCCCATATTTGAAAGCACAAATGAGGGATGTTTTCCCAATATTTAGCATGCATAAACTTAGACCGGAACTATGGTTATTTCAAAATTTTACCACATTTTGTATGAAAAATAATAGAATCCTCTAATGTTTTACAAAGCCACCTTCATTATTAGGACAACAGCCAACTATCCCAATGTAATCTTTTGGAAGAAGAGTTAGAACGCCAAAAAAAATTAATTAAAAATCTATTGATCCTTTAATAATAGAGCGGGTAGAACAATAGTAGACAAATCTGATAAAGAGCAAAGGGTACTTTTGATCGATAAGTCTAGCACCAAAGGAAAGTAAATGAAATTCTCAAGAGGAAGGTTTATTATTTTATGAATGACTTCATCAAATAAAGAAGATCTTTTTATTCCTCTATATAAAGGATTCCCCAAATACTTGATAAGGAGAATTTGATGCAAGAAACTCATAGTAATCTTGATAGCATTCATCTTAGGTAGGGAAATAGAAGATCTAGTAATAAATCAACTTTTTATGATTAATATTCAAGCCACTCTCATGCAAAATGAGTTAAGAACTTACACTATTTTTTAATATAAACACCAATGGTTCTAGTACATGTGTTGACCTCAATTTTGGAGTTTGCTCTTAACCTCCTCTTATTAGACTTAGGACTCCTAGACACTAAAAATTCCTTAGTAATAAGACTCTTGTGATTAAGTGAACACTTAACCTAGACTTAGAAAGCTTAACCATAAGATTAGGATATGCCTTGAAGGAAATCACTTATCCTATACCCAACCCACTCCAAATACACCTTCTCCTCAAACCCATATTCAAATCTTAAATGAAACCTCAAATTCAAATTCAAATTCAAAATCTAATTCCAAATTTGACTCCAAATGATTGAATCCCAAAATCAAGTCAAATCAAAATCCTTCTTAAGCCCTATGATTATCTTATGGATTTAGACTTAGACAAATATAAATCAATCCAAATTCACTTGATGTTCTCAAAGATCAATTCAATCCTTCGATCAATTTATCAAATTCAAACTCAAACTCAACTTCAAACCATGATCTGAACCTAAATCAAAATTCTTAAGCACATGGACTTAGCCAAATCCTATGCAAATCAACTCAAAACCAATGGATTTTCTCTTGAATCAATCATTCATTCAATTATCTACCCAAATATAAATGAAACCTACAATCATCAAATCAAATCAAAGCCAATCCAAGTCAAACCCAGCTTATCCCTTTTGACTTGAAAATTTCGAATGAGCTAAAATCCCTTATACTCCAAATTGATTGCTGTTGAATTTATATTTCAATACAGGTCTCATATATAAGTTCAACTAAACCAAAATCAAACTAAAACCTAACCAATTGACCCACTTAGGTCAACTTGACCCAAAGTGACCTAATGGACCCATTTGAGCCAACTTCCAATACAACCCAAATTGGATTGAACTAAGCTCACCGAAATCTTCTACCATGATTGTTGATCACCCCAGGATGATCAATTGCAATCAATTGGGTCAAACCAAGTCAACTCAATCATTTTACCAAGTCAACCCTTAGCCCAAATGAACCAAAACTAGCCAAAACTCATCCTACATCAAATTGATTGAAACCAATGATTTGAATCAACCTAAAATCAAGATTTCAATATTACTTGACCACCAATTGAGCCAAAATAATAATTGGCCATTCAATCCAAGTTGACCCAAATTGAACTAAAGGACCAAATTAGGTCAAATAATGATCTAACCCAAATTGATTGCAACCAATGGCTCAAGTTCATTCCAAAATGATTATTGAACTTGACCAAAGTCATAATTGAGTCTAATTTGACCAATTGGTCAACTTGACCAACCTAGCCCAAATTGTCCTAAAGTGTTAGTTTGGCCTAAATCCAAATTAAATCCAAATTGATTAGAATAAAGACCACATTCATCTTCAATTAGCCAATTGAACATGAATCAACCCAAAACCCAAGCCAATTTTGCCAATTTTGGTCAAATTGGTCAATTTGACTCATTTGACCCATTTGATTCCAAATGAGCAAAAATCAATTCTAAGCCAAATTAAATCTAATTGGTCATATAAAAACTCTTCAAATCATCATTTGAACCATAAAGCCTTGGTTTGATTTGACCAATTGGTCAACCTAACTGATATGACCTTTTATATGACCCAAATTGAGCCAAATCCTTGACAAGCCATGACCCATTGGGGGATGATCAAACCTGACCCAAACCCATTTAAGATCAGCCCAAAATTAACCCAACCAAACTAAATTGTCATGGATCCTCCCCCACATAGGATTCCACCCAACCTCATTTAATTCTCCCAATCACATGCATTCACCTCCTCCCCAATATTTGCATTTAATGGAGCTGATCATATGACAACAAAAGAGGACTTTGGAGCAAAAATCTAATGTCCTTAGCCAATCCATCATCCATCCCAATCATCCCAAGAAAATAACAACACTTTGTAGCCAAAAATTCAAAAAAAGGAGAAGTTTTGGCCATTATTAAAGGAGGGGGAAATGAGGCTTCATTCCTCTTCCTCCTACCACTACTCAGCCCCTAAGAGCTCCCAAAAGCAACCAACCACCACTTACCCACCTCTCTTGGGCCAAAAACATCAAAATTGGTTGGATTTCTATGAGGAAATGGCAAGCATTGGAAAATACATCATTTTGAAGTGAAGGCAAAGACTACAATCATTCCAAAGCTTCCTCTTGCACCTAGGAGCTCACTCAGATCTTCACCGTCACCGAAAACCAGCCCTGACAAGGTAATTTTTCCAAACTTTAGTTGGCCTTAAGAACTTCTATTTATGTCAATTATTGCATGATTTTTAGGAATTTCTTAGAGAAGCCCTATATTTTTCATTATATTTAGTCCTAATATGAATCGAGAGATTTTTTGGTGAAAATTACTATGAAAATGAGCCAAATTGGAAGAAATTAGGTTCAAAATCATGAAAAATCTCGTCGGATAAATGGTGTTTCACAAGATTTCCCACCAGCCATCTAATCCTGCCATTCAGATCCACAACTTTGCAGTTCGGATCCATAATCGCATGATTCAGATTCACGATCATGTGATTTTGATTCGCGATCCGTGGTTTGATCTACAAATCGCGTCATGCATGTGGATCATTGTCGGCCCGATCCGATCGGATGGTCGCACTGTCACGATCCTACATCACGTGATTTCTCCCTCATCGGCTGACACGACACTACGTGGGCCAATCACACGAAGCCATGTGGCACTGCGTGCCATGCATGACAACAGTGCCTAGTCGCACGGTGCCATGTGGCACTGCATTACCCCATCAATGCTCGTGCGGCGCTAACTGGGTTATGTGGAAAAATGTCTATTTTTTATTTTAAAATTTATTTAAGTGTCCTCAAACTTTGAAAATTCATAAAAAATAAAACACTTAATGAAAAATTACAAATAAAGGCATTGAACTAGACTTTCTAAGTGGAATCCAATGAATCAAAAATCTCCAATTTCCAATGAATGGTTTGAGCTTAATTTAAGTTTTAGTGAAATTAAAACATCATAATTACTCTAAAAATACATGTCTGATTGAAGTGAAATTTTTAGAGATTGAAATAAGGCTTAAAATCTACCTACCATAAAAATTTCAAGATGAAATGATAGAAGGATCAAAAGATATTGAATTTAGAAGTTTAAATGATCTATTTTAATTAAACAAATTAGTATACCTTATAAAAATTTATTAAATGAGCTGAAACTTTGGAAATTCATACCTAATCCTAAAAAAATCCAAAAAATATAAACGAGGGCTCATTTCAAAGGTATTTCAGAGGGGCTTAATTTAAAATTAATTCTAGTTAATTTTGAATAGTAATTAAGGCTTAATTTAGGTTTAACTGAAAACTTAATTAGCTTAAGTAATCTCTAATTACCCAAGTAAATAATTCCAAACTTTCTGAAGTTGATTCATGGGATGACCTTTGCCTCACACGATTTTCTTGAGAATTATTGCTTGGTTAATTAGGGATATTGCTTGTCTTAGCCTTAATTAGTCTCTTAATTAATTATGTGATTAATTAATATCCTAAACAATAAGAAAAATCATTAACTTAGCTTGCTAATCATTGTGAGGTAGTGGATGGACATGGGGAATGAGATTGGAACCTCTATTCCATTCTTTTCCCTAAGTTCATTTCACTTGAGATGAGATTAATTAATTTGAGATTAATTAATAGTTTAATTCAATAATTAAATAGCTTGATTAATCAAATTGAAATCATAATCATTCGAGAACTTGTCTAATTAATTTTCTTGGATAGATTCTTAGGTGTTCAACAACCTAAGAGAATTCTAAGGAAATTATAACTAGCCTACATGTGTGGGAGGATTATAAGAGTACTTAATTAAACCCTTTAGTTTAATTAACCAATAAAGCCAAATTGCATTAGACCCTTTAAATAAGCTAATTAAGTTAATCAAATTAATCATATTAAACTTAAGCTTAATTAAACATAAATTTGAACATAATTAAAATGTAATTGAATGTCAATCAAATCCTAAATTAAACTTAAATCATTAAGTCATTAATTACATCATCAACCTAAATAAATATGAAACCAAATTAAAAATTAAACAAATATTTATTTACTATAATAATTAACCTAAACATACTTCTTAATTGAACTAATAATCACATTGAACCTAAGCAAACCCATAGATCAATAAAGCTAATCAAATCAAATTAAATCAAATAAAGAAAGTCTCTCATCAATTTAATACGTAATCAAATCAAATCTCATTCAACCTGCTTAAATGAGATAAACTAATTAACTATCCAATCTATGAAATCAAAGTACAAACCAAACTTTGATAAACATGGCAAATGGATGAGATTAAAAATAAAATTCTAATTACAAAGAATCAAACTCAATTAAAATCAAAATAAAATCTCAATTAATCTAATCCAATCAAACTACAAATGAACCATAATCAAATCAAATAAACAAAAAAATTAAATCACATAATTATAATCAGAGAAAAGAATTAGATATTAACTTAAAAGGTATTGAATTATCAAGATTTAATTGAATTTGAACATCTAATTAAAAATTAATCATTCAAAAATACATGGATTTAAACAAACTTAAACTTCATTAGATATTAAGGATATTGAATTATCAAGATTTAATTAAATCAACACATTTAATCTAAAATTAATCAATCAAAAAATACATGGATTTAAACAAAATTAAACTTCATTAGATATTAAGGATATTGAATTATCAAGATTTAATTAAATCAACACATTTAATCTAAAATTAATCAATCAAAAATACATAAAGATTAAATAAAATCAAATTCTAAAATCTAAATCAAATAAATGGAATCAAATTAATTACACAAATTCAAATGGGCTAATTAAGATACTTAAGGATCTTAGTTAGTCTCTTTAGGAGTTAGGATGTAGAATAGAGTGAGTTTTGTCTAGAATTAGAATTCATTCTACTCTTCATTATTGAAAATATAAACATAATTTTAACCAAAGAAAAGTGAAATAAAAATGAATAAAAAATCATTAAATCATTTAAACAAATCACCCGATAAAATTTAAACAAATTCACTTCAAATTGAAACTTGAACTAAAGAAGCCTAGCAAAGTCTTGCCACACAAGCCTTAAGCACACACATTAGAATATTAAGTCAGCACTTCTAGTGCTAAGTTAGGGTGTTGTTTATATGATGTTGTGTTTAAATTTATGATGTAATGTTTTAGACTGGATGTTAGGGTATATGCCTCGTAGACTGGATCTTAAGTCGTAATTAGGATAATCATATTTTCTATAGCAGGTTGTGGTACTGTAATAAAAATATAAATGTATTTGCTGTGCAAGTTGCTTATCCCCTAAGCATAACTCATGTTAGGACAAGTGGGCTTGGTTACCCATGTGTGGGGTGCTAAATCCAAATTATTCATATAACTACTTGGGTTGTATGGTGTGCTTAGCTAACATTTATTTTACAGGTGTAGCTAGATTTACTTTTCCTATTTTCAATATAATTTTGCATTACAAAATTATGATTAGTGTTATGGGGGATTAGGATGAGCAGTGGCCAAAAGGCTCAATCCCTGGGGTGCCCTGTGATGTCTTTGGAGAAAATCAAATCAAAAAGAAGAGAAGGAAGAAATGAAGAAAAAGAATAGCCCCATAGCATGTATTATTTTTGTAATCTGGGTTGTATAAGGGTAGAGCTTGGCTATCCATCTTTTTTTCTCTTTTCGGCAGAACCCGATCGTACTGGCCTTTTACTCTTTTATGGTAGTCTATAATATTATTTGATATTGTGTTTAGATTGTGCACTAGAATTACATGCTTTTCCTAGTTTATTCATGTTTGATGTTTGAATGTTTGGCCTGGATGCGGTAGGCTCTTAAGATAAAATAAATTTTTCTACCCCAATTAATAACTCGTAATTAAAATTTAAAACAATTCATAACCTCACATAAAAGCCTAGGAATTAAGGTAAGATAACAAAATATTTAGCAACCCCTTAGCTGGATGATTGTATGTATAACATCATGCATGTCATATTCTTTCACTCTTATTAAGAGGGGGCTTCCACCAGAGAATAAAGGCTTAACCTGTGAGAGCCTTTTATAGAAGGACACCCCTTTCTCTCTTGATTTGGCCCATAATCAAGTTTTCTGCATTTGGGCATACAAAATCTCACAGCTTGTGTCAAAATAAAGAGTCCAAATCAAATAAATTTGACATAATTTGCATTAGATTAAGTCATGAATTCATACTACTCATTCTCTAGTCGCTTAGGGAGTGAGTTTAAGGACTTAGTCTCTTTTCTAAATAAACAACAACCTAGCCATCTTGCAAAGCATAAGACTTTCTCACATGAATTTAAAGCATAGGAGGTGTTAGTTGGTGGCCACTCCTAGTGGTTGTAAGTCCAACAGTCGGACGGTCTATCATATCTTGTGTAGATAGACTATTATGTCCACCTTTCACTTAGATTTAGGACATGCTTGTGGTTAATCATAAAGCTCCCTAGCTTAGGATCTAAGGTACCTATTTCTGTCATGCTACAAGCATAAATCCTCACCTCTTAGGCATTTCCACAATCTTATGTTGTGGGATTATAAGTCCTAGTATTCTAACAAAATATCAACTCAAATAACTAACTCTCTTCCATTTAAAAAATGTAAATCCCAACCATAGGATAGATTGGATTGCTCACTAGTCTTCCTAGTATCATGAGCATTTCATACTTTCTCCCTTTGGATTCCAAAAATAAGTCTTCTCCTTTTGATCCATCCCATTTGATTTTCCACCATAGCCAATCCTTTGATAGTCTTCCCTTGAAATCTTTGGAGACTTTAATTCTTACTTTAATCGAGAGTATTCTTAAGGGATTCACTTCCTTTAAGATGTAATTAACTATGGGGGCTTGCCTCCATAGGAAACTTAATGAACCTGGCTTAAAATAAACCCTACTTTACTTTTTCATGTAAAGTATGGGAAAATCTCTGGTACATTCAAAGACCCATCATGCCTTAGGAGTTCTTATTAGGTGGTTAGGGCCATTATAGGGTGGTGATTTCTATCTCTTGAGATAGTACATCATTCCTTAATGTCATACGTGATCACTGCAATAAGTACCCCCTAAGATCTGTATGATGTCCGACATCCCAAAAATAAACACCACAGATTTTTTTGGCATCTTCGCTGAGGATGGATACTCTCTCCATCTTTGGTAGACAATTATTGTCTCCAAGCATCAATAGTGGACTTATATTTTATATAGGCTTGAGACTATCATTCTTTCTATTGGCACTTAGCTTATGTCATCCTTAAGCAAAGCTCGCCAATATTCTTTAGGATTTAGGACCACACTCTGTGTAGGTCTTAAAATCCCTATTAGGTTCCCCCAATAGGTCAAAATTTAAATTAATCAAACAATGGAGATGAACAAAATTAAGAACCTCTTCACCATCCTGATGATGAGCCAAGGTTCATCCCATAAACAATAAGAAAATAAAACTCTTCTACAAAATAACATGTCTTTCCAAAAGCACTCTTTCAAATCCACATAATAAGAGATCTTTACACAAAAAATTTGTAAGAAATTTTCAAAAAGGCACAAAACACATCTAACCAACCCTCGTTTAATAAATCCTACGATTGCTATATGGAGGTTCTTTTCAACATCAAAACAACCATTTCTAATGTCTTTTTAAAAAGCACATTTTCTTTGGAATTAGCTATCCCCATCCCACACACTCAAATTTGTTGGATGGAGATTCTATTTTTGAATTAAATCATAATATAAAATTGAAACTCCACTTAGCATACTTCACATGTGCTAGAGTTGAAGTTTTCCCCCTTTCCTAAAAGCAATAAATCATACACACATAAAATAGAAGTCAAGACATATTTGAATCCCCCCCCCCCACTTGACATACCCAAATTTGTCAAATGGGAGTTCCCCTTCCCTTGGAGAATGTAAAGCTAATTGAATTCTATTTGACACCATTTGCATTTGTTTAATAGAACTCCTTCTTACCAAAATCTTGGACTTCAAGACACATTTGGATCTCATTTGACAAGTCCAAGTATGTCAAATGAGAACCCCTTTTTTGAAAATCATAAGAACAAATTGAACTCCATTTAACATACCTAAGTGTGTTAAATAAGTTCTTTTCTTTCAAAAAATCATAAACACATTTGACTTTCACTTAACATACCAAATTTGTTAAGTGAGAGTTTAATTTTCAAAATTATAAACACAATTGACTTTCACTTAACATACTAAATTTACTAAGTGAGAGTTTCATTTTCAAAATCATAAACACGTTTGACTTTCACTTAATATACCAAATTTGTTAAGTGAGAATTTCATTTTCAAAATCATAAACATATTTGACTTTCACTTAACATACCAAACTTGTTAAGTGAGAGTTTCATTTTTAAAATCATAAACACATTTGACTTTAACTTAACATACCAAATTGGTTAAGTGAGAGTTTCATTTTCAAAATCATAAACACATTTGACTTTCACTTAACATACCAAATTTGTTAAGTGAGGGTCTCTTTTCAACACACATTTGATCCCTATTTTAACATTCTAAATTTGTTAAATAACGATCCAGTTTTTCATGTCAAACCATACTTGAGCTTTTAGTTAACATACCAAATTTGTTAAGTGAGAGTCTCATTCTCAAATAAAAAAAACAAACATATCTCAAACACATTTGGGGCTTTCACTCAACAGAACCAAATATGTTAAGTGGAACTCCCATCTTCAAAGAAAAGCAAATCTATCTCATAATCACATTTTACTTTCACATAACATATCAAATTTGTTAAGTGAAAGTCTCATCATCAAGCACAAATCAAACACATGTGGCCTCTACTTAATATACCAAATTTGTTAAATAAGAAGCCCCATTTTCAAATCAAAATATCACATAATCAAATATTCAAAAGAAAAAATATTTCAAATACACAATCACAACCTCTTCTTAGCATACTCAAATTTGCTAAGTAGATGTCTTTCAAACTATCAATATTTTTGAATAAGATGCACAAAACACAAATATCTCTCAGAAAATCTCTCCTCAAATTTTAGAACCCCACCCAACCTACCTAAATAAGTTAAGTATATGTTCTAAATCAAAATCAAATGGCAATGTAAATCTCTCCAATAGAACCTCATTTAGCATACCTAAATTTGTTAAATGAGGGTTCTAATTCAAAAGGACAAATCAAAATCAAAAATTCAAGCCAACATCAAGGCAAAAGCTCCTCCACCAATTCTACAAATCTCTCCATGCAATTTGAACCACATTCAACATAACCAAATTTTTTGAAATGTGGGTTCTGACTCAAGATCAAAAGATAAAATCAAGCAACAATAATTGAAGCAATCAAAGGAAAGGGATAAAAGCGATCTTCTCAAGATAGAGGAAGATTGGGATATCTCTCTTTCCCGAACCTCCAAGAAAATCATCTCTAAGATCAGAGAGTTACCCTACTAGGTACCTAAAGAAGCTTAAACCTCCAACTCTAAGGAAGTTTTCCAAGTTGATAAAGATAAGTTGAAGGAGGTAGAAGCACAGTAGTAGTAGCAGCAGCAGTCCACCTTACTTGCCCGGGATAGCATAGTAGCACAACCACCATCCAAGTACAACACTCCATCCACCGTTGCAACTACTATCTCTTCCTTCACAAGCTCCTCCTCTGTCAGCAGGAGCATTATATCAATGGACAAGAGCAGTAAACCCCTTACCCTGCTTATTTATTAGATTTCTATTATGTACCTCCATCCAAGAAGAAATAAATGAAGAAAGCTTTCACTTACATCTTATCCATTTCTGATACTCTAGATTTTATTCCTTTCGAAAACTCTCCAAGTCTACAAAATAATAATGATAACTATAGTTTTTATCATTTCTCTTCTGATTTAAAAATGGATTTTTCATTCTTGAATCATTCGGGTTCACCCATTGAGATTGATTTGGACTCATCCGACTCTAATGTTCCCATAGTAGAAGCTGTAGGTTGAACCTGATGAGCAGGTAGAACTTTCCACTAAATCATCTCACGAAGTCAATGAAGTCAACCTCTGCAGTGATAAAGTTCTACCTCTTAGGGTAGCACCTCAGGATAAGGGTAAACAAGTCATTGGTTCAAGTGATCAAGAAGCCCCTCCACAGGATGCTCCACCTATGGATATGCTTATGGAGGATCAGCCTAGAGTTGACTACAATGTCCTCACTCACCTAAGAAAGTTACCAGCTAAACTAAGCATTTGATGCCCTTATCTTATCCAAAAAGATAAGGTAGTCATTGATCAAAGCCCTTCTTGATCCTGAAATATGCTTAGCTCAGCTGGCCTCTATTAGAGAAAAGGTATATTATTCAAGAGAAGCCTGTAGAGTTACATTCACAGATGAAGACCTTTTTTTGGGGACAACCGAGCATAACCGCCCCCTCTACATCACAGTAGATATGGGCAAATTCAGACTCTCCAGTGTCTTAGTTAATCTAGGTGCATCAGTGAACATTATGAGTCTAAAGACCCTTACCTACTTAAGGATTGACATCTTTGAACTCCGAGGGGATCGAATGATGTTAAGAGGATTCAACAAACAAGGAGAGAGGGCTTTAGGCTCTATAGTGTTGCCATTGGAGATAGATGACTGGAAGATAGAAGCCAAGTTCTACATAATAGATTTTGATACATCTTTCACTTCCTTGCTCGGTAGGCCTTGGATACATGTAAACAACATGGTTCCATCTTTTTACACCAATGCATCAAATTCAGAAGAGGTGGAATCTATTATTGTGTCAAAAGAGATTTGAAGCCATTCTCACTTAGAGAGGTCGAGATTTATGAGGGCGTAACATTCTATCTTTCGCAAAATCAAAAAGTTTATTCTCACAAACTTGGTGAAAGATCAAAATCAAAAGAAAAAAAAAGAAAAAGAAAAGGAAATTGAAAAGAAAAGAAAAGGAAAATGAAAAGAAAAAGAAAGCACAAGTGAGCGAGAATCAAACATCGAGGAAGCGGTAGAGCCAGATGTTACATTCCGGCCATAGTTTGTTCCTCCATATGAACACATGGGTAGGATGACTCGACCCCCACTAGGTAGAGGAAGAGGTAAATTTAGAGGCAGTTCTAGAGGTGGAAGACCTCCTTTTTGGTGGCCAACCAGTAGGAGCTATGTTCAAGCTCACAGGAGTGCCTCTGCTATCCACACAGACTTTGAGTGCAGTTCGGAGGTTGAGTCTCACATTATTAGCATGCCAACCAACCCCTCTTAGCAGGTCCCTTTGAAGGTGACATTCGAGCCAGACAGTGTTAAAGACTAGGTCTCCAAGCAAGGAATTAATGTATCTGAACCACTATTATGTAGAACAGTTAGGCAACAGTTGAGAACTTTAGCTCTAACCTCACTTTCTTCAAAGAACTTTGAAGGTTTAGTAGTTAAGGTGGCCCCCAAGTCATCCACAGAGGTCAAGCCAAAGAGATTTTTGTTAGGAGCATCATTCTCAAGCCAAGAAATTGATGTAAAACTTGAGGATGATTCATATAAAGATTTAATACAATTACCTTTTGATTGGTACTCACCTTATGTTCTTAACTTAGTAAAGAAGGGATTAATCCCACATACGTGGTCTAAACACAGGTCATACTATTTTAAAAGGCTATAGGACAACCAAAGCAAACATCCTCAATCAAGACCAGGACTAGGATTCGGAACAGTGGGTCCAGTCGACAATGACAATCATTTAGGGTCTGATAGGTTCTTCTCAAATCATGCTAACACTTATTAGGAGGTATGTTTAGAAACTTCAGATGACCCAAATGAGCTTGAAGTCAAAGAGGCACTACCATAGTTTGAAAAAGAGATTAGATCAACCATCAATGAACTTAAAGAGATAAACTTAGGAAATGAAGACAATCCACGTTTGACATAAATCAGTTCCTTGTTAAATGAAGAAGAAACCAATGACTTAGTTAGGCTATTACCTAAGTTTTAAGACTGCTTCACATGGAGTTCAGAAGAAATTCCCTGTTTATCTCCTGACATGGAAGTCCAAAAAATATCAATAGAACCTAATGCTAACCCTATCAAGCAAGCTCCTAGACGCATGTGATTAGACATTGAACAGTAGGTCACTATTGAAATCAAGAAATTGGTTGATGCTGGCTTTATTAGGGAAGAAAAATATCATAGTTGGTTAGCTAGTGTCATCCTAGTTAAAAAAAAGAATGGCCAAATTCATCTATGCGTTAATTTTAGGGATCTAGATAAGGCATGTCCTAAGGATGAATTTCTACTTGATATACTAGAATTAATGGTGGACATTGCCTCATCTCATGCAGTATTCTCCTTTATGGATGGATCATCTGGCTACAACCAAATCAAGATGGCCCTCAAGGATAAAAGAAACACTACTTTTTGAACCCCGATCAGAATTTATTATTATAAGGTCATGTCTTTTGGCCTTAAAAATGTCGGTGCCACATACTAGGGGGCCATAACTCGAATCTTCAACGAACTCATTCATCATCAAGTTGAATGCTATGTTGATAATCTTGTTGTCAAAAGCAAAGAAAAGGAAGACCATCTCTTTGACTTGAGGGAAGTTTTCGAACGGTTAAGATAATACAACCTCAAAATGAATCCCGTGAAGTGTGCATTTGAAGTAGCTTCAGAAAAATTCCTTGGGTTTGTTGTCCGACACAGGGGAATAGAGATCGACCTGGAGAAGTTCAAAGCTATGTTAGAAATGTCACCCCCTAAAAGTGTAACTCAACTCAGATCATTCCAAGGGCAGCTGGCGTATCTAAGATACTTCATATCCAACCTATCAGGAAGATGTTAACCATTCTCTGCACTTGTCAAAAAGGATGACAAGTTTAAGTGTGATGACAAGTGCCAACATGCTTTTGAAGACATCAAGCACTACCTAATGACAACACCAGTTCTAGCAGCCCCTATCCCAGACAAGCCATTGATCCTCTACACCGCTACATTAAATGACTCCCTTGGCACTTTGTTGGCTCAATCCAATGACAAAGGGAAGAAGAACGCACTCTACCACCTCAGTCGTCATCTAATCCTTATTGAGGCAAACTACACACCTATTGAAAAGCACTGCCTAGCTTTAATCTTTGCATCCCAAAAGCTACGGCACTACATGCTTTCTCATAAGATGAATATGATCTCTAGAATCAATCCACTACAATATCTCATGACACGGTCGATGCTATCTGGAAGGTTGGCATGGTGGTCCATGATTTTGTCATAGTTTGACATCACATTCGTGCATGGTCAAAGGATAGACACTAGTAAGTTTCTTAGTAGCACACCCACTTTCTGCTGATTCTCCGCTTAGTGATGACCTCCTCGATAAACAAATTATGAACTTAGGGGACACTAGCATTCACCACTGGGAGATGTATTTTGATGGTGTGGCTTCCACTCAAAGAGGAGAAGAACCACAATTTATAATCCCAGGAAAGGAAGGGGTAGGAATAGTTCTCCTAAATCCAGACTGCGTTATGATGAGATTCTCATATCATATGTCCAATCCATGCACCAACAATGAAGTTGAATATGAGGCTCTAATTGCCAGTCTAGAGTTAGTCATTACACTATGCATTTAGAGTATCAACATCTTTGGAGTATCTCAGTTAGTCATCAACCAGATTGCTGGGTCCTACAAAGTTCTAAAACCTAAGCTCCATCATTACCACAAGTACACTATGGATTTATTTGCCCAAATCCCAAAGGTTACCATTTACAAGATTCCTCAAGGAGAAAACACAATGGCAGATGCATTAGCCAAGCTTACCAAAGAGTTGGCATGTCCAGAAGATGAGTCTATTCTAGTAAGGGTCCAAAATAGACAAGTCTTATCCCTTATTGATGCAAAACTCATCGAGAGATTCTCTCTTGAAGGGGAGGTTATTATTGTCAAAAAGGATGGGGAGTCAGATTAGTGGTAACCATTCATGGATTATCTACATATTGACAAACTACCTCAAGAGAAATCACTAGCACATCAGGTGAAGTAGAGAGCCCTTTCCTACGCTCTCGTAGGAGGCACCTTGTACCAATTATCTTTTGATCATATGTGGTTACATTGCTTAGATAAATTTGAATCCTATAAGATCGTGATAAAGGTACACTCAGGTCTATGTGGAGCACATCAATCTAGTCCAAAGATGAAAGCCAAGATCAAGAGACTAGGATATTGTTGACCTCATTTTTAGAATGAGCTCTTAACTCCTCCATCTTACTTCTCTTAGACTTTAAGAGTTTCTTAGTCTTAATACAGATTTAGTGATTAGGTGGACACTCAACCTAGCCCTAAAGACTTACCAGAGTTAGCCATAGGAATAGGTCATGCCTTAGGGGTGTTAGGAAAATTTGCTTACCCTTAACTTGAACCACTCGTCGCCTTCCTTCCTTCAAGTCAAATCCCATATCAATATTATTTGACTTTCTCCAAACTCAAATCAATGCCACATGATTGAAATCCATGATTGAAACCCATGAATGAAATTCCTAAGTCCAAATCTTTCTTAAGTCCTTAATCTTCTTTTAAGGACTTAGTCTAGATCATGATCAAATCACTTCAAATCTATGAAATTTTCTCATAACTCATTTATATTCACATATATAAATGAAATATAAATAAAAATCAATCAAATCAAATCCAAAAATTAAATTTCAAATTTAAAATCCTTCTTAAGTCCTTAATTTGCCTCTTAAGGACTTAGCCTAAATCACATTCAAATCAATTCAAATTCATGGGATTTTCTCATAAGTTATTAATATTCTCATATATATTCACATATATAAATGAAATATAAATATAAATCAGCCAAATCAAATCCAAAATTTAAATTCCAAATTTAAAATCCTTCTTAAGTCCTTAATTTCCTTCTTAAGGACTTAGCCTAAATCATGATCAAATCAATTCAAATTCATAGTATTTTCTTATAATTCATTTATATTCTCATTTTTATCCACATATATGAGTGAAATATAAATATAAATCAATCAAACCAAATTCAAAAATTCAAGCTCCAAACTCCAAAAAATTTTCTTAAGTCCTTTAAATTCCATCTTAAAAGACTTAGCCTAAATCACGATCAAATCACTCCAAATATTTGAAATTTTCTCATGACCCATTTATATTCTCATGTATATTCACATATATAAATGAAATATAAATTCAAACAATCAAAACCACTTCAACAAATCAAACTCAAATCCACCCAAAATATGACCTAAGCCTTTCAAGTCAAAATCTTGAACTTAGCCAAATCAACTTCAAATCAATCCAAACTCTTGATTTTCCTTCATGATTCAATCAACCCTACAATCATGAAACCAAATATAAATAAATGTTTCAATCACTTAACCAAAATCCAATTCAAAAATCAGATCCCAAATCCAATCATATTCTTCCTTTCAATATGAAATTGTCAAATGAATCAAAACCAATTTGACTTCAAACCACTTGCAAATGGATTTATATTTCAATCCTAAGTCCATATACAAGTTCAATCAAACTCAAATCAGGCTTTGACCAAGCCATTTGACCCACTTAGGCTCACTTGACCCAAAGTGACCTAAACTATCCTTATGAGCCAAATTCCAATCCTAATTAAATTGGATTCAATCAAACTCACCTATGCCTCTCATCATGATCAATAATCATCATGAGATGATCAATCAATCAAATTGGGTCAAACCAAGTCACACCTAAGGGTTGACCAAGTCAACACTTTGATAAAATGAAACCTAATATTTCCAAAATCCACCAAGGCCAAATTGATTGAAACCAATGATCTAAGTTCATTCATGAACTATGTTTGAACTTGACTAAGTCAACATTTGAGCCTGACCTAACCCAATTGGCCACTTGACCCAAGTTGACCCAACTTGACCTAAAAAGTCAAAATGTGTCAAAACTTGATCTAAGCCAAATTGATTGAAATTAATGGATCAAGTTCATTCCAAATCACTTGTTGAACTTGACCAGGGCCTCAATTGGCCAACTAGACCTAACCTAGCCCAATTGACCTTGATAACTTGACCTAAAGGGGTCATGTTGAGCCAAATTCAAACTTAACCAAAATTGATTGGAAACAAAGATACCAATCCACTTCATATGACTAACTAAACCTAAACCTACCCATGACCTAGCTCAAATAGGTCAAATGGGTCAAATTGGTGAACTTGACCCATTTGACCTAAATGAAGTCATATGAACCAAATTAAAACCAAAACCAAATTCAATCAAACCCAAAGCAACCAAAACATTTCAAATGGACATATGAGCTTGACCCAACCCTTGATTTGACCCAATTTGACCAATTGGTCAACTTGACCCAAGTTGACCCATTTTGAACTAAACGGGTCAACATGAGCCAAACCATATCAAATGAACTCCAAACCCAATGAAACTTGGCAAAACCTATTTTCTCAACATACCTAACATATCCAAATTTAAAAATCATCTAAATGACCATTCTACCCCTAGGCCATAGAACAAATTTTGGTTAAATCTATGGGGAATTTGGTCAAGCCATCTTCATATCTACTTGGTACCTTCCTAATAGGTCATGTCGACCCTATGGAGGGTGGTGCACCCAACGCAATGGGTTTAGGTTAGCCCAATTTGACCCAAGGAAAAAATTGAGCACATAGCTCAAATTGGCCCATATGGAAAACTTCCCTCCACTCAATTTCAAGCACATGGGAGGTTACCACTCCACTCTTTAGCCCAAACAGACCATGTGCAAACTTCTAACAGCTTAAACAAACCATTCAATCTTGGCAATTGGATCAAAATGGCAAACAATGCTTTGGCCGTCCGATTGCCATAAGGGGAGATATATTCCCCCTAATTCCACTTGAATTCAACTTTCTCACTATCGATTGAGTGTTAGAGAGTCATAGGAACTATCTTTGAGTGATCCTAAGCTCTCTAAAAGGGATTTGAATTTAGCATTTCTCAATTTTCATCCTTTCAAAATAGGGGAGGTCCATTGAATCCAAAACTCCCTCTACACTCAAACTCCACTAAATTCACTTTGCGTACTCCACCAGAGGATCAAGTCGAGCTTACCCAACATGTTTCCCAAGCTACAAAGGCAAGAAGAGATCCAATTCCATCAAAACTGCAAAGGAATCAAGGAAGGGTTGGTCCATAGAGCAAACCACTCAACCTTAGGAGCTAATACTCTCACCATAACTTCGTCTCAACTAGACGAAGCTCCTCTAAGGGAATCAAGCACCGATGAGGTTAGGATTTTTGAGCACTAAACTCTCTAAGTGTTGGTCCTTTATGAAAGAAAGTTTAATGGCATGAGATTTTGACTATTGGATAGGCTTGCCATTAGGGTTAGATAGTGTGTGCAAGATTTCATTCCAATCCGAGCTTGATTCAGCTTGGATGTTCCCTTTGAAAGTGGACGGTCTCCATTATTCCTCATGGAACAGTAGGTATGATCTTGAGCATCCATCCGCTTGTTTCTTATGAACGATCGAGATTAGATGAAAATTTTAAATCCTATTTCCCCTTTTAAAATCACGGGTAACTTCCTGGCCGTTCGATCCTTGATCGAACGATGGATATAAAACTACATAGTGCCACCATGCATGCTGTGATGAGATGTTTAAGTGGTCGCTCATTCGATGACATGTGGAAAGAGCACCTGACTCAGCCGCTACGTGTCACGCTGAGTGGATTAAGGGATTAATTAGTGTTTAAATAATTCTAATTAATCCTCTAAACTTCAAAATTAATATCTCCCTAATGAAAAAAAAAAATATGAGGTAAATTGCCACTGAAAGATAATTCAATCTAAAATATTCTAAAATTGGTTTTAATGGATTTTGAATATTATCTTTCTCTGATTTTGGGTTTAATTAAAAATTTTAATTTGCTAATTACTCCCTAATTAATCCACTAATTAATCTTAAACTTCTTGGGTATATTTTGGGGGATGACTTCTATCTCCACTAATTTTCTTGGGATTTATTGGTGGCTTAATTAGGGGAATTGCTAACTTATTTCCTAATTACCCCCATTATGTAATTAAGGATTATTAAGGGTTTGATTAGTATTTTAATTCCTTATTGAAGTTGATTAGGGTTGATCCAATGAATTGGAAGTTAAGAGAATAATTTTGGGGAATTTCTTCTAAGCTATTCCCTAAACCCCTTTTTCCTTCCTAATCTTCTCTTAATTAAGGGTTAATTCACTAATTACCTTCTTAATTCATTTCTTAAAATTTCTAAAACTTTCCAGAACTTAATTAATCTACTTTGGGTAGATGGTTAGGTGTTCAAGAGCCTAAGTTCAATTAAGGAAATCAAAACTCAACTCATATGTGTGAGGGGTGTTCTGAAATTACTTAAGTTAAACCCCTTAGTTTAATTAACCATTAATCATGAGCCAAATTGCATTAGGCACTTTTCTTCTTAGGTGAATTGCAAATTTAAATTTTTTGTGAGGTTTTATGTCATCTCATTGGCTTATAATTATTTGGTTAACTATGCTAAGGTGGTGTAGGTAAGGGTTGATTAACATACTTAATTCATACCTTAACCTAATCAAAATATAAAATGAATCTAATCATCTAAAATTAAAAAAAATGTCAAACACATGTGGGAATGGGTTAGGAACAACAAACTTAATCCACATTTTCAAAATTCAATCAAATTCAAAATCGAACAAAAATCATATTAAATAAACTTTGATTTACTTTAAGCTTTCTTATTTTATAAGATTGTCTTTATGATTTAATTAAAGTGAATGTGTTTGCATGCTTTCATTGCTTTAGTTCTTTCCCCCAACATGTTAAATATGTATGTCATGTGGTTTCATGCATCCATGCCTTTCAAAAATCAAATTTAAAATAATTTTTTTTCCTTTATGTCAAATTGCATGTGTTGGCTAAAGTAAGAATATGAGTGGCTATTACCACTATTAAATTAAAATTTTTATCAAAATATATGAATCAATTATTAAAACTAAAAGTGTGTTACTTATATCTTAATTATAAGTTTGCATGTGAATAAAATATAAGGATGTTCTTAGTGTAGGATTTTCTTCTCTTGTCTTTTAGTATAGTTTTGAATAGGATTTGGCATGGTGTGTGGTTCATTTGAAAAGAACCTAACACTTGCTTTATTACATATCCTATTCATTCCTATACTATCACTTAAGAAGGACACATATGCTTACATATATAAATTGCATAAACAAAAACAAACCAACTAACACAAGCTCTTGCATTCTTTCTTTTCCATTCATTTTTTTTGTACACATGTTTGTATTTAAGGAAAGTGGTATATTAGTCTAGACAACCCTGAGGTTGCAAGGCTTTAAGTATCCCTAAGTAGGTCTTATACCTTACACCTCTAGTTAACAATGGCGTTGTACTCACTTATGGCTTTCTTACTTTCATGTGTGGATGTGAAAATTGGACAAGAAATTTCTTTTCTACTTAATAAAAATTATGCATCATAAACTTTCAAATTTTCTTAAATAAATTACTCAGCATGCATCATAAAAGTTTGTTAAAAATTCTCATTTGTATGTATAGATATGCTTAGTATTTATTCATATGCATGTTATACATGTTCGAAAAGAAATGAAGTGATGTAAGTTTTGTGAATTTATTTCATTTTATTTAATCTTAAAATGTCTTTCTTTTTGAATAGGTTTGTTTGGAGTTCATCTAAAGTTAGGATTAATTAAAACACCTAATTAAAATATTAACTAAATAAAACTAAAACATGAATCCACTTTAGAAATTACTTAGGTTAGGGAAGGAAAGAGAAGTTCTCTTCTCTTTCCCTCTATTTATAACTTAGTAATTAATTGTAGGATTCACTTGAACCCAATCAAAACATGAAAGAAAATCAACCCAAAATAATTAAATCACTTAAATGAAATCCTCCTCTAAGTTGAACATGCTTCACACTTAGAAAATTCTAACTTAAAGCCATAGCTAAGCATACCACACAAACCTCCAAAGCACACACATTAGGCCAAGTCACCACTTCTAGCTTTAGGTTAGGGAGGTGCATGGTTTGATGCTTGCTTTTGTTTTCTGATATGTGTTTTTAGTATGGATGTTAGGATGTATGTGCATAGAATGAATGGTAGGGTGATCTTAGTCTGACCATTATCTTCTGTAGGGAATGCAAGCAGTAATAAATAATAAATAATATATATATATATATATATATATATATATATATATATATATATATATATATATATATATATATATATATATATATATATATATATATATATGCTTTTGTTGTGCAAGTGCTTATACCCCTGAGCATAATTCAATAGGCCAGGTGGACTTAGTCACCCATGTGTGGGGTGATAAGTCCAATATATATTCTTGGGATTTTGTGGTTTGTTTAGCTAACCTTTGTTTTGTAGGTGTTAGTTAGATTTACTTTTCCCTTTTCATGTAAATTTTGTAATTAGGATTTTGGAATGATCATTATGGGGAATAGGATGAACATTGGTCATAAGATCTTATCTTATGCTATATGTGAAGCCTTTGGAGCATCCACCTTTTAACCATCCAAAAGGAGGAACCAAAGAAAAGAGAAGAAAAGAAGAATGAAGAAATAAAGTTTGAAGACCATAACAATGAATTCCTTGCTTAATTGTATTTAATTCATTAGTAATCTAGGTTGTATAAGGGTAGAGCTCAGTTACCCAATTTGTTTTTTTTTGGGTTTGTGTGGTGGTACCCGACCACAATGGCTGCTTATTCTTTTGTGATTAGCTTTATAAATTAATTGATGATTTGTTTAGCTTGTGCATTAAGTGGCATCCTTTTCCTAGTTTCTTTCTTAGTTTATGTATGACCTCGATGTGGATTAAGCTCTTAGGAAAAAAATAAATCTTTTACCAAACATAACAATCCAAAACTAAAAATAAAGAACTCATAACTTCACCTAAAGCTTAGAAAAAAATCAAGATAAAAGAAATAGCAACCCCTTAGCTAGATGAGTACTTCGTTTATAACATCATGCATAAATGCATATTATTTTCACACTTTATTGGAGGGCTTCCACCTTTGCCAGAGAAACTTGGCTTGACCTTTGAGAGCCATGGTGGAAACACACCTCCTCCCTTCTTACTGATTTTGGCCAATAATCTCATTTCTAAAGAATTAAGCATATGAATCCTATTAGCCTGAGTCAAAATAATTATCCAAAAATGAAAATAATAATGAAATCTGAATTGCATTAGATTTAAGTCATTTGAAGTATGTCCTTACATGATTTAGTCTTTTTAGGGAGTGAGTTCAAAGACTTAGTCTCTTTTTAAATAAATAACAACCTACCTATCTTGCATAAAGCATATGACTTTCCTACATGAATTTAAAATCAAAGGAGGAGTTAATTGGCGGCCACCCCTAGGTGATTGTAAGTCTAAGAAGTCGGGTAATTTTTCCTCTCTTATGGAGGCAAACCAAATACCCATTTTTTGCCTTAGATTTAGGTTGTGCTTTCGGCCCTCGCCAAAGCTCCCTAGATTTAGGTTCTAAGGTTACTTCTCCCTTTCATGGGCTATAAGCATAAATCCTCACCTCTTAGGCATTTCCTTAATCTTGTGTTATGGAATCATAAGTCCTAAATTTCTAATGAAAAATTCAATTCAAATAAATTAAATCAATTTCAAAAATGTAAAGCCTAACCATAGGATAGTTTGAGATGCTCATGGGCATTTCCTACTTATCTTTCTTTTGGCTTCGATAATAACTCTCTCTCTTTGATCAATCCCATTTGATCATCCAAAATAAACTAATCGATTGATAGTCCTACCCTATTGAAATCATTGGAGATAACAATCATTTACCTTAATCGAGAGTATTCCTAAGGGATCCCATCCTTTAAGATGTAATTAACAATGGAGGCTTGCCCCTGTAGGGAACTTAATGAACCTGATTTAAAATAAACCATACTTTACTTTTCCATGTAAAGTAGGGGAAGAATCTCTGATACATATGTAGACCCATTGTACTTGGGAGTCTTTATTCGGGTGATTAGGTCCATTGTAGGGTGGTGACTTCTATCTTTCGAGATAGTACACCTCCCCTAAATGTCGTACCCGATCACCTTAATAAGAATATTTCCAGATCTACGTGATGTCCCAACAAGGCAGATTATATTTTTCTATATTTTTGTTTTCATTTATCCTCCTTTTGTTGAAAGGGAGAGGGGATAGATGAAGGCAAGAAATGTATAAAAGAACATATTTTTCACCACAGATTTTTACTGCGACTCCGCTGGGGAAATTTTCTCTCTCCATCTTTAGTAAATGATCGTTGTCTTCGAGTATCAATAGTGGGTTTATACTTTGGTATGAATCCAAGACTATCTTTCTTTCCACTGGCACTTAGCTTATTTCATTCTTATGTTGAGTTACCCTACATCTTTAAGTTTGAGAACCTCACTCCGTATTGGTCTTAAAACCCCCGTTGGGTTCTCCAATGGGTAAAAATAATAAAATATAAATAAAAAGAAAACATTTAAATACTTCCTCCGTATCATTTTTTTAAAATAAGGAAAGGTTCATTCTAAAATAATAAATATAAAATAAAATTTTTATAAAAGTATTACTTTTCAAAAAGCACTCTTTCAAAAAAATGATGCACATAATAAAATATTTTTCACAAAAATTTTCTTAAATCACTCTCATTTAACAATTCTCATAATTATTACATGTTGAAATTTTTAAAAGTAAAACTAACAATCTTTTCCAAAAGCAGAAATGAACATCTTCCTTTAATTGATTTTGATGAAGATTTCATTTTCAAAATAAAATGAACAATCATCTTTCCAAAAAATCAAAATCAAAATCCAATAATAAAACTTTCAAAAGCACACATGAACCTTTCCATTCAATACACTCACACTTATTGAATGAAAGTTTCATTTTCAAATAAAATTAAAATTTTCAAAAGCACATATGGAAATCTTCATTCAATATACTCAAATTTATTGAATGGGGATTTCATTACCAAGTAAAAATAACAACATTTAGAAATCCCACTTAAACATATCCCACATATGTTTAAGTTGGAATTCCCTCTTTCAAAAAGCAATAATCATGCACAAAATAAAATTTTCACACTTGCAAAAATAAGATTGATTTCCATCCTTACATACCCAAATTTGTTGAATGGAAACTTTCTTTTCAAAAATCAAAACTTAACAATCATATCTTCAAAATTCAAAACACATTTGGAACTTCATTTAGCATACTCAAATTTGTTAAGCAAACTCTCCAAATCAAAAATCAAAGATTTTCAAACACATTTGGAACTTCATTTAGCATACTCAAATTTTTTAAGTGAAGTCTCCAAATTCAAAATCAAATTTTTTTATTTCTAACACATTTGGAACTTCATTTAGCATACTCAAATTTGTTAAGTGAAGTCTCCAATTTCAAAACAAAAAATTTCCAAACACATTTGGAACTTCAATTTAGCAAACTCAAATTTGCTAAGTGAACTCTCTAAATTCCAAAATCAAAAACTTTCAAACACATTTGGAACTTCATTTAGCATACTCAAATTTGCTAAGTAAAGTCTCCAAATTCAAAATCAAAAATTTTCAAATACATTTGGAACTTCATTTAGCATACTCAAATTTGCTAAGTGAAGTTTCTAAATCCAAAATCAAAAACTTTCAAACACATTTGGAACTTCATTTAACATACTCAAATTTGCTAATTGATGTCTCCAAATTCAAAACCAAAAATTTGGAAACATATTTGGAACTCCATCTAGAATACTCATATTTGCTAAGTGAAGTTTCCAAATTTGAAATAAAAAAAAAATTCAAACACATTTGGAACTTCATTTAGCATACCCAAATTTTCTAAGTGAAGTCTCCAACTTCAAAATAAAAAATTATTCATAACATATTTGGAACTTCATTTAGCAAACTCAAATTTGCTAAGTGAAGTCTCCAAATTCAAAACAAAAAAATTTCAAGCACCTTTGAAACTTTATCTTTAGCATACCAAATTTTTTAAGGAGAAGTTTCTATTTCAAAACCAAATCCAAATTTTTGAACATATCATTTTGAACTTCATTTAGCATACTCAAATTTGCTAAGTGAAATTTGCATTTCACAAAACTAAGTAGTACTTCATCTTTAGCATACCATATTTGGTAAAGTAAAGTCTCCACTTTCAATCAAATCAAAAAAAAAAAAAGAAACACATTAGGATTTCTTTAGCATACCCAAATTACTAAGGATCCTACTCTTTCAAAAATCAAAGCATCCAAAAACAAATGAAACACTTAGAATTTTCTTAGCATACCCAAATTTTATAAGAATCTTATTTTCAAAAATCAAACAAAACACACTTGGGTTCTTCACTTAGCATACCTAAATTTGGTAAATGGGAATTCCAAATTTCAAAATAAAATAATAATTCACAAAAAAGAAATAATTGTTTTCAAACACTTCACTTAGCATACCCAAATTTGTTAATTGAGTAAAATTCCAAAATCATCAATCAAAAAAAAAATCAATTGACCCTTACTTTAACATACCCAAATTTGTTAAAGAAAAGGGTCCTCAAATCAAAATCTCTATATTCAAACAAACATGAACCTATGGAAGCATCCTTCTAAAAATATTTGAATCCACTTTTCAAGATGCCAAAATTTGTTGAAGTTGGATTCATATTAAAAAAATTCCTCTTTCAATCGAATTTCTAAATCTTCTCAAATCAATTTGAACCACACTTGACACTTCCAAGATGTTGGATGTGGGTTCAAATTTTAGATTCAAATTCAAGAATCAACAAAGATAGAAATCTGATCCAAACTTGTTTCCTATTGCAGATTCTCATGATCGATTCTGATTACGCTCTGATTCGGTTTCTCGGTCTTTGATTGATGAAATGGCAAGCTTCATAAAAGTTTTCACTTTTCCTCATGCAATGAATTTGGCTTTGGACCAGGCCAACTTCCCCCGATTAGATCATACACACCTTATCCATTTCGGTAAGGGATTTGAGGGAGTGAGGATTACATGTGTGGGCACTCCTCTCATGACTGTCAGTAGGATCGTGGTGGTCGGGTAGAAGCCGGTCAACCAGATTGATCTATCTTCTGATTTTAACATCTTCTCATTGAAGAGGAAAGCAGTGGCAGTCCCACCAGCTTCAGTAGAGATAGTACCAGTAGTACCAGCCCTAGTTTCAATGCACCCTGTGGTTTCTCGTGTTGCCCCAGTGAGGGCTAGGACCCTCTCATCAATACACTCTAAGGGTAAGGCTCCCCTGATCTTAGGGATTGTCTCCCCTACTTTTGAGTGCAGGTCTATCTCTCACTCCTCCCATCCTACCAGAACATAGGTAAGGAACAAAAACCACATGATCAAGCGGTAGCACACTAGGATTACGAGGGAGATGAAGGCAGCCACCCGTTCAGCTGTTGAAATTTTTTTAGTTTTTACTTCACTACTGGTTATAGCAAACCAGTTTTATCCTCTCTTTGGGTTAGATAGAGAGGATGTTAGGAGGATTCATACATCACCTCCACCAATGGTCCAGCATCAGTCATCTGTTACTCATAACAAGAGGTCGTATGCTGGCCTCCAGTTAGTCTTGCGCCAGGTTGATGGAGCTTACAGACGTTTAGAGTTCGGAGCTCAATTTGATCTGAGGTCCATCATCCCTCATAGTGTGGGAAACATATTCATCAGGAGAGGTCCAGAGAGGCCTACACATCTCACATTACCCGGTAGGGAGGAGGTTGATCGGCTACTTGCACTTATTGATTTTCCGGCTGAGGCTACACCAACCATATAGATAGAATCTTAATTACTGAGACCAATCATCATAGGAGGACAACTCCCTCATAGAGAGTCGGTGGTGTCTCCATCATACTACTTACACCGTCCACCATCACCAGTCCATGTCATAACATCTCCAGTTCTATCAAAGGACATGAAGGCCATATCTAGGGAGAAGCGCACCCCATTGGTGATGTAGCTATGTTGGGAGACTCTGTTGGAGTCTATATGGTAGATACCAGAGGATCTCTTCTCAGGGAGCAGCAGGCCATGGAAGGTGATGAGGTTGATTAGGAAGACACCACCCAATCAGCCTAACACCTCTGACATTAGTTAAGGCAGAAAGATGAGCATATAGATAGGATGTCACGGTAGTTAGAGGACTTGTTAGTAGTAGTCTTAGTACTCTAGAAACAAGCCCCAGTAGTTCATCCTACTATAACCAACATTAGTCAGCCTGAGTTAGTGCATGTCTTGGACCCAGCCAAGACCTTACCTCCCATTGAGCAAGGTAGCACTAGCATGTATATGAAGGTAGTGGAAAGTACCTCCATACAAGAAAAAGACATCAGATCCATGGTTGAGCAGCAAGTGAAGGAAGCATTGGCTCAAGCCCGGGGAGGATCATCGGTTCCAAAGGGTATACCCTACCTGGAGGAATTCAATTCAATCCAATATCCTAAAGGTTTCATGCCACCTTCCTTCAAAAGCTTTGACGATAGTGGAAACCCAAGGAAGCATATAGCATACTTAAGGGCCAGTTGTTGCAACGTCGGTGGCAGTGACACTTTGCTATTCCACCTCTTTGTTAGTAGCCTAGTAGGGATTGCTTTTGATTGGTATGCTGAACTGCCCAACAGTTCAGTAAAGACATTTGTTGAGTTAGAGCAACTGTTTATCAAGAGGTTTGCTGGATTTCAGCAGAGGGTTATTGTAGGTGATTTTGTTGTAGCATAACAACACCCAGGTAAGTCCCTTATTGATTATATTCTCTGATGGCATAACATGAGTATGAAATGCATGCCATAGTTGTCTGAGTAGCATGCCATTAAGATTCTTTTAAGAAATATCCATGGCCTGATTGCCTTTAGGCTTAAGGGCTTCACTATCAAGACATTTGAGAAGCTAACCAACAAGGCAGCTAGTCTATAAGGAGAGGCCAAACAGTTACCTTTTTAAGACCAGTTGCCTAAAGCAAAGCCATAAAAGGTCTATGAGAAGAAGTCAAGAGTGTGTAGATAAGGGGAAGCAGCCAGCTAGAGATCAGTCTAAGAGACCACAACCTCAGTAGCCTCCACCTCATTTGCCACCACCGAGGCAGCCCTATCAACCTCCACAGCAGCCTCCATGACCAGCACCACCATCTCCTTAGCCATACCACCAACAACAGCGACACACATACCTGCCGCTAGGTAGCTATGGTCCACCTACTCTTTTAGATAAGCTTAACAAACCTTATTCATTTAAGAGGGAGGTAATCAGGAAGATCTTTAAGAATCTCTTAAAGAAGCTTGCTTTTCAGCTTCTCGAGTCTAGGTGACTGAAGGAAGTAGGCAAAAGTCATGATCTAAACTTTTGTCCCTACCACTGTATGCTAGGCCATGTTTTGGAGGACTACTTCATATTTAAGGATTGGCTTGAACATAGCTTCAAGACAGGTGCAATAGTTATCCCAAAGGAATGTCTTGTTGAACAACCATCCAGTTCTATTAGGGTAATCCTTAAAGATACATGTGATCCTTCCAAAACTAAAGAAGGTTAGGATATTTCTTTATCCAAAACCTCTAAGAAGATCATCTAGAAGATCAAAAAGCTTTCCTTGTAGGTGTCTGAGTCAGTTCAAACCTCCAACACCAAAGAAAATTTGCAAGTTATCACTGCCAACTCGAGGAAAGGGGAGCTCGATGGCAATAATGTGTTAGACATGTAGCCAAGCCTTAAGAGCTCCGCTCCGACTTACAATTCTTCCATAGTGACTTCTTCCACTTTAGCTATTTCTTTTTCTTCTACTAGTAGAACTCTTGTATCGGTGGATAAGGGCATCAAATCACTTACCCCTTAACTTTACTTGAATTCTACTTTGTACCTCCAAACAAATCTAAGAAATTGATGATGAATGTTCTTATTCCATTACATAACTCCTCAAAATAACTATAATAATTTTGATCTTCCTCTTTCGATTGAGTTGGATTTTCCTAGATAATACTCTTGGAATTGAGGGTCGTAAAGAAGTTGTAGGTGAGCCTGATGTGCAGGTAGAACATTCCATTACCATGCCACAAGTGATCACCAAAGTCGACCTCCGTAGTGGCAATGTTCTACCTCTTAGGGAAGCACCTCAACATAAAGGGAAATAAAGTCATTGGTACAAAGGGTCAAGAAGCCCCTCCATAGAATGCTCCACCCTTGGATATTCTTGTGGAGGACCGACCTAAGGTGGACTACAATGTCTTTTTCTCATCTAAGAAAGTTGTCATCTAAGCTAAGCATATACGATGCCCTTATCTTATCCAAAGAGATGAGGGAATCACTAATCCTTGATCCTGAAATATGTTTAGCTCAACTGACTGCTATAGGTGAGCAGGCACATTACATAAAAGAAGCTCAGGGGATCACCTTCATAGATGAAGACCTTCTTCTGGGGGACTTGGAGCACAACCGTCCCCTCTACATCACACTCGACATGGACAAGTTTAGACTCGCCAGAGTTCTTATGGATCTAGGTGCATCGGTGAACATTATGTGTCTAAAGACCCTTGCCTATTTGAGGATCGACATCTCCACACTTCGAGGAGATCAGATGATATTGAGAAGATTCAACGAACAAGGTGAACAAGCTTTAGATTCTATAGTGTTACCTTTGGAGGTAGGTGATTGGAAGACTGAAGCCAAGTTTTACATCATTGATTCAAATACTTTGTTCACTACTTTGCTTAGTAGGCCTTGGATACATTAGAACAAGATCATTCCATCTTCCCTTCATCAGTGCATTAAGTTCAGAAAAGATGAGATTGAATACCATGTCAATGGAGATGAAAAGCCATTTTCAGTTAGACATGTTAAGATTTATGAGGATGTGACCTACTATCTTCCTCAAAACACCCTTTCTCATGAACTTGGAAAAAAATTAAACTCAAAATCAAACAAAAAGAGAAAATGAAGAAAAAGAAAAGATAAAAGAAAAAAGAAATATAAATGAAAATCTAAGTAAACAAGAAAGAGGAATTGAAGAAGAAATAGATCCACATATTACATTCCACCCATAGTTCATTCCATCATATGGACATGTGGGTAGGATGGCTCAACCTCCACCAGGTAGTGGCAGAGGTAGAAACAGAGGCATTTCAGAGGTGGAAGACCCTCTGGTTGGCCATCAACTAACAGAGGTCGTATTCCAGTTCATTGGAGTACCCCTACTATTCACATAGATTTGGAATCCAGCTCGGAGGATGAGTCTAATGTGATTAGTATACCATCCAACCCCTCTCAGCGGGTTCCATTGGAGGTGAATTTCAATCTAGATATAGACAAAGACCAGGCCTTCAGACAAAGCAAAATACTCGAATCAGGTTTATGTGAGACTATTAGGCAGCAGCTGAGAACCTTAGCTCTAACCTCATGTACATCTCAGAAAGTTGAAGATTTGGTAGTTAAGGAAGTCCCTAAGTCTTCTAGCGACATGAAGTAGAAGAGATTTTTTTTGGGATCATCATCTTCAAGTCCTGAAGTTGATGTAGAACTTGAGAAGGATACATTTAAAGAATTAATGGAAATGCAATTTGACTTTTACTCACCTTTTGTTCATAATATTATATAAAAAGGTTTAGTTCCTAACACATGGTCCAAGCACAGGTCAGAGTACTTTGAAAAGCTATGGAACAATACAGGCAGGGAAGCACAATCATGAGAAGGACTAGGATTCGGTACATTGGGTCCATTCGATGATGACAATTACTACTTAGTTGTTACCAATTATTTGGAGTCTAATAGGTTCTTCTCACACAACACTAACTCTTATGATAATGTGTGTTTAGAAATCTCAGATGATCCAGATGATCTCCAAGTCAAAGAGGCACCAGCAAAATTTGAAGAAGAGATTTGTTCAACAATTGACAAGCTTAAACAAATCAACCTCAGGAGAGAAGAAAATCCACTCGACGTACATCAGTTCATTACTGAATAAAGAAGAAACCAATGACTAAGTTAGGCTATTGACTAAGTTTAAAGACTACTTCGCATGGAGTTATGAAGAAATGCCCAGATTATCTCCTAATGTAGCAGTCCATAAGCTAGCAATAGATCCAAATGCTACCCCTAATAAGAAAGCTCCTAGACGCATGCGATTAGAAATTGAACAACATGACATTTCTGAAGTCAAGAAATTGATTGATGCTGGTTTCATCAAGGAAAAAAATATCCTACCTACTTAGCTAGTGTTGTCCCAGTTAAGAAGAAGAATGGCCAAATTCGCACATGCATCAATTTTAGGGACTTAAACAAGGCATGTCCTAAGGATGAGTTTTCTCTTCCTATACTAGAATTAATGGTGGACATTGTCTCATCTCATGCAATTTTCTCTTTCATGGATGGGTCATCTAGCTATAACCAAATCAAGATGTCTCCTGAAGATGAAAGAAATACTACCTTCCGAAGCCCAATCAAAATTTTCTGTTATAGGTTCATGCCTTTCGACCTTAAAAATGTTGGTGCTACATACCAACGGGCCATGACTCAGATCTTCAATGAACTCATCCATCATCAGACTGAGTGCTACGTTGATGATCTAGTAGTCAAGAGAAGAGAAAAGGAAGACCACCTCTTTGACTTGAGAGTAGTTTTCGAATGGTTAAGATAACATAACTTCAAAATGAATCCCTTGGAGTGTGCAGTCGGAGTAGCTTTAGGAAATTACTTTGGTTTATTATTCGACACTGAGGAATAGAAATAGATCTTGAAAAGATCAAAGCTATCTTAGAAATGCCACCTCCTAAGAGTTTAACTAAACTCAGATCCTTCCAAGAATGGCTGGCGTATCTAAGATGCTTTATCTCCAACCTATTGGGGAGATGCAAACCATTTTCAGCACTTATTAAAAAGAATGCCAAGTTTAAGTGGAATGATAAGTGACATCATACCTTCAAAGATACCAAGCATTATTTAGTGAAGCCACTAAGTAGTAGCCCCATCCCGGTAGGCCACTCATCCTCTACACTGCTACATTAGACGATTCTCTCAGTGCTTTATTGGCCCAAGCCAATGATGAAGGGAAGGAGAACACTCTCTACTACCTCAATCGTGGTCTGATTCCTACTGAGGTGAACTATCCACCTATTGAAAAATATTGCCTAGCTTTAATCTTTGCTTCCCAAAAGCTATGACACTACAATGTTTCTCATAAGGTGAACTTGATCTCCGGAATAAATGCACTATAGTATCTCATGACTCGGCCAATGTTATTCAGATGTTTGGCACGATGGTCCATGATTCTTTTACAGTTTGATATCACATTTGTACCCCTCTGTTCTTAGCAGCACACCCACTTCCTGCTAATTCTTCACTTAGTGACGATCTCACTAATGAATAAATCATGAACTTAGGGTTGGCCGACAACCACCAATGAGAGATGTATTTTAATGGTGGAGCTTCTTTTCACAAAGGGGAAGCACCATAATCTGTTCTCCCAGGAAAGACAATGGTATGAATAGAGCTCCTAACTACAGACCGTGATGTGATGAGATTCTCATACTATCTTTCCTACCCTTGCACTAATAAAATTGAGTATGAGGGTTTGATTGCCGGTCTGAAGTTAGCCATCATTATTAGTGTCAAGAGCATCAACATCTTTGGGGATTCCAAATTGGTCATCAACCAGATTGACAGGTCTTACAAGGTTCTTAAACCCAAGCTTCATCATTACTATGAGTATTCCATAAAGCTATTGGCCCAAATTCCGAAGTCTCCATCTGCAAGGTTCCCCAAGCAAAGAACGCAGTAGTAGATGATTTGGCCAAACTTGCCAAAGAATTGGCATGTCCGGAAGATGAGTCCATTTCAATAAGGGTCCAAAATAGACAAGTCCTATCCCTTATTAATGTTGAACTCATCGAGAAATTTTCTCTTGAAGGGGAGGTTGCCATTGCCAAAATGGACAAGGGGCTGGAATAGAGGCAACTATTCATAGATTACTTAAACATCGGCAAACTATCTCAAGAAAAGTCACAAGCCCATCAGGTGAAATAGAGAGCTCTCTCCTACACTCTCATTGATGGCACCCTATATCGTCGGTCCTTTGACCAAATGTGGTTATGTTGTTTAGACAAACATGAAGCTATGGCATTGTAATCGGTGTACATTCAGGTTTATGCGGATCACATCAATCTGGTCTGAAGATGAAGATGAAGATCAGCGACTAGGATACTACTGACCTTGAATGATTATAGAATGCATGGATGTAGCTAGGAGATGCCATCAGTGTTAAATACACAGTGTGGTCCTCCACCAACCACCCAACATTCTACATCTTACATGGCCTTGAATGTTGGGGTACCGACATTGTGGGTCTGATCGATCCTCCTTCTTCCAAGGGTCATCAAATCATCGTAGCTGCCACCTACTACTTTTATAAGTGGGTGGATGTCATCCCACTCAGAGTGGTCATAGCTCAACATGTGCTTCAGTTTTTCAAGAACCATATCATATATATGTTCTGGGTGCTTCGATGAATTATATATAATGCTTTCAAAAGCATGAAGATCTTCACCATAAAGGCGGATATAGATTAGAGATACTCCACCATCTACTACCCCAGAGTAAATGGCTTAGCAGAAGCATTCAACAAAACTCTCATCCATATACTGAAGAAGACTCTTGATGATAACAAACGATAATGGAATAAGTAGTTGGTTGAAGCCTTGTGGGACTACACCATCTGAACTCCAACTCAGTCTACCCCATTTTCTTTAGTTTATGAGTCTGCAGCTATCATACCTTTAGAAGTTCTAAGGATATCATTGGGTAGGAAGATCACTTGAGTAGAATGGAAAGTTGATTAGAAGAGCTTGATGGTTTGGAGGAGATTACTGCGTGCGAACCTAGAGTTGGCCAAAATGATTGAAGCTCACAACAACCTGGTCCACCCTAGGTCTTTTCGAGTAGGAGAACTTGTGTTAGTCTTGAGGAGACTAATTGTTTCCCATCGAAAGATGGGAGGCAAGTTTGAACCCACTTGGGAAGGCCCTATGTCATAGAGAAGGCCTACCAAGGAGGATCTTATCAACTTATTGATTGTAAAGGGGAACACCCGATGCTTCCAATTAATGGGCTCTACCTAAAAACATATTACTCATGAAATAAATTATGTTTGAAAACAATTATTAATAAAAAGAATAAAAAATTTGATTTAATTCATCAAATCTTCTCTTCTTTTGAAGCATTGTGTTCTTGTCTTGCGAATCCACCGTGACATGTCTAGGGTAAGTGTAAGAGTCCCCAGTGGCATCTATCTCTCTTACAACACAAACATAATCTCCGATGCTATTAGAATAGGTATATGAGTCCTCGTGCTTTCTTCCAAACTTGACCATTACAAACTAATGAGCATCTTGTTAGTATGGTAGTCTTCACTTCCCAGCTAGTAAGCTACCTCGTGTTGATTTTGTTTAGGAAGATGTGAGTCCCTAAGCATTCTTTTTGAAATAATCATCATAATCTAACTAGGTCGAGTATATTTGAGGTTTAGGATAAGTCCCCCAGAGTCTCCTTTCTTCTTCACTACATGTGAGCTAATATAAGTCCCTAGTGTCATTCACTCAGTAATCGCCCTAGGTCGGATAATAACGTCAGTCGAAGATAGACTATCCCGAATCTTATAGGAGGATGTGAGTCCCGAGCTTTCTTCCTAGGTTGATTGTTACAAATCGATGAGCGCCTTAGGTTAGTTGATGTTCATGATGCTGATAGTGACTCACCCAGTAGATACACCACTCTTAGAAAATGTGAGTCCCTGCTATCTCCCTTGAGTTGGCCACTGAATACCTATTAGATATATGACTAGCCATGTCATCTTCTCTAGGATTTTGGACTAAGCCCTTAGCGGCCCTTCTCCCTACGAGCACTCTATTTGGATCATGTCCTTTGCGATTATTTAGACACTACCCGTGTTACTTTTGGATTTGGCACTTCCCCTTTCCTAGTAGCCACCCTTGTAGTTGGAGAATTTGTTCAGTGGATGTATAGATTCTTCCTTGGTTTAGTAAATTTGAGAGAGGTCTAGGCTGATATAAGCTCTTCTCAATTTGATCCCGTGCAAACTAATAGGGTCCATGATAAACAAGCTAAAAAAATAAACAAAATATTCACTTGTGGATTAGGATTTCAAGCCCCCAAAGGGCCCCTTCTCCCAAGCAAGCATCCTATCGTTAGGGCAATGTTAGTAGAACTCCCTATAGGAATTGCCTGACTACCCGAGCTGAGATAAGTCCCCAAGTCAACACTCACTCTACAGATTCCCTTAGATCGTGTTCAATCTATTTTGTTACAAGCAGGTTACCCCAACAATCATTCTTCTTTGGGAGATATAAGACTATGATGCATTTTTTCTAGCATGATTATTGCAAATTGATGGGAAACCCGAGGTCGGGTTCGATTTATTGATCAAACCAACCAATCACCCCAGTGGTCTTTCTAGTGGAAGATGTTAGTCCCCGAGCTTTCTTCCCTTGAATTGATCATTATAAACTGAAAAGACACTCCTTTGGTCGGATAGTTCTCCCATCGGCCTGGAAATTACTCCCTTTGGTTCAGTAAATTTGAGATAGGTCTAGGTTGATATAAGCTCCTTCTTAGTGTGATCCATCGCAAACCAATGAAATCCATCAAAATAAACAAATCTAAAAATAAAATTAATCATGACTATCCTTGAGCTGATCTAAGTCCCCCAACGACATTCACTCAAATAGTCATAGTTGGGTTCAATCTGCCTGCCAATAGATTAACCCAAAGAACCGCCTCTACTTTGAGGATGTAAGTGTACTACACTTTCTTTCTAGTAGCATGCATACCGAAAGGCATCTCTTTGGTTGGCTAGTCCTACTATGTGTTTAGTAGACTACCCCTTTGAATTAGTAAATTTGAGTTAGGTCTAGACCTCCGTGGCTCCTACTCAGTGCACTCCATTTCAAACCAACAAGGTCCATAAAAAAATCTAAATCTACAAATTGAAACAAATTCAACCCTCTTCCCTAGTGAAAATTTCTCCTCAGCGAGACTCAAATCAAATCAAGCCTCTCATTCTCTTGTGGATGACTTAAAGTTGCATCCCTAGTGGAAGGTTCACACTCTATCCCTTAGTGGATTATTCCATCTCTCATATGTCTTGGACATAAGTAGAACCACATTGCACTAAGCTCGATTCTTTCTTGCTGTGGATAGATTGTTTCAAGTTTGTGATCTCTGTTGTTGATCATTTAGGTCAACACAATATGCGGTGTTCCTTGTCACCACACCACACCTATTGGGTACCATACACCTCCGTTAACAATGATGCTGTACTCACTTATGTCTTTCTTACTTTCATGTGTGCAAGTGAAAATTGGACAGGAAATCACTTTTTTACTTAATAAAAATCATGCATCATAAACTTTCAAATTTTCTTAAATAAATTGCTTAGCATGCATCGTAAAGTGTGTTAAACATTCTAATTTATATGTATAGATATGCTTAGGACATATTCATATGCATGTTACTCATGCTGGGAAAGAAATGAAGTTATGTATGTTTTATGAATTTAGTTCATTTTATTTAATCTTAAAATGCCTTTCTTTTTGAATAGGTTTATTTTGAGTTCATCTAAACTTAGGATTAATTAAAACACCTAATTAAAACATTTAATAAACAAAACTAAAACATGAATCCACTTTAGAAATTACTCAGGATAGGGAAGGAAAGAGAAGTTCTCTTCTCTTTCCCTCTCTTTATAACTTAATAATTAATTGTAGGATTCACTTGAACCTAATAAAAACATAAAATAAAATCAACCCAAAATAATTAAATCACTTAAATGAAACCCTCCTCTAAGTTGAACATGGTTCACACATAGAAAATTCTAACTTAATGCTATAACTATTCATACCACACAAACCTCCAAAGCACACACATTAGGCTAAGTCACCACTTCTACCTTTAGGTTAGGGCGGTGCATGGTTTGATGCTTTTTTGTGATATATGTTTTTAGTTTGGATGTTAGGATGTATGTGCATAGAATGATTTGTAGGGTGATCTTAGCCTAACCATTATCTTTTGCAGGGTATTGTGCTTAAGGAGGCAAACCAAATACTCATTTTTCTCCTTAGATTTAGGTTGTGCTTTTGGCCCTTGCCAAAGCTCCCTTGATTTAGGTTCTGAGGTTGTTTCTCCCTCTCATGGGCCATAAGCAAAAATCCTCACCTCTTAGGCACTTTCTTAATCTTTTTTTATGGAATCATAAGTCCAAAATTTCTAATGACAAATTCAATTCAAAAAAATTAAATCAATTTCAAAAATGTAAAGCCCAACCATAGGATAGTTTGAGATGCTCACTAGGTTTCCTAGCATCGCGGGCATCTCCAACTTATCTTTCTTTTGGCTTTGATAATAACTCCCTCTCTTTGATCAATCCCATTTGATCTTCCAAAATAAACTAATCAATTTATAGTCCTACCCTATTAAAATCTTTGGAGACAATGATTATTTACCTTAATCGAGAGTATTTCTAAGGGATCTCATCCCTTAAGATGCAATTAACTATAGGGGCTTGCCCCTGTAAGGAACTTAATGAATCTGGTTTAAAAGAAACCTTACGTTACTTTTTCATGTAAAGTAGGAAAAGAATCTCTAGTACATATGCAAACCCATTGTCCTTAGGAGTCCTTATTTGGTGATTAGGTCCATTGTAGGGTGGTGACTTCTATCTTTCATGATAGTACACCTCTCCTCAATGTCATACCCAATCACCTTAATAAGAACATCTATGGATCTACGTGGTGTCCCAACAAGGCAAATTTATATTTTTATATATTTTTGTTTTCATTTATCCTTCTTTTCCTGAAAGGGAGAGGGGATAGATGAAGGCAAGAAATGTATAAAAGAATATATTTTCACCAAGGATACTACTAGCCTTTGAAGATCACAGACTGCATGGACGTAGCTAGGAGAACTAATGTCAGGTGCACAGTGTGGTCCTACATCAACCACCCAACATTCTACATCCTACATTAGCCTCATGGCCATTTGAGTGTTGGTATACTGACATAGTGGATCTGATCGATCCTCCTTTCTTCCAAAGGTCATCAGTTTATCCTAGCTACCACCAACTATTTTTCCAAGTGGGCAGAGGCAATCCCACATAGAGAGTTCACAACTCAGATGTGCTTCAGCTTTTCAAGAACCATATCGTATATAGGTTCAGAGTGCTTCAATGAGTTATATCCAATAATGGTGTTGCATTCAAGAGCACTAAAATCAATAGCTTTGGTCAGAGACACAACATAGATTGGAGATATTCTAACATCTACTACCCAAGGGAAAATGGCTTAGTAGAAGCCTTCAACAAAACTCTCATCCAAATATTAAAGAAGACACTCGACGATAACAAGTGATAGTGGCATGAACAGTTAGTTGAAGCCTTGTGGGCCTACCGCACCACATACAAAACTCCAACTCAATCTACCCCATTCTTCTTAGTGGTTCAAGTCGCTCTACCATTAGAAGTCCAACTCCCATCACTAAGGATAACCATGGGTAGTAAAATCACAACAGAGCAGAACGCTAAGTTGCGGTTGGAAGAGATCAAAGGTTTAGAGGAGAGACACCTTCGGACATGCCATAACCTCGAGTTGTACAAAGCCAAAATGATTCAAGCTCACAACAAGTTGGTCCGTCCTAGAGCTTTTCAAGTAGGAGAGCATGTTTTAGTTCTAAGGAGACCAATTATTGCCCATCAAAAGATGGGAGGCAAGTTTGAACCCACTTGGGAAGGCCCTTATGCCATAGAGAAGGCCTACCAAGGAGGATCTTATAAACTCATAAATTATAAGGGGGAGCACCCGATTCTTCCAAACAATGGGATCTACTTAAAGAAATACTATCCATAAATCTTGTTTGAAAATAATTATTAATAAAACTTATTTTTAGCTCAATTCTTATCTCTTCTGTGTTATAAATATCTTTTGCTCATGACCACATGATGTTTTAGGTAAGAGAAACCCAAGAGGCATCCTATCCCTCCACAACATAAACACAAACTACAAATGATCCTCCAGTGCTATTAGGATAGGTGTAAGAGAACCCAAGAGGCATCCTATTTCAACTAATACAACTAAGTTAGGTGTAAGAGAACCCAAGTGGAATCCTTTCTTGGTGGAGTCACAATTGCTCTTGCAGTGCTATTTCATCCATTATTCTATGTGTTAAGGGTAGGTGTAAGAGAACCCAAGCGGCATCGTATTACCTCTTTCACAACACAGACAAACACATATCTTTTATCTCAGGTTATTTTGATGTGGGAGCAATCCCCTCGTGGCACTCACTCATTAGGTCAGGCTATTGTGCTACCTTGCTAGTGTGTCACCCTAATGGTCACTTATCTGATGAATGTGAGTCCCCCTGCTTTCTTCCTAACTTGACCATTACAAACCAACAAGCACCTTGTCAGTTTGGTAGGACTTACTACGCAGGTGATAAGCTACCCTATGTTGACTTTGTTTAAGAGGATGTAAGCTACACGCTTTCTTTTGGTTAGCCAATATTCATTGACTTGGTTGACTAGGTCTAGTATATTTGACTAGTATATTTGAGGTTTAGGATAAGTCCCCCAATGACTCCTTTCCTCCTGACTAAATTAAGCTTGGGTCTAGTCCTTACATAGGACTCTTCATTTGGTAGTCTTCCTAGGTCGATAACCCCTGTTGAGCTGAAGATAGACTATCCCGATGATCAGTTTTTCTTTAGAGAGATGTAAGCACGCCTTCTTTCTAGAATGATTGTCACAAACTAACTGGCACCTTAGGTTGGTTGGTTATCACTATGCTGACGACGCACCCGGTGGATACACCTCTCTTGACAGATGTGATTCCCCATGCTTTCTCCTTGAGTTGGCCATTGAATACCTACATGCTTTCTTTTACATGGTTTTGGATAAAGCCCCTAGAGGCACCTCCCCTGTGGGCACTCTATTTAGATCAGGTCCTTAGCAACCCCATTTAGACATTACTCTAGTTATTTTTGGATTGGATAGTCCCCCTTTCCTAGTAACCACCCCTATGGTTGGAGAATTTATTCAGCGGATGCACACATTCTCCCTTGGTCTAGTAAGTCTAAGATAGGACTAGGCTGATATAAGATCCTTCTCACTGTGGTCCCTCATAAACCAATAGGGTCCATGTAAATATCAAATAAACAAAATATATCTTTGCTTGTAGATTAGGAATTCAAGCCCTCAGTGGCCCATTTCCCAAGCAGGCATCCTATATTTAGGGCAGTGTTAGCAAAACTCCCTATAGGAATCGCCTGACTGCTTTTGAGTTGAGATAAGTCCTCGGGTCCACACTCTCTCAGTAGTCGCCCTTAGGTTGGGTTCGACTTGTTGTGCCACCAACAGGTCACCCCGACTATTGTCCTTGCTTTGAAAGATATAAGTCTATTATGCATTCTTTCCAAAGACACCATTGTATACCGACAGCAGCTAGTCTGTGCAAGTGATAGATCACCCAGAGGTTCATTATTTAAGAAGATGTGAGTCCATGAGCTTTCTTCCTAACTCAACCATCATAAACTGAAAGGCATCCCTTAGGTTGGTTAGTTCTACTAAACGGTTGGTAGACTATCTCTTTGAATATGTAAATCTAAGATAAGTCTAGGATGATATTAGCTCCTTGTTAATAAATCCATCGCACACCAACAGGGTCCATCTAAAATTAAATTAATTCTGACTATTCTTGAGTCGATATAAGTCCACAATGGCATTCACTCAAATAGTCACTCTAGGTCAGGATTGATTTATTGTGCCATCGATAGATCACCCCAACGGCTGATCCCTGCTTTAGAAGATGTAAGTTTGTTATGCTTTCTTTCTAGAACATCCATTGCACACCAAAAGGCAACCCTTAGGCTGGATAATCCTACCTAGTGGTTAGTAGACTACCCCTTTAGATATTTAAATCTAAGATAGGTCAAGGCCAACATAGCCCCTTCTCAGTAGGTCCATCGCAAGCCAATAAGGCCCTTAACATAGCACACCAAATTAAATTAAATCAAATCAATATAAAATTAAATTATTCATCAGGATTACTCCTGAGTTGAGGTAAGATCCCTAACAGCACTCATTTAGAAGTCACTTTAGGTAGGTTCATTGTGTTGTCCATCCAACATCACCCGCTTTTCCCTCTTTTAGAAGATGTAAGTCTGCCACGCTTTCTTTCTAGCATAGTTGTTGCACACTGAAAGACAATCCCTTAGATAGGATAGTCCTACCTTATGGTAGGTAGACTACCCCTTTGGACTTATAAATCTAAGATAGGCTAAGGCCCCCATGACTCTTTTTTAATGTAGTCCATCGCACACTGACAGGGTCCATAACAAAATAAATTCAAAACTAATCTGCCCAGAGGAGTCAAATTAAACATATCGGACAAACCAAAATTCTGCCCAGTGAGGTGCAAATCAAATTAACCTCCATAGTGGAACTTAGATATAAATAAAATAAATTCAATCAAGTGTACATCCCCTGGATATGCCTCAATCTAGAACCATTCTCCTCAGTGGAGCCATAAAAATTAAACCAACCTCCCAAGCTGAGTCTAATCAAATAAATCAAAGAAATCTAATCAAATTCTTATACCAGTGGATTGCCCGAACCTGCTTCCCTAGTGGAAGGCTCATATACCCAATCCCTAGATTCGAGCACATATCCCTAGTAGATATGCATCCACATCAATTAAAATAAAATAAATTAAAATCAAGTTGATCTTTATCCCCATCAAATTATAGATTCTTATCCCAAGCAAATACACACCCAAACTAATCATATTCAGAATCAAACTCAAATTCTTATCCCTTAGTGGATAACTTGAATCTGCTTCCCTAGTGGAAGGTTCATGTACTCAATCCCCAGTGAATTCCATCTTGCTCTCTTATGCCCTTAGCATAAAGTGAGCTGCATCGTACTAAGATCGTGATTCTATCTATCTCTCAGGTCTAGGTAAAGATCATTTCTATTAATGTTTGCATCTTTTGGATGTTGTTGATCATTTCGATCAACGCCAATATGTGTGGTGTGCCTTATCAGTTACACCACACCTATTGGGGGACCTTTTGTTGACCTCACTTTTGGATTGAGCTCTTAACCTCCCCTTCTTAGACTTAGGACTCTTCTAGACACTAAGAACTCATTAGTCATAAGACACTTCTAGTGAACACTTAATCTAAGCCTGTAGACTTAGAAAGGTTAACCATAGGATTAGGCTATGCCTTAAGGCTTAAGGAAATCACTTATCCTATAGCCTAAACCCACTACATATACACCTTCTCAAATAGAACCTAGATTCAAATTCAAACCAAACCTCAAATTCAAATTTAAATAAATCTAATTCCAAATTTAACTCCAAATGATTGAAACCCAAAATCAAGTCAAATCAAAATCCTTCCTAAGTCGATGATTTATCTTATAGATTTAGCTTAGGCAAATCCAAATCAATCCAAATTCAATTGACTTTCTCAAAGATCAATTCAACCCTTTGATCGATTTATCAAATCCAAACTCAAACTCAACTTCAAACTATGATCCAAACCTAAATCCAAACCCTTAAGCCAATTTAATGGACTTAGCCAAATCCTATCCAAATCAACTCAAAACCAATGGATTTTCTTGAATCAATCATTCATTCAATTATCTACCCAAATATAAATGAAATCGATAATCATCAAATCAAATGCAACCCAAGTTAAACCAACCTAGCTTTTAACTTGAAAATTTCAAATGAGCCAAAATCCCTTATGCCAAATTGATTGTCCATGAATTTATATTTTAATCTAAGGCTCATATATAAGTTCAACTAAACTCGAATCAAACCAAAACCAAACTAGTTGACCCACTTAAGTCACCCAAAGTGACCTAAAGGACCCATTTGAGCAACTTCCAATCCAACCCAAATTGGATTGAATTAAGCTCATCAAAATATTCCATCATGATTGTTGATCACCCTGATGATCAATTGCAATCAATTGGGTCAAACCAAGTCAACTTAGTCATTTGACCAAGTCAACCCTTGAACCAAATGAACCATAACTAGCCAAAACTCATCCTACATCAAATTGATTGAAACCAATGATTTGAATTAACCCAAAATTAATATTTAAATATGACTTGACCACCAATTGAGCCAAACCAAGCCCAATTGGCCATTCGATCCAAGTTGACCCAAATTGGCCAAAAGGACCAAATTGGGTTAAATCATCATCTAACCAAAATTGATTGCAACCAATGGCTCAAAGTCATTCCAAATTTATTATTGAACTTGACCAAAGCCATAATTGAGCCTAATTTGATCAATTGGTCAACTTGACCCAACCTTACCCAAATTGGCCTAAAGGGTCAATTTAGCTTAAATCCAAATTAAATCTAAATTGATTCGAACCAAAGATCACATTCAACTTTAATTAGCCAATTGAACATGAATCAACCATAACCTAAGCCAATTTGGCCAATTTTGGTCAAATTGGTCAATTTTACCCATTTGATTCCAAATGTGCCAAAATCAATTCTAAGCCAAATTAAATCAAATTGATCATACCAAAACTTTTTAGATCATCATTTGAACCTAACCTAAGCCTTGGTTTAACCCAATTTGACTGGTCAACCTAACCCAACATGACCCAATATGACCCATATGACCCAAATTGAACCAAATCCCTTGAAACCATGCCATGACCCATTGGGGGTTGATCAAACCCGACCCAAACCATTTGGGATAAGCCCAAAATCAACCCATCCAAACTAAATCCCTCATGGATCCTCCTCCACATAGGATTCCACCCAACCTCATTTAAATCTCTCATCACATGCATTCACCTCCTCCCCAACATTTGCATTCAATGGAGTGATCATATAGTAAAGAAGAATTTGGAGCAAAAATCAAAGTCCTCTCAATCCATCATTCATCTCAACCACCTTAAGAAAATGACAACTCTTTAGAGCCAAAAATTCAAAAAAGAGAGGATTTTGGCCACTATTAAAGGAGGGGGAAATGAGGCTACAATTCTCTTTCTCCTACCACTATTCAGCCCTCAACAGCCCCCAAAGCAACCAGCCACCACTTCCCCACCTCTCTTGAGCCAAAAACATCAAAATCGAGTAGATTGTGAGGAAATGGCAAGCACTAGAAAATACATCATTCTAAAGTGAAGGCGAAAGCTACACTCATTCCAAAGCTTCCTCTTACACCTAGGAGCCCGCTCGGATCTTCACCATCCCTAAAAATTATTCCCGATGAGATAATTTAGCCAAACTTTAGTCGGTCTTAGAACTTCTATTTATGTCATTCTTGCATGATTTTAGAATTTTTAAGAGAAGCCTTATATTTTTTTATTATATTTAGTCCTAATATGAATCGAGATTTTTTTGGTGAAAATCATCATGAAAATGAGCTAAATCGATGAATCTTAGTTCAAAATTGTGAAAATCCCATTGAATGAATAGTGTTCCATGATTTCCATTGATCCCGCCATTCGAGATCGACAACTCGAATGCGTGATCGCTCATTTTGGATCCGATCGCGTGATCATCGCTGTTGGATTTGTGATCGTGCGCCGATCCACATCGCATAGCCTAAATGACATGGATTGATCCGACGTCGATCCACGATCGATGCTCCACACCAATCGCATCATGATCCCGTCATGCATTTTTTTTCTCATCCGCTAACATGGCACCGCGTGCCAATCGCGGCCGCTGCAGACCCATGCCACGGACAAGGTGCCCAATCGCAGGATGTGGCACCGCATTGCCCCATTAGTGCCCGCACGCGCTGACTGGATTAAGTGGGAAAATGCCTATTTTTATTTTAAAAATTATTTAACTATCTTGAAACTTTGAAAATTCATAAAAAATAAAATACTTAACAAAAAATTACAAATAAGGGCTCATTTGACCCATATTTTTGAGAGGAATCCAACAAATCAAAAATCTCCAAATTCTAATGAATGGTTTGAGCTTAATTTAAGTTTTAGTGAAAATTAAACTTCATTAATTACTCTAAAAATTCAAGTTTGATTAAAGTAAAATTTTAGAGATTGAAATAAGGCTTAAAATCTACCTACCATAAACATTTTAAGAAAAAAATGATGGCTAGATCAAAATATATTGAATTTAGAAGTTCAAATGATCTATTTTAAGTAACCAAATCAGTCCCCTATAAAATTTGGAAAAATCAGTTAAAACTTTAGAAATTCATAACTAATCCTAAAAAAACCCAAAAACATAAAAATGAGGGCTCATTTTAAAGGTATTTTAGAGGGTCTTAATTTAAAATTAATTCTAATTAATTTTGAATGGTAATTAAGGCTTAATTTGGGTTTAACTAAAAACTTAATTAGTTTAATTAATACCTAATTACCCAAGTAATTAATTCCAAACTTTCTGAAGTTCATTAACGGGATGACCTCTACCTCCTATGATTTTCTTGAGAATTATTCCTTGGTTAATTAGAGATATTGTTTGTCTTAGCCTTAATTACTCTCTTCAATTATGTGACTAATTAATATTCTAAACAAGAAAAATAAAAGTTGCTATTCATTGTGAGGTAGTGGATGGACATGGGGAATGAGATTGGGGCCTCATTCCCATTCTTTTCCCTAAGTTCAATTCACTTGAGATGAGATTAATTAATAGTTTAATTCATTAATTGAATGGCTTGATTAATCAAGTTAAAGTCATAATCATTCCAGAACTTATTTAATTAAGTTTTTTGGATAGATTCTTAGGTGTTCAACAATCGAAGAGAATTCTAAGGAAATTATAACTAGCCTACATGTGTGAGGGTTATAAGAGTACTTAATTAAAACCTTAGTTTAATTAACTAATAATCATGAGACAAATTGCATTAGGCCCTTTTATTTTCATAAGATCATTTTGATTTTATTTCCAAAGCATATGCATATCATATTGGCTCATTATTAATTAGTTAACTTAAGGTGATATAGGTAAGGATTAATTAATTCATTTAATTCACACCTTAACCTAATTAAACCATTAAAATCAACTTAATAACTCTTCATTAAACCAAATTAAGTCACACATGGGGAATGGGGTTAGATTAGCAAATATCTTTCATATTCATTAAACCAAACCAAACTAAATGAAGCTAAAGTGAACTTAGTTAATTTAATATCTAAATCAATCTATTTGGAATAAGAGAGTTACTCAATCATTAAATATTTCAAATTAATAACTAAATCAAACACATTAATCAAATTAAATAAACATAATAAATGAATCAAATCTGATAAAACTCTAATCATAAATAATCAAACTTAACTGAAATAAAATAAATAGTTAATTCACTTAATAACAATGATAATAATAATAATCCTTTAATCAAATCAAACTTAAGTAAAACACTTAACTGAATCAAATAACTCATATATGGGTAATCATTAATCTCAAATTAAACAAACCTTTAATTAATATTATGATTTAAAAATTTAGTTACCCCCAATCAAACTTAATTAATTAAACATTTAATTAATGCAAACTTAATGAATTAATCCATCATCTTAATGAACCAAATTAACTTTATAGATCTCATTAAAATTAATTCAAATCAAACACATAATTAATCTACTAATTAATTTAATCACACCTCTTAAATAAGCTAATTAAGTTAATCAAATTAATTCTATTAAACTTAAGCTTAATCAAACATAAAAATATAATTAAATGCCAATCAAATTCTAATTTAAACTTAAATCATTAATTAAGTCATTAACTTAAATAAATATGAAATAAAATTTAAAATTAAATAAATCTTTATTTAATTGAATAATTGATCACACCTCTTAAGTAAGTTACTAATTAATTAAATTAATTATATCAAACTTAAGCTTAATCAAACATAAATTTCAACATAATTAAAATGTAATTAAATGCCAATCAAATCATAAATTAAACCTAAATTATTAAGTCATTAATTACATCATCAACCTAAACAAATATGAAACAAAATTAAAAATTAAACAAATCCTTATTTAATCTAATACTTAACCTAAACATACTTCCTAATTAAATTAATTTTCACATTGAACCTAAGCAAACCCATAGATCAATAAAGCTAATCAAATCAAATTAAATCAAATAAAGAATGACTCTAATCAATTTAATATGTACTCAAATCAAATCTCATTCAACCTACTTAAATGAGATAAACTAATTAACTATCCAATCTATGAAATCAAAATACAAACCAAACTTTCATAAACATGGAAAATGGATGAGATTAAAAATAAAATTCTAATTTTAAAAAATCAAACTCAATTAAAATCAAATTAAAATCTCAATTAATCTAATCTAATCAAACTACAAGTGAACCATAATCATATCAAATAAACATAAAGTTAAATCACTTAATTATAATAAGAGAAAAGAATTAGATATTAATTTAAAAGGAAATTAAATTATCAAGATTTAATTGAATCAGAACATCTAATTAAAAATTAATCAATAAAAAATACATGGATTTAAACAACCTTAAACTTCATTAGATATTAAGGATATTGAATTATCAAAATTTAATTAAATCAACACATTTAATCTAAAATTAATCAATCAAAAATACATGGATTTAAATAAACTTAAACTTAATTAGGTATTAAGGATATTGAATTATCAAGATTTAATTAAATCAACACATTTAATCTAAAATTAATCAATAAAAAAACACATTGATTTTAAAAAAAACATAAACCTCATTAGATATTAAGGATATTGAATTATCAAGATTTAATTAAATCAACACATTTAATCTAAAATTAATCAATCAAAATACATGTAGATTAAATAAACACAAATTTTAAAATCTAAATCAAATCAAATTAATTACACAAATTCAAATGGGCTAATCAAGATACATAAGGACCTTAGTTAGACTTTTAGAGTTAGGATGTAAAATAAGGTGAGTTCGGCCTACAAATGGAATTCATTCTACTCTTCATTCTTGAAAACCTAAACATCATTCTAGCCAAATAAAAGTGAAATAAAAATGATAAAATAATAAATCATTAAAACATTTAAATTAAAATCACCCAAAGGCAAAATTTAAACAAATTCAAACTCAAAATGAAATCTTGAACTAAAAATTCCAAATAAAGTCTTGCCACACAAGCCTAAAGCACACACATTAGAATATTAAGTCACCACTTCAAGTGCTAAGTTAGGGTGTTGTATGTATGATATTATGTTTTAGAATAGATGTTAGGGTATATGCCTCGTAGACTGGATGGTAGGCTTTGATTAGCCTAATCATTTTTTTTGCAGGGGGTTGTACTTGAGGGGCCACTGTAATAAAAATATAACATTTGTTGTGCAGGTTGCTTAGCCCCTAAACATAATTCACGTTAGGATAGGTGGGCTTGGTTACCCATATGTGGGGTGCTAATTCCAAATTCATATAAATGCTTATGTTATATAGTGTGTTTAGCTAACATTTATTTTGTAGATGTAGCTAAATTTACTTTTCCTATTTTTAAAATAATTTTGTATTAGGAATTAGGATTAGGATGAGTAGTGCACAAAAGCTTCAGTCCCTAGGATGCCTTGTGATGTCTTTGGAGAAAATTAAATTAAAAAGAAGAGAAGGAAGAAATGAAGAAAAGAAGACCCCCATAACATGTATTATTTTTGTAATCCAGTATAGTAAGGGTTAAGTTCTACCCATCTTTTTTTCTACTTTCAGGGTGTACGGTGGAACCCAACTGCACTAGCCTTTTATTCTTTTATGGTAGTCTATAAAATTGTTTGATGTTGTGTTTAGATTGTGCACTATAATTACATGATTTTCCAAGTTTCTTCATGTTTGATGTTTGAATGTGTAGCCTAGATGCGGTAAGATCTTAAGATAAAATAAAATTTTCTACCCTAATTAATAACTAGTATTTAAAATTTAAAATAATTCATAATCTCACATAAAAGCTTAAAAATTAAATCAAGATAACAAATTATTTAGCAACCCCTAAGCTAGATGATTGTATGTATAACATCATGCTTGTCATATTCTTCCACTCTTGTTAAGAGGGGGCTTCCATCTGTGCTAGAGAATAAAGTCTTAACCTGTGAGAGCCTTTGATAGAAGAACACCCCTTTCTCTCTTGATTTCACCCATAATCAAGTTCTCATGCATTTAGGCATATAAAATCACATAGCCTATGTCAAAACAAAGAGTCCAAAAGAATCAAATAAAGTTTATAAAATTTGCATTAGATTATGCCATGAATTTATACCACTCATGCTCTAGTCTCTTAGGGAGTGAGTTTAAGGACTTAGACTCCATTCTAAATAAAAATAGCCTAGCCATCTTGCAAAGCATAAGACTTGCTCACATAAATTTAAAGCATAGGAGGTGTTAGTTGGTGGCCACTCCAGGCACTTGTAAGTCCAACAGTCAAACAGTCTATACTCTCATGTGGAGATAGACCATCATGTCCACCTTTCGCTTAGATTTAGGACATGCTTGTGTTTTATACCAAAGCTCTCTAGCTTAGGATCTGAGATAGATGTTTCCTTCAGGATACAAGCATAAATTGTCACCTCTTAGGCATTTACACAATCTTATTTTGTGGGATTATAAGCCCTAGTATTCTAATAAAATGTAAACTCAAATAATTAACTCTCTTCAATTTGAAAAATATAAAGCCCAACAATAGGATAGATTGGATTGCTCACTAGGCTTCCTAGTATCATGACCATTTCCTACTTTCTCTCTTTGGATTCCAAAAATAAGTCTTCTCCTTTTGATCTATCCAATTTGATTTTTCAACATAGCCAATCCTTTGATAGTCTTGCCTTGAAATCTTTAGAAACTATAATTCTTACTTTAATTGAGAGTTTTCTTAAGGGATTCACTCCTTTAAGATGTAATTAACTATGAGGGCTTGCCTATAGGGAACTTAATGAACCCGACTTAAAATAAACCCTACTTTACTTTTCCATGTAAAGTAGGGAAAAAATCTCTGGTACATTTGAAGACCATCATGCCTTAAGAGTCCTTATTAGGTGATTAGGTCCATTATAGGGTAGTGATTTCTATCTCTCGAGATAGTACATCATTCCTTAATGTCATAACTGATCACTTCAATAAGTATCCCCTAAGATCTGTGTGGTGCCCCACATCCCAAAAATTAACTCCACAACATGTTAGGCATTTTACTAAACATCTGCTCAATAGCTCTAAAAAGATATTCCACAATAATAATGAAAAGGGTAGGAGAGAGAGGGTCCCCTTGCCTTAACCCATAAGAAGAAGAGAAGAAACCATGCACTTCACCATTGAGAAGCAAAGAAACCAAGAATTATCAATCCCATTCTTAATTAAAGTAATAAATTGATTAGAGAATCTAAATAAAGCTAAGATTTTATATAGGAAAACCCAACCAATATTGTCATAAGCTTTCAAAATGTCAAACTTAAAAAGCAGGTTTCCACCATGAACTTTAGCATTTAAATCATGATCATCTCTTGGGCTAAAAGAACATTATCTCAAATGGATCACCCATTAATAAATTTGGTTTGATTGGGGGAGATAATTTTAGGAAGCAAGATACTCAAACTTTTAGCCAAAATTAAAGAAATAAGTTTATTAAAAAAGAGCAAAGGCTAATCAGCCTAAAATCACTCCAAACTTCAGGATTGTCTTCTTTTGGAATTAAAACAATGGAGGCGTAAGCAAAATATTTTGGGAGAGTACTACCCTTAAAGAAATCAAGAACTGCTTTAACCAAGTCCTCTTTAATGATAATCCAACATTTTTGGAAAAAGAGGGTACAATAACCATCAAGGCTAGCCATAGAGTCTGTATTCATACTATGCAAAGTGTTTGCAATTTCAGATTCATAAGGTAAGAAAGATGGCATCTTGTTATCATCATCAGAAAAAAGATTAATAATAACTTTAGGCCAAGAAAAATTATCATAAGCAACATTATTATTAAGAATCTCTTTATAAAAAGAAATAACATAATTAGTAAGCTCCTTTTTATTCGAACACCAAACACCATCATTAGTTTTAATTTTATGAATGTGATTTAAAGCCTTTTTTTAACCATGGCATGAAAATATTTAGTATTAAGATCACCATAAGAGATCCATTTCATAGAAGCTTTTTGCCGCCAATAGGTCTACTCCATGTCTTGATAACATGCTAACCTATTTTTAGCTTGATCCAATAAATGAATTTTAGAAGGTCATTAACAACAACATCTTCCAAAACTATAACCTCATTCTCCATTTCTTTGATATTGACAAAAAGTTTCTTGGAATAATGTTTATTCCATCAATTATGGAATTATTTAAGTCTTTTTAATTTGAACCACAATCTCCTCATCCCAAAAATAGAATCATCAGGATGGAGAGGTTCACCCCAGTTACAAGCAACAACATCCAAAAATCTATCTTCCATGAGCCACATATTTTGAAAGCAAAAAGGGATAGGGGAGGAGGATTTAGTAGCATTAAAATTCATAGTGATAAGTAAGGGAGAATGGTCCGAAGGGTTCTGCTTAAGTGCTCCACAGAAGTACTAGAGAGAAGGTTAATCCACAAATGGTTAAAAAGAACTCGATGTAACCTTTACCAGAGTCTATAATTATTCCAAGTAAATTGAGACCCAGTAAGACAATATCAGTAAGATGACAATCAAGGATCATGTTATTAAAATCTTCCATATAAAATAAGTTCAGAATATTACCACCAACCCGTTCTGAGGAAGAAGAGATAGTGTAAATGTCCCCACCCACAAACCAAGGTGCATCAACAGAAGAAGAGAAACAAATAAGATCTTCCCAAAGAAGTTGTCTACTGTTTCAATTATAAGAAGCATAAACAAATGAACCAAGACAACACCAATTATTATAAGTAATATTAAAATTGACAACCAGGGATAAATCATCCAAAACCTGAAGAACATAGGGACTATTCCAAAAATGTCCAAACTTTATTGCTCGAGTTAGCAAAAAAATTACCAAAACTAATCATTTTAGCAATAGAAGAAATGTTAGAAAGAAGAATAAAGGGTTCCAAGATAGCCAAAAAGAGAATATTATTAAAACAAACTAAATTTCTAATTCAATTTCTAACAGAAAGGGTACCAATCCCTCTCACATTCCAAATTAAGAAATAAACCATTTATTTTTGGGCAGAAGAGCGAGATCTAGTAACTCTGGCAAAGTTAGGAAATTTAGTTTTAAGAGTTCTAGTTTTCTTTCTAAAAACTATTTGAAATTTATTAGTCATATCCACAACATCACCATCCGATAGAGATTGTTCAGAGATATGCTTGGAATAAGGTTGCACACTTAAAACATCATTGCATGCCACTTCACCTTCTTCCAAATCATTATTATGTTGCAAAATTGGATAAGAAATCAGTTCAACATTAGATGAAGAAGCGGAGAAGGATTAGAAGCTTAAATCACAAGTGCCCAAATCGATTAGAAACTTTATTATTAGTTTGATCACCATTCAAGCCCTCACGAAGGAATCATATTTTCATCAATTAAAGGTGACAAAGAAGTAGGAATGGAATCATTTAAGATAGAATCATCATCCATAAGTTTCAAAAACATATTATTGTCCATATTATTTCCAATATTAGTGTGATTCAAATGGATAGGCCCATTACAAGGTAATGCATGCTTATTAACATGAGTGACATCCAATGGCTGATCAGGCTTAAGAGGTGCAGCATTGTCGAAAGGAGCAGTGGGAGGATCAAGGCAATAACCCTCAGCTTTAGGTAAAGAGTTATCCATTGGAGCAGCTTTCTATGGTTTAACCAAGGGCACCTTAAGTTTGGGATCTGAGTTATTATGCAGGGGTTTGAGTTTCTTATGGTGAGGATGAACCACAAGCAAACAAAAATGACCATGAATTTCTCAAAATCCACATCAAATATCCATATTTCTCAAATCTAGCCAATTTTCCTTTGGAAATTTTTTTGTTATATCCAACTTCAGAATCGAGCAATAGATGGCCTACTATTAGAAGCAATCACCTAATCAACTTGAAGAGGATGATCGAATAATGCACCCATAGCAAAAATAAACTCATGATTAATGAAATGGACAAAAGAGAGATCCAACTAGAACAATAGAGATACCTCTTTAATATCAAAATGAAGCATCCATTTCAACAATCACATCTGACAATTGAAAACAAAATATGAGCATCAAGAAAAAAACTAGAGAATAATCTAATTCATTTGAAAGCTGAATGAAGACATGATGAGAATCGATCAATCCGATAGAGAAAATACCAGAGAGTTTCAAGCTATGGAAAAATGATTGAATATTCTCAAAAGTATGATGACACAAAGAAAATTTACCCTCCAATGTGAATTCAAAGGGTTTCGCAAGCCTTTACCTAACCAAATCAAAACACATTATTGCGGGTACACCTTGGAAGGAGGTAAAGATAAGCTCAAGAGACTCACCAGCACAGTTGGCCTTACCAGCAAGAACATCCTTGAAGGATTTTGAAGCCAGCGATTGATTTAATCTAGAGAGCCCCAAGGAGTCAAAAACTTTAACGGTGCAGCCAAAATCTCGATTTCCCCAGAAGCGAAGCATACCATGATCAATAGTGGCGTGATAGGAGAAGCAGGCTAATAAACTATCGAAATGGAGTACCGACCAAAATGTCCATAAGAAAAACAAAAGGAGGCCTCCTCCATAGGGAAAATGAAATTCTCTGGAGCACCCAAAAAATGGAGGAGAGAGAAGATGATGAAGAGTTTTAGCATTAGGGTTTAGGTTTTTTTTTTAAAATTAAATAAACTAGTAGGTTTAGGTTTATTTAGTTTATTTAGGTTAATTTTTATATATATTATTTTTTAGTTTTATTTAGGTTTAGTTTTTTTATTTTAGTTTATGATTTTATTTTATTTTTTTATTTTAATTTGGTTTAGGTTTTTTTATTTATTTTATTTTTAGGTTTTATTTAGTTTAGATTTAGGTCTTTAGCTTTTTAGGGTTTAGGGTTTAGGGTTTGGGGTTTAGGTTTTAGGGTTATTTTTTAGGTTTAGGTTTTAGGTTTCAGGGTTTAGGGTTCACCTCTTAAGATTGACTTTGAGTCAACTGACTATGAGGATCCCATAAGAGAAGTTGTAGGTATGCCCAATGAGAAGGTAGAACTTTTCAGAAGCTCATCATTCCAAGAAGTCACTGAAGTTAACCTAGGTAGTGGCAAAGTTCTCTTAGGATAGCCCCTCCATAGGATTCTCTACCCATGGATATGCTTGTGGATGACCAAGCCAGAGTTGATTACAATGTCCTCGCACACCTTAGAAAGTTTCAAGCTAAGTTAAGCATATACGACGCCATTGTCTTATCCAAAGAGATGAGGGAATCTCTAATCAAGGCCTTACTTGATCTAGAGAATATGCTAAATTTATTCCTTTAATTTAAGTTTAGGGTACGTCACACGAAGGACATCTTAGGTGTTACATTCAGTGATGAAGTTACTCCTAGGGATAATTGAGCATAACTGACTCTTTATATTATATGTTTTTCATTGAAATTTAATTAGATTATAAAGGCTTATAATCCACCAACACATGGTTATGGGAATGCCTAAGAGGTGAGGATTTATGCTCAGCCTAAGGGAAATAGTTACTTCATATCCTAAATCTAGGGAGCTTTAGCAAGCAAAGCATGACCTCTAAGCAAAAAGTGGACATAAGGGTTTAACTCCACAAGAAAGAATAAATTATTTGACTTATGGTCTTATAACTACTTGGAGTGGCAACCAACTAACTCCTTCTATAATTTTAAAACCATGTAGTTCAAATTATAAAATTATAAGGTAGTTATTTAATTAGAAAGAGACCAAAGTCCTAAACACACTGTAAGTGACTAGAGTATGAGTGGTATGAGAATGTGACTTAATCTATTGATGTAAACTATTTATAAATTTTATTTAATTTTAGACTCATCATTTTGACAGAGGCTTTAGGATTTCTTATGCCTAAATGCATGATGAAATAGGTTATGGGTCAAATCAAAAGGTGTTCTCCACCACAAGGGATGCCCTCAGGTCAAGAATTCATTTATTATGCAAGGATGGAGATCATTCATGTTTAAGGGAGAAAGACTATGCATGCATGATGTGAAACATACAACCATACACTAAGGGGTTGCTAAATCTTTTAATTATCTTATTTATGTCTTAGTTTTATGATGAGGTTATGAGTTGTTTAAAATTTTATTATGAGTGATTAGTTTCAGAAAAGTTATTTTATCCTAAGAGCCTAATTGTATTCAAGCAACAAATTAAAGCATAAATCATTTAAGAAACTACAAAAACATGCTATCTTAATGCATAATGTAAACATAACATAAAAAATTATATAAACAATCATAAAAGAAGAAAAGGCTGGTATGCGGGTATCACCATACAAGAGAGAAAAGATGGACAACCGAGCTATACCTTTATACAACCTAGAATATGAAAGAATAATTATAATTATATTAAATGCTATGGGTCTCTTCTTTCTTCATATCTCCATTTCGATTTGGTTCCTTTGATTTGGATGGTGCATGCTTTTAAGGCATCACAGGGCACCCCAAGACAAAGCCTTCTGACCACTGCTCATACTAATCTCCCATAGCACTAATCCTAATTCCTATTGCAAAAAATACATTTATGTGGGAAAAGTAAATCTAACTACACCTGTAAAATAGAGATTAGCTAAATATACATATAATCCCAAGCAGTTGTATTTATAATTTGGACTTACCACCCTACACATAGGTAACTAAGCCCACCTATCATAACTTGGATTATGCTTAGGGATTTATGCAACCTACAAAAAGAGCATTCATATTTGTTTTTAAGCATCACATAAGCATAATCCCCAGTAAAAAAATATGCTAATATTAACCTATCATCCGCCTACATAAATGTATTCCTGGGATGTCAAGACTATATAATTGCTTTTCTTGGACACACATAGATGTTTACATAAATGAGGGAAAGAAAAATCATGTAGAGATTGTATATTTTATTTGATTGAATCATTTATATATATGGATTAAACCTCTAAAATTCTAATCTGAAATACATAAGAATGAAATTAAATGAGTGCATTGTTAAACCAAGGAAGTGAGGTAACCAAATGACCTCCTGGGGCTAGCTAAAGCCTCATGTTCTGGATGTCCAAACTATATACCCATTACCATTCAATCTTATATAAATCAAAATATAAATAGGAAAGAGAACTCAACATTCATACACTTAAGCTATAAGTACATGCATTTCTTATGTATTTATAACTAGCATCATAACACATATTATTATTCATTTGTAAGCTTCTAAAAAAATACATTTGAATTTAATAGTGATAATTGCCATGCTATATTAAATTAAATCAACACATGCAAGCTTAGATAATCAAAATTCAATTTATTTTACTTGATTTTGATAAGATGGATGCATGAATTCAAATGGCATGCCAAATTTAACATGATTGGAAAGAGTACAATCAAATATATGCATGTGATTCATTCAACCAAACTAGTTCTTAAGGACAATCAAATCAAATAGGATTATTTAAAGCAAACCAAAGCTTCTTTATTAATTAAGTTTTTTGATTTGATTTAAAGAGCGGAAGAGAAATCATCACTTATTATTATAAACCCATTCCCACATTAGTGATTTGATTTAATTTAATGAAATGTAATTAAGTTGATTTTATGTGTTAATTAAGTTGAACCCTTAATTAGATGAATTAATTACCCTTACCTATGACACCTTAAAGTAATTAACTAAATAATTATGAGCCAACATGATATGCATGGAAAATAAACATGTAATGATCTTAGGAAATAAAAGGGGCCAAATGCAATTGACTCATGACTAATAGTTAATTAGAATAAGGACTTAATTAATTACTCTTATGGTTTTCCCACATGTGGACTAGCCATAATTTCATTAAACTCCTTTTGATTATTAAATACCCAAAGATTGCCATGATTTATTAATTAAGGTATGATGTGATTATGATTTCAATTTAATTAAGTGATTTAATTAATTAGTTAAATCTTAATTAATTTCATTTTAGAAAGCTGAAACAAACTTAGTGAAAGGGGTCCCAACCCATACCTTAGTTCACTTATTTGAACAATAATTAATAAACTTAATTAACTAATTTATTATTGTTCATGGGATTAATTAATCATTAATTAACTTAAAATAGTAGTTAAGATTTAATTAGTCAATTTTCTTAATTAAGTGAGAAATAAATAAGAAAATCATGGGAGGTCATCCCATTAAATTAACCCACAAAATTTGGGATTAATGCTCAAGTGATTAAAGAGTAATTAAGCTAATAAATTTAGTAATTAAATCTTAATTACTGTTCAAAATTAATAAAGATAATTTTTAATTAATTTTCCTTTAAAATACCATTAAAATAAGTCTTTATTTGCATTTTTTATTTCTTTATGATTTTTATAAGTTTCATCTATTAAAAATAATTAATTAAGCTGAATTAAAGCCTAATCCTATTGGCACCAATGCGGTGATCGAGGGTGCTTTCCACATGGCATTATGAGATTGGATACTTATAACTAACCTGACTCAATGCCTACGTGGCGCGGATGCGCTCATCCACCGTCATCTAAGATCTGGTGGCAATGATTAATCCCATAGTTTAATAAGATTAAATTAGATTTATCTAGTGGGTCTAATCATGATCGTCCATTTTGATCATGTGAAATGGATAGTGTGTGATCTAACATCATGCAAGTGAGGGAGAATGAAGTACGTCCTCCATTGCTAACTTGATCCTAGCTTATCTGAGCTCAGATCAACCCCAAAAGGATCCCACACCATCACGACATCAATCAGAGGGGATCCTATGGTTATGACCTCATGATATGAAAGTTTTCTTCAAATATTTCCATCACTTTTTTGCTTAAGGATCAATTTTGGTTGCATACCTCATCGGAGCTCAAGACCAGTGCTTGAACAATTAAGGAAGCTTAATCTAGTGGAGATGAAGCCCTGTTGAGAAGCAATTCCTTGATGTTCACTCGAAGGCCATGAACATAATTTGGAGGTCACCTTGGATCGAAGTCCCACCTCCACTGATCGAGAAGCTTGGGAGATGATTCATTCTTGTTTAATGAGGCCTATGTAAGGTTTGTGCAAAGTTAATTTGAGTTATATGGAGAAATTGGGAAGTTTGGTCGAAAATGGGAGTGTCTTACAAGATGGAGAATGGTATTTTTGAATGAGGAACAAGCTTGGGAGCTTAGGGAATGGCTCTAGTTATGGTAGGGCTGTGGAATGATTTTGTCTATGTTTGAATGGAAATGATGAGGTGTATACCCCTTCATTTTGATCAAATGGGATTGAGTTTGGCTTCTAGTAGTCCACCATCTCAAGGAGTTGTGGTGTGAGGAGGAGGTTTTGGCTTGGTTGGTTGAAGGATGTGGCGCTAATGATAAATCATGGGTGTCCTATGGGTTCCAAATGCTCAATGGGGAGGGTGAGGTGACTTCACCTCCCATGGGTCATGGCTAACCCAAGCACACCTGGGTCAGGGTAGTGTTCTAGGAGCTCGTGGACCATTGGGAGAGTACCAAGTGGCCAAGGAATGGAAATGACCACTTACATGGGTGATTTGTCTCATGTGATTCCCTTGACCTAAGAGTATAATGATCATTTGGCATTGGATTTAATTTGGGCAAATTTGAAATGTGCCAAAAGTGGGTTAGCCCAAATTTGAAGTCAATTGAGTTGATTTGGTTAGGTTTGGCTCAATTTGACTCATTTAGGTCAAATTGGGTTAGTTCAAGACCAATTGGTCAAATTGGGTCAAACCAAAGGTTTGGTCAAGTTCATATGATCATTTGGGATGTTTTGGTTCAATTGGTTTGGTTTAGTTTGACTTAGATTTGATTTTGGCTCATTTGAAATCATTTGGGTCAAATGGGTTAAGTTGACCAATTTGACCAAATTGGCCAAATTATCCTAGGTTGGGAGTTGGTTTGGTTTAGATTCATATCCCCAGAAGATCTTCTTTCCATAAATCATCTAATTAAATCAAATTCAAACCTTATACCCAACAGATTTTTTTCCTCTATGCCCTCGACATAGACCCCTCACATGTCAACTCTAATGCATGTCGATCTCTAGGATCTCCTCCATTTCCTTGACATGGAATTCTCATCATATATTATTTCTTCTCTTATCACACACCTTTAAAACGTCAACCAAAATCTTAACAATGAATTCCTTCAAATTACATCATCTTAACATTGTAATCAACATTTTATGATTTGTGATGGTGCAAGCTTAAACTAATTATACAATATCATGCTAAACTCATTATAGTGTGAATTAAAACACTATATTATATTATAATATATGATGTTATACTATAATTTGCTATAATATAATATATTATCTATCATTAAACCTCATTAGAATCACTTAAAAAGGAACAAATAACAAAATTTTCTCAATACATGAATAATGTTCATTTTGAATGAAAAATTGTAATTTTTCTATTAGAAATGGTACAAAATAGCATAATTTTGGTGTTGCTTGGTGTGTTGTGAATTTGGCCAAATTCTTCCATCTCAACCTTCAAACTAACATTTTTGTGAGTTTTGACCCAATGTATTATAACAAAAGTAAAACATACTAAAATGTACAATAACATTTAGTAACACACCACCACATCCATATATATGAGAAGTTATATTGTTATGTACATTATATTTTAATATGCTTTCATATAAAATATTATCTTACATTATAACTTAAAATGAATCACTTTAAGCAAAAAAATTTGGGTTAAATGGGTTAAGTTTACCAATTTGACAAAATTGGCCAAATTATCTTGGGTTGGGTGTTGGTTTGGGTTTAGTTGACCAAGTGAAGATGATTGTAGCTTTGGTTTCAATTAATTTGGATTTGGTTTAGATTTAGGCCAACTTGAACCTTTAGGTCAATTTGGGCTTAGTAGATTAATTGGGTTCAATTGGGTCCAATCATGGCTTTGGTCAAGTTCAACAATCAATTTGGAATGAACTTGACAGGTAAATTAATTTTATTTATGTTTTGATTTGACCCAATTTGGTCTTTTATGTCAATTTGAGTCAACCTAAGTCAAGAGGGCCAATTGGGTTTGACTCAATTGAGGTTCAATTCATATTCAAATATTGATTTTGATTTGGAATGAATCATTAGTTTCAAGGGATTTGGCTAGGTTACAATTTGGCCAGTTTGGGTTCATATGGGTTAAGGGATGGACTTGGTTTGACCCAATTTGGGATAATTTCTTAACCTAGGGTGATCAACAATCATGATGGGAGGTTTTGATGGGCTTGGTTCAATCTAATTTGGGTAGGATTAAAACTTGGCTCAAATAGGTCAAATTGGCCACTTTGGGTCAAGTGGACCAATGGGGTTTAACTGGCTTGATTTTGGGTTGAGTTTGATTTTATTGTGTTTATATATGTATCTGGGATTGATATATAAATTTAATTGCAATTGGCTTGGTTTCAAATGGACTTTGGTTCATTTGAACATTTCAAGTCAAAAGGGTTAAGTTGGGTTTGAGTTGGGTTGATTTTGGTTAAGCTTGAAGATTGTATATTTCATTTATATTTGTGAATATGATTGAAGGTATGATTGATTCATGAGAAAATAAATTAATTTTGGGTTTTGGAATGAAGGAATTTAGCTAAGTCCATAAAGTTGTCATGGTTTGAATTTTGATTTGGTTTGATTTAGTTTTGATGATTTAAATGTATATTTCATTTAAATTTGTGAAGATGATTGAAAATATGATTGATTTGTGAGAAATTCAATTGAGTTTGACTTGATTTGATTAAGATTTGGCTAAATCTATGGGATAGTCATATGGCTTAGGAAGGGTTTTGATTTAATTTGATTTAGTTTGATTTAGTTTGATCATTTGTTGATTTGATTTATATATAGATGATTGAATATATATATATATATATATATATATATATATATATATATATATATGAGAAAATCAATTGATTTTGGATTGATTTGGATTAAGATTTGGCTAAGTCCATGGGATAGGTCATATGGCTTAGGAAGGGTTTCAAGTTTGGATTTGATCATGGGCTTCAATCATTTGGTTTTAATTTGGGTTTAGATTTGGATTTGAATTTGATGTTTAAATTGAGCTTGAGGTTTGGTTTGAGAAGGTAAAATGGATTACATTTTGGTTGTAGGGTAGGTGGATTATCCTAATCCCAAGGCATAACCTAATCCTGGTTAACTCTTCTAAGTCTTTAGGTTTAGGTTAAGTGTTTACCTAATTAATAGAAGTGTCTTATGGGAAGTCTTAGTGTCTAGAAGACTCTTAAGTTTAAGATGGAAGATTGAATCGACATTCTCAAAAATGAGGTCAATAGCCTTAGCTCCATAGTGTTGCTCTTAGAGATAGATGATTGGAAGATTGAAGAAAAGTTTCACATTAAAGACTTGGATACATCTTTCAATGCTTTGCTTGGGAGACCATGGATACATAAGAACAACATAGTTCCATCCTCTCTACATCAGTATATGAAGTTTTGAGAGGTGGAACATCTATTGTGTCAAAGGAGATCTCAAGCCATTTACAATTCATGAGGTCAGCATATATGAGGATGTAGCTTACTACATCCCTCAAAATGAACAAGTATATTCTTTCAAACTTGGCCAAAGTTTAAAAATAAAAATAAAAATAAAAGAAAAATAAAAATGAAAAGAAAGAAAAAATGAAAAAGAAAATAAAAGGGAGCAAAAATAGACTTGAAGGAGGAAGTGGAGCATGACATTAGATTGCACCCATAGTTCGTTACTCCATTCAAACATATGGGTAGGATGACTTAACCTCCACCGCAGGAAAAGGCCCTGTGAGGTAGTCCAGGGGTGGAAAACCTCCTTGTTGGCAACCTAATATAAGATATGTCCTAGTTACTAGGAGTACACCTGCTATCTATATAGACTTAGAATCTAGTTCATAGGATGAGTCTTATATGGTTAGCACACCATCTAGCTCTTCCCAGTAGTAGATTCCTTCGGAGGTGACATTTGAGCCAGATAGCGATGAAGATCAGGCTCCAAAGCAAAGCATAAGTTTATCCAAATCAATATGTGAAATAGTTAGGCATCAATTGGGAAACTTAGCTTTAACCCCACTTTTCCCTCAAAAAGCTGAGGGTTTGGTAGTTAGGCAAGCTCCTAAGTCATCCACAAGTGTGAAGAATCAGAGGTTCTTTCTAGGAGCATCATCCTCAAGTCAGGAAGTTGATGTAGAACTTGAGGATGATTCATATAAAGATTTAATAGAATTACCTTTTGATTGGTACATACCTTGTGTTGATAATTTAGTAAAGAAAGGGTTAATCTGACATACTTGGTCAAAGCATAGGTCAGAATACTTCAAAGGAATATGGAAGAATAATTGCAAAAGCTCTCAATCAAGATCGGACTAGAATTTGGTACAGTGGGTCCAGTCGATGATGACAATTACTGCTTAGTCATCACCATCATTTAGAATCTTATAAGTTTTTTCAAATCAAATTAACTCATATGAGGAGCTGTGCTTAGAAACTTTAGATGATCTAGATGATTTTGGAGTTAAAGATTCACTGCTAGAGTTTGAACAAGAGATCAAGTCAATCATCGACGAGCTCATGGAAATAAACTTAGGAACTAAAGAAGATCCACGCCCGACATATATCAGTTCTTTGATGAATGAAATTGAAACCAATGACTTATTTTATGCTATTGGTTGAGTTTAAGGACTACTTTGCATTTAGTTATGAAGAGATAGGCCCTAACATAGTGGTCCATAAACTAGAAATAGAGCCTATTGCTAACCCTATCAAGAAAGCTCCTACACGCATGCAATTAGACATAGAACAATAGGATATTTCTGAAGTCAAGAAATTGATTGATGCTGGCTTCATTCAAAAAGAAAAATACCCTACCTAGTTAGCCAGCGTCATCCCAGTTAAGAAAAAGAATGGCCAAATTTACATATGCATCAATTTTAGGGATTTAAATAAGGCATGTAGAAAAGAAAAATTTCCACTACCAATCCCAGAGCTGATGGTGGAGATTGCCTCATCTCATGCGATTCTCTTTCATGGATGGCTCATCTCGATATAACCAAATAAAGATAGCCCCTTAAGATGAAAGAAACACAGTTTTTGGATCCCCGATCAAATCTATTGCTATAAGGTCATGCCTTTTAGTCTTAAAAATGCCGATGCTACATTACAGTGAGCTATGAATCAATTCTTCAATGAAATCATTCATCATCAAGTCAAGTGCTATGTTGATGATCTCATGGTCAAAAGTAGAGAAAAAGAAAATCATCTCTTTGACTTGAGAGTAGTTTCGAATAGTTAAGTCAATATAACTTCAAATTGAACCCCCTAAAGTGTGCACTCGGAGTAACTTCAGGAAAATTTCTTTGGGTTTATTGTCCAACACCATGGAATCAAAATCGATCCGGAGAAGATCAAGTCGATATTAAAAATGCTACCCCCTAAAATTTTCACTCAACTTAGATCATTCTAAAGGTGGTTGGCATATACAAGATGCTTTATATCTAATCTATTAGGAAAATGTCAACTACTCTCAGGACTTATCAAAAGGATGCCAAGTTCAAGTGGAATGATAAGTGTGAGCATGCCTTCAAAGATATCAAGCATTACATGATGACACCACCAATTCCCTATGTAAGCTACTCATACTTTACACTATTACATTAGATGACTCCTTTGGTGCTTTGTTAGCCTGCCAATCACAAGGGAAGGAAAATGCACCCTACTAACCTATCTAATCTATTGAGGATAATTATCCACCCATTGAGAAGCATTCCTAGCTTTAATCTTTACATCCCAAAAGATACATCATTACATGCTTTCGCATAAGCTGAACTTAATCTCTAGGATCAATCCACTAAAGTATCTAATGACACGGCCAATGCTATCTGGATGGTTGGCATGATGGTTCATGATTATGTCACAGTTTGACATTACTTTCATACCCTTCCATGCGATGAAAGGATAAGCACTAGCAGATTTCTTAGAAGCACACCCATTTCGTGCTGACTCTTCACTTAGTGATGACCTCCCTGATAAAAAAATCATGAACTTAAGGGATACTAACATTCACCACTAGGAGATGTACTTTGATTGTTTGTCTTAAGGAGGAGAAGAAACACAATCTACTATTCTAGGGGGTAGGAATAGATCTCTTAACTCTAGATGTTATTAGATTTTCATATCATTTTTCTAACCCTTGCACCAATAATAAAGCTGAATATGAGGCTCTGATTGTTGTTTGGAGTTAGCCGTTACTCTAAGCATCCAAAAAATCAACATCTTTGGGGGTTCTCAGCTAGTTATTAACCAAATTATTGGGTCTTATAAAGTTAAAAGCTTAAGCTCTCTATCACTACCACAAGTACATCATATAGCCTAAATCCTAGAGGTTACCATTTTAAGATTCCTTGAGGAAAGAATGTTGTAGCATATTCTTTAGCCAATCTTTCCAAGGACATGCAAGGAGGATGAGTCCATATCAATAAAGATCCAAAATAGATAATTCTTATCCCTTGTTGATATTAAACTCATAAAAAGTACTCTCTTGAAGGGGAGGTCACCATTGCTAAGAAGGACAAGGAGTTAGATTGGAGGCAAACCATTCATGGATTGCTTAAATAAAGGGAAACTACCTCAAGAGAAGTCCCAAGCCTATTAGATGAATCAAAGAGCATTTTCCTATGCTCTTGTTGATGGTGTCTTATACCGATGATTTTTCAATCATATATGGTTACGTTGTTCAGACAAGCATGAAGCCCTTAAGATTGTGATCGAGGTACACTCAAGATTATTTAGAGCCAACCAATCCGATCCAGATGAAAGCCTAGATCAAGAGACTAGGATACTACTATCCATCGATGATCAAAGATTGCATAAATACTACTAAGGAATCCCACCAATGTCAAATACACGATATGGTCCAACACCAACCACCCAACGACACTCACATAGTAGCTGCTCTAAGTTCGGTTGACATGCTACCCTACTAGTGTGTCACCCTAATGGTCTTCTTGCTTTGGAGGATGTAAGTCTTCTACGCTTTCCTTCCTTACTTTCTTTGCACTTGCCTTGTTAGTTTGGTAGGCCTTATTGTGTGGTCGGTAAGCTACTTCATGTTGGCTTTATTTAAGAGGATATGAGTCTACTTCGCTTTCTTCTTGGATTAGCCTTCGTGCACTAACTAGGTCGAGTATATTTGAGGTTTAGGATAAGTCCCCTAGCAACTCCTTTCCTCCTGATTACTTCAGGTCTGGGTCTAGTCCTTCCTCGGTGATCCCTGCTTAGTAGTCTCTCTAGGTCAGATAGCATATGTCCTGCTGATGATAGACTATCCCGATGATTAGTTCTACTTGGAAACTTATAAGCCTACATGCTTTCTTTTTAGATTTATTATTGCACACTGATGGACACCTTAGGTTGGTTGGTTATCACACCCTAGGATAAACCACTCATGGATGTAAGTGCTATGCTTTCTCCTTGGTTGGCCATTGTACACCTATAGCTTGCTTTTCCATGGCTCAAGATAATGCCTAGCACCTCCCTTGTGGGCACTATATTTGGATCACATCCTTTGACACCATTTAGACACTACCTGGGTTACTATATGGTTCTTCTTTCTTAGTAACCACCCCTATGGATGTGCATATTCTCCCTTGGTCCAGCAAATCTAAGATAGGTCAAGGCCAACATAGCCCCTTCTTGTGCCCGCCCAATAGGTCCACATAAACATATAAATATATATATATATATATATATATATATATATATATATATATATATATATTCACTTATGGATTAGGAGGACACCCGTAGCAATACCTTTTCCCAAGCAAGTATCCTACTTTAGGGCAGTGTCAGCAAAACTCCCTATAGGAATTGCTTGGCTACTCTTGAGTTGATATAAGTTCCCAGTGGCATTCACTTAGTAGACACCCCTATGTTGTGATACTAATAGGTCACCCTAGCGTTATTCTAGAAGATGTAATTCTACTATACCATTTTCCTAGTTGTACAATGAAAGACAACTCCTTAAGTTGGCTAGCTCTACCCCACTACTAGTAGACTATCCCTTTCGATTTGTAAATCTAAGATAAGATAAGTCTTATACAACCCCTTCTTAGTGGGTCCATCGCACACCGACATGGTCCATAAATTAAATCTATCAAATTTGACCGAGCTCACATTCCTAGTGGATATGCCCTCAGTTCAAAATCAAACTAAACCAAACAAATCATATCAAATGATAGGAAATTAAGATAATATTAATCTAGACTACTTTTGAGTTGACATAAATCCCCAGTATCATTCACTCAATAGTCATCCTAGGTCAGGTTTGATTTATTGTGAATTCAATAGGTCACCCCAGTGGTTGTTTCTTGCTTAGGAAGATGTAAGTCTACTACGCCTTCTTCCTAGCACAGCTGTTGCACACCGAAAGGAAACCCCTTAGGTTGGCTAGCTCTACCCCACAATCGGTAGACTATCCCTTTGGATTTGTTAACTTAACATAGGTCAAGGTTGATATAGCACCTTCTTAGTGGGTCCATCACACACTGACAAGGTCTATACATTAACTCATATTAAATTAAACCAATCTAATTTTCCCCAAAGGATTTAAATTACACTCTTCTCCCTAGTGGAGCCCCAAATCATATATAAACATGTCAAGCAAATAAATCAAATTTAAAACCAACCTTCCTAGTGGAACCAAATTAAACCAACTCCCCCACTAGAGTCTAAATCAAAGAAATCTAACCAAACTCTTATCCCCAGCAGATACATCCCCAAACAATCTATGAAATCAAACTCAAATCTTAATCTTGAGTGGATAGCCTGAACTTGCTTCCCTAGTGGAAGGTTCATATACCCGATCCCCAGCAGACTCGAGCCCATATCTCTAGTAGATATGCTTCCACATCAATTAAAATAAAATAAATTAAAGTTAATTCGATCTTAATTCCTAGGGGATTATAGTTTCTTAACCCTAGCGGATCTTCTTTCGATAAAACATATAATCAAATCAAATTCAAATGTTATCCCCATCAGATTTTCTTCTTCTATGCCTCAAATAGACCCTGTCATGTCCAATGCATGTCCATCCCCTAGTGATCTCCCTCCATGTCCTTGACATGGAATTCTCATCAAATCATATTTTATCTCTTATGCACACCTTTAATACTTCAACCAAAACCTAACAATGTATTCCATTAAATTACATCATCTCAACATTGTAATCAACATTTTATGATTTGTGATGGTGCAAGCTCAAACTAACTATACAATATCATGCTAAACATATTATAGTGTGAATTAACACACTATATTATATTATAATATATGATGTTATACTATAATTTCCTATAATACAATATATTATTTTACATTACACTTCATTAGAACCACTTATAAAGGAACAAATAATAAAATTTTCCCAATATATGAATAAAGTTCATTTTGGATGTAAAATTGTTATTTTTCTAGTAGAAATGGTACAAAATAGAATAATTTTGTTATTTCTTCTTGGTGTGTGAATTTGGCCAAATTCTTTCATCTCAACCTTCAAATTAACATTTTTGTGAGTTTTGACCCATTGTATTATAACAAAAGTAAAACATACTAAAATGCACAATAACATCTAGTAACACACCACCACATTCATATATATGTGAAGTTATATTGTTATGTACATTATATTTTAATATGCTTTCATATTATATATTATCATTCATTACACCTTAAAATGAATCACTTTATGCAAGAAATTTATAAAATTTGGTTGAAAAATGAACATTTATTTTGGATGCAAATTTCCATTCTTTCGATTAAATGAGGCACCATAGCACACGCCCAATGATGTTCCCTAAAGGTTACTTTAACTTTGGCCAGATCCCATCATCTCAGCTTATAAATCAATATTTTTATGAATTATACTAGTACAAACTCTACTACATCATACTGTAATAAACTAAAATATGCTAAACAATAAGTAGTAATACACAATAATATGCTATAATGCATGATGATACACTTTGTTATGGCATCCTATATTATAATACACTATAACATATTATATTATATTATATTATATTGCATATCACATCATAAAAGATTGCTTAAGATAAAAAATAATAAAAATAGTCTAAAAATAAAAAACTATATAGTTATATCCCTTACACATTTTAAATTAGAATAATATATTATGATGCCATGCTCTATTTATTATGGATTTGGCCAAATTCTACCATTGTAAAGTCTAAATAAACATTTTTATAAATAATGCTAGTGTAGGCTCAACTACATGATTGTAAAATACTAAAAGAATTTAAAATGTGTAGAATAATATATTATGATATATGATGTTATACTATGCAACAACATATAATATTTATTTTGAACATAAAATCTTACTTTTTAGACTACAAGTGGCGTAGCACTCCTTTAGTACTACAACCTAATTCCCACTTCAAATTTAACAAATTTCATCATCTGATTTATTAAATCAATATTTTTATGATTTATATTAATATAGACTATAGGGCATAATACTATAATATACTAAAACATTTTGAAATATCTTATAACATCCAAAAACACATCACTACATGATCAAATATATGATGCTACATTATACTATAATATATATGTATTATAATATGATTTAGGGTATTTAAATCTATAATTATCAAGGGAAAGTCTCTTGAAGACATTTTCTTTAGCTACCATAACTATGATAGGATTAAGTTATTCTTCATATTTCCTTTTAATGATATCTTTATTCAAGGTTTAGGGTTTAGGGTTTAGGGTTTAGGGTTTAAGGTTAGGGTTTAGGGTTAGTTTTGGGTTTAGGGTTTAGGGTTTAGGGATTGGGATTTAGGGTTTAAAGTTTAGCATTGTAGGTTTTAGGATTTATGATTCATGGTTTTTGGGTTTAGGGTTTAGGGTTTAGGATTTAGGATTTAGGTTTAGGATTTAAGTTTTAGTATAGGGTTTAGGGTTTAGGGTTTAAGAGTTTTTTTTAACAGAGAACAAATTCAGATTCAATGTTTCTTCTTTTTGATTTCATCAACCAAGTAGCACCCTAAGTTTTCTAAGACACAAGTTATGACATAGATAATAAAAAAGCACCCATAGAGCAAATCAAAAACCCTAGATAAGTAGAACCGTCTCTACCCTAAAGACATAGTTCCATAAGTAATAGATTAGATTAACCATTATTTAGTTTCTCTAGTTTGAATCAGAACTACCCCCACCACTCGAGTAGCAGGAGCTGCCATCAATCCTTGATCTCTCTCACCACACCAGTAACCTAACCTCCTCCTCCATAACCACCACTACTCTGACCACCACTTCCATATCCACCAAAACCTCTCTATCCCCCACCACCACTATGATAATTGCCACCTCCACCTTCACCTCCACTGCCAGATCTAGATTGAGCTTAGTTGGTGGTGATGTTCCTACCGCCAAGGTTCTACCCATTCTTAGGGTTTTAGGTTAGTTTAGGGTTTAGGGTTACTTTAGGGTTTAGTGTGTTTTGGGTTTAGGGTTTAGGGTTGTAGGTTTTAGGGTTTAGGGTTTAGGGTTTAATTTTTAGGGTTTAGTCTTTTAAAGTTTAGCATTTAGGTTTTAGGGTTTAGGCTTTTAGGGTTTATGCTTTAGGGTTTAAGGTTTAGGATTTTGGAGTTTTGGGTTTAGGATTTAGGGTTTAGGGTTTAGGGTTTAGGGTTTATGGTTTAGAGTTTAGGGTTTAGGGGTTTAGGGTTTAGGGTTATAGGTATAGGGTTTAAGGTTTAGGTTTAGTTTTAGCATATGGTTTAGTGTTGGTTTAGGATTTAGGGTTTAAGTTTTTTTAAAAAAACAAAATTGATTTAGGTTTATATTTAGTTTATTTTAATTTATTTGAGTTTATTTTATTTTTTTATTTATATGTAGGTTTATTTTTTATTTTTATTTAGTTTAGTTTATTCTTTTGATGTTAATTTTCTATGTTTTTTATCTTAGTTTATTATTCAGGTTTTAGTTTATTTTTTAGTTGAGTTTTATTTTTATATCATATTTTAGGTTTAGGTTATATTATTTTATTTTTAGGTTCAAGATTAGGTTTTTATTTTATTTTTATAGATTTAAGTTTTAGATTTTAATTTTAGGTTTATTTTTAGGTTTTATTTTTTAGTTTAGGTTTAGGTATATTTTTAGTTTATTTTATTTTATTTAGTTTAGGTTTTGGTTTAGGTTTAGTTTATTTTATTTTTAGATTTAGGTTTTATTTATTTTAGTTTAGTTTTAGGTTTATTTCATTTTATTTATTTTATTTTTATTTTAGGTTTAGATTTTTTTTAGTTTACGGTTTAGGTTTTAATTTTTATTTATTTTTTGGTTTCATCCTTAGGTTTATTTTTTATGTTTAGGTCTTTGTTTAATATTTATTTTATTCTATTTTAGGTTTATTTTATTTTTAGTTTTTATTTTACTTAGGTTTTTTTATTCTTAGGTGTATTTTATTTGTTAGTTTAGTTTACGTTTATATTTATTTATTTTTAATTTTTATTTTATTTTATTTTTAGGTTTATGTTTAATTTTAGTTTAGTTTTTTATTTTATTTTATTTTATTTTTTTATTGTATTTAGGTATAGGTTTATTTATTTATTTTTTTTATTTTATTTAGTTTAGTTTAGGTTTGAGGTTTTGTGATTTTGGTTTAAGGTTAGGTTTAAGGTGGGGTTTTAGGGTTTATGGTTTAGAGTTTTAGGGTTTAGGGTTTAGGGTTAGGGTTTAGGGTTTATGGTTTAGGGAGTTTAGGCTTTAGCTTTGGGGTTTTAGGATTTAGGGTGAGTGTGGTATTCTGAGGGTTTTGGGGAGTGGTTTAGTTTAGGAGTTTAGGTTTAGGTAGTGGGTTTAGAAATTTGGGTGGGTTTAGGTTTAGGGTTAGGGTTTAAGGTTTAGGGTTTAGAGTGGATAAGTTTAGGGTAGGTTTTATGTTTAGGGTTTAGGGTTTATTTTAGGGTTTAGGATTTAGGGTTTAGGGCTAATGCTTTAAGAATTACTATTTAAGGTTTAGTGTTTAGGGTTTAGGGTTTTTTATTTTTAAATTAACTAAATCGATAGGTTTAAGTTTATTTAGTTTATTTAGATTATTTTTTATTTATTCTAGTTTATTTTATTTTTTATTTTATTTAGTTCATTTTATTTTTATTTTATTTTAGTTTAATTTTATTTTTTATTAGTTTATTTTATATAATTTAGTTTTATCTATTGTTTAGGTTTTATTTATTTATTTTATTTTTTTAGTTTAGTTTTATTTTATAGGTTTAGGTTTAAGTTTTATTTTAGGTTAAGTTTTATTTGGTTTAATTTAGGTTTAAGTTTAGGGTGGCTTTATAGTTTAAGAGTAGGACAAGGTGGGTGAGGGTTTGGGAGTTTAGCATTTGGGTTTAAGGAGTGGAGGAAGGGTTTAGGGTTTAGGGTTTAGGGTTTAGGGTTTTTGGGTTAATTTTAGGGTTTAGGGTTTAGTGTTTAGGGTTTAGGGTTTAGGGTTAGTTTAGGGTTTAGGGTTTTGTGTTTTTTAGGGTTTAGGGTTCACGGGTTTAGGATTTGGGGTTTAGGGTTTGAGGTTTAGGGTTAGTTTTAGGGTTTAGGGTTTAGGGTTTAGGGTTTAGGATTTAGGGTTTAGGTGTCTAGGGTCTAGGGTTTTTTTAAAATTAACTAAACTGGTAGGTTTAGGTCTATTTCATTTATTTAGTTCATTATTTATTTATTTTAGTTTATTTTTTATTTAGGTTTATTTTTTATTTTTATTTATTTTGGTTTATTAATTTTAAGTTTATTTATTTTAGTTGAGGTTTTTTATTTTAGTCTATTTTTTAGGTTTAGGTATAGGTTTATCTTTATTTTTTAGTTTAGTTTTATTTTTATTTTATTTTTTAAGTTTTATTTTTTATTTTTTGGTTTATGTTGAGGTTTTTATTTAATTTTTTTTTTATGTTTAGGTTTTAGGTTTTATTTTATGTTTAATTTTAGGCTTTATTTTTTACTTTAGGTTTAAGTTTATTTTTAGTTTATTTTGTTTTATTTAGGTTAGGGTTTAGGTTTAGTTTATCTTAGGTTTAGGTTTAGGTTTAGTTTTATTTATTTTAGTTTAGGTATAAGTTTTTTTTATTTTGTTTATTTTAGGTTTAGGTTTAAGGTTTAGGGTTTAGGGTTAGCTTAGGGTATAGGGTTAATTTAGGGTTTATGGTTTAGTGTTTATGCTTTAGGGTTTAGGGTTTTTAGGATTTAGGTTTTAAGGTTAGCTTAGGGTTTAGGGTTTAGGTTTTAGGGTTAGGGTTAGGGTTTAAGGTTTAGGGTTTTGGGTTTTGGGTTTAGGGTTTAGGGTTTAGGGTTTAGGGTTTAAGGTTTAGGGTTTAGGGTTGTAGGTTTTGTGTTTAGGGTTTATGATTAGTTTTAGGGTTTAGGGTTTAGGGTCTAGGGTTTAGGATTTAGGGATTAGGATTCTGGTTTAGAGTTTAGGTTTTTTTTAAAAAAAAAATAATATCTGGTACGTTTAGGTTTATTTAGTTTATTTTGTTTATTTTTCATTTCTTTTAATTTATTTTATTTTTTATTTTTATTTATGTTTTTTTATTTAGCTTGGTTTATTTATTTGAGTTTACATTTCTATTTTAGTTTATTTTTTAGGTTTGGGTTTAGGTTTCCATTTACTTTTTAGTTTAGTTTTATTTTTATTTTGGTTTTTAGGTTTAGGTTTTATTTTTTTACTTTAGGTTTATGTTTCGGTTCTTATTTTATTTTTTTAGGTTTAGGTTGTAGGTTTTTATTTCAGGTTTATTTTTAGGTTTTATTTTTCAGTGTAGGCTTAGGTTTATTTTTGTTTATTTTATTTTATTTAGTTTAGGGTTTAGGTTTAGTTTATTTAAGGTTTAGGTTTAGGTTCATTTTATTTTCTTTATTTTAGGTTTACTTTATTTTTTATTTTAGTTTAGGGTTTAGGTTTTTTTTTAGGTTTTATTTTAGGTTTAGGTTTTTATTTTATTTATATTTTATTTATATTTTATTTTTAGTTTTTAATATTTTTATGTTTTTTATTCTTATTTTTTTAGTTTATTTTAGATTTTTATTTATTTTATTTTTGTTGGGTTTTTTTATTTTATTTTATTTTATTTTTATGTTTAGATTTAAGTTCAAGTATAGGTTTAGGGGTAGGTTTTTGTTTAGGCTTTTATTTTATTTTATTTTTTTATTATATTTAGGTTTAGGTTTTTTTATTTATTTTATTTTTAGGTTTTATTTAGTTTAGGTTTAGGTTTTTAGGTTTTTAGGGTTTAAGGTTTAGGGTTTAGGGTTTAGCATTTGGGGTTTAGGGTTTAGGGTTTTTTAATATTTGTTTTATTTTATTTAAATTTAGTAAACATGTTTATTTAGTTTAGTTTATTTATTTTAGGTTTAGTTATTTTAGTTTATTTTTTAGGTTTAGGTTTTAGTTTATTTTTTAGTTTATTTTTATTTTTATTTTATATGTTAGGTTTATGCTTTATTTTTTATTTATTTTAAGTTTAGGTTTTATTTTATTTTATTTTTTTGGTTTAGGTTTCTGGTTTTTATTTTTGGTTTAGTTTTAGGTATTATTTTTTAGTTTAGGTTTAAGTTTATTTTTAGTTTATATTTTTTTTAGGGTTTAGGTTTAAGTTTAGGTTTAGTTTATTTTAGGTTTAGGTTTAGGTTTTATTTATTTTAGTTTTGTTTATTTTAGTTTAAGTTTAGGTTTATTTTAATTTAATTTTAGGTTAAGGTTTTTTTTAGTTTAGGTTTTAAGTTTTATTTTTTATTTATTTATATATTTATTTTTTAGGTTTAGGCTTTTATTTTATTTTTTTTATTTTATTTTAGGTTTGTTTATTTTTATTTTAGGTTTAGTTTATTTTATTTAGGTTTTTTATTTTTTTAGTTTAGTTTAGGTTTTCATTTATTTTATTTTAGTTTAGTTTTTATTTTTTATTTTATTTTCTTTTTAAGTTTATGTTTAGGTTTAGGTTTTAGTTTAGGTTTAATTTTATTTTATTTTGGTCTAGGTTTTTTTTTATATTTTATTTTTAGGTTTTATTTAGTTTAGGTATAAGTTTTTTGCTTTTTAATGGTTTAAGGTTTATGGTTTGTTGAGGCTTTAGGGTTTAGGGTTTAGTAGAGTTTAGGGTTTAGAGTTTAGGGTTTAGGGTTCATGGTTTAAGGTTTTAGGGTTTAGGGTTTAGGATTTTTAGGGTTTAGGGTTTAGGGTTTTTAGGGTTTAAGGTTTATATTTTAGGTCTAGGGTCCATGTTTTAGTTTAGGGTTTAGGGTTTTTAATTTTTTTCTTTTTTTTTAATAGAGAACAAATTCAGATTCAACATTTCTTCTTTTTGATTTCATCGACCAAGTAACACAACAAGTTTTCTAAGACACAAGTGACAACATAGATAAAAAATGAGCATGCGTAGAGCAAATCAAAAACTCTAGATAACAGTCTCCCCTCACCACCATATAACCTCAGCCTCTCTCTGCCTCCATAACCACCCTTGCTCCAACTAAGACCTCCATATCCACACCTTGGATCCCCACCCTGATAGCACCTTCACCTTAGCCTCCACTACAGGATCTAGAGTGAGCGGTTGTGATGATGTTCTTCGTCAGGTTACGCCCATTCTTAGAGTTTAGGTTTATTAGGTTTTTGGGTTTAGGTTTATTTTTTAATTTACTTAGTTACTTTAGGTTTAAGTTTTAGGGTTTGGGGTTTTGGGTTTAGGGTTTAGGGTTTAGGGTTTAGGGTTTAGGGTTTCAGGTTTAAGATTTTAGGGTTTAGGGTTTAGGGTTTAGGGTTTTAAGGTTATTCTTTTAGGGTTTAAGGTTTAGGGTTTAGGGTTTAAGGTTTTTAGTGTTTAGGGTTTAGGGTTGTTGGTTTAGAGTTTAGGGTTTAGGGTTGTAAGTTTAGAGTTTAAGGTTTAGGGTTTATATTAGGGTTTAGGGTTTAGGATTTAGGGTTTAGGGTTTTTTTTTAAATTAAGCAAACTAGTAGGTTTAGGTTTATTTAGTTTATTTATTATTTATTTTAGTTTATTTTATTTTTTATTTTTATTAAGGTTTATTTTTATTTTTATTTAGTTTAGTTTATTTATTTTTGGTTTATTTATTTTAGTTTAGGGTTTTTATTTTAGTTTATTTTTTTAGGTTTAGGTTTAAGTTTATTTTTAGTTGAGTTTTATTTTTATTTTATTTTTTTGATTTAGGTTTTATTTTTTATTGTTAGGTTTAGGTTTAGGTTTTTATTTATTTTATTTTAGTTTATTTTTATTAGTTTATTTTATTTTATTTTTAGGTTTATGTTTAGGTTTATGTTTAGGTTTTTATTTTATTTTAGACTTGAATCTTAGACGAACTCATTCATCATCAAGTCGAGTGCTATGTCGATGTTCTCGTGGTCAAAAGTAGAGAAATGGAAGACCATCCGTTTACTTGAGAGTAGTTTTTGAACAGTTAAGACAATTTAACCTCAAAATGAACCCATTGAAGTGTGCATTCAGAGTAGCTTCAGGGAAATTCTATGGGTTTGTTGTTCGACACCAGGTAATTCAAATCTATCTGGAGAAGATCAAGGTGATATTATAAATGCCACCCCCTAAAAGTTTAACTCAACTCAGATCATTCCAAGTATGGTTGGCATTTCTAAGATGCTTTATATCCAACTTATCGGGAAGATGTCAGCCATTCTTAGCACTTATCAAAAAGGACGTCAAGTTCAAGTGGGATGACAAGTGTGAGCATGCCTTTGAAGACATCAAGCATTACCTGATGATGCCACTGATTCTAGTAGCTCCTATCCTGAGCAAGTAGCTCATACTTTATACTGCTGCATTAGAAAGCTATCTCGGTGCTTTGTTGGCCCAAACTAATGATGAAGGGAAGGAAAATGCACTATACTACCTCCATCTAATCCCTCGAGGCTAATTATCCGACCATTGAGAAGCATTGCCTATCTTTAATCTTTGCATCCCAAAGCTACAACACTACATGTTTCCTCATAATGTGAACTTTATCTCTAGGATCAATCCTATAATATCTCATGATGCGGCCTATCGAGCGGTTGTACGACGATCCTCTCGTAGTTTGACATTACCTTCGTACCCCTCCATCTAGTGAAAGGATAAGAGATAGCAGATTTCCTAATAGTACACCCACTTCTTGCTGACTCTTCGCTTAGTGATGATCTCCCCGATGAACAAATCAAGAACTTAGGTGATACTAGTATTCATTATTGGGAGATGTACTTTGATGGTGTGGCTTCCTCTCAAAGAGGAGAAGAACCACAATTTATTATTCCATGAAAGGTAGGGGAATGAATAGTTCTCTCTTAACGTGATGTGATGAGATTCTTTTATCATATGTTCAATCCTTGCACCAGTATCGAAGCCAAATATGATGCTCTAATTATCAGTCTGGAGTTAACTGTTACTCTAAGCATCAATAACATCAACATCTTTGGGGATTCTCAATTAATTATCAACCAAATCGCTGAGTTCTGTAAGGTTATAAAGCCCAAGCTCCATCACTACCACAAGTACACCATGGAGTTGTTGGCCCAAATACCAGAGGTTACCATTTATAAGATTCCTCGAGGACAGTATGCCATAGCGTATGCTCTAGCTACACTTTCCAAGGAGTTGGCATGAATGGAGGATGAGTCCGTATTAATAAAGGTTCAAATAGACAAGTCTTATCCCTTATTGATATTGAACTCATAAAAAAGTACTCTCTTGAATGTGAGGTTGTTATTGCTAAGAAGGATGAGGAGTTAGATTGGAGGAAAAAAAATCATGGATTACCTAAATAAAGGCAAATTACCTCAAGAGAAGTCCCAAGCCCATCAGATGAAGCAGAGAGCACTTTCCTATGCTCTTGTGGATGGTGTTATGTACTGGCATTCTTTTGAACACATGTGGTTACGTTGTTTATACAAGCATGAAGCCCATAAGATCATGACCGAGGTACACTCAGGATTATGTGGAACCAACCAATCCAGTCTGAAGATGAAAGCTAAGATCAAGAGACTAGGATACTACTAGCCATCGATGATAAAATATTGCATGGATATCTAGGCAATGCCACAAATGTCAAATACATGGTGTGGTCTTACACCTACTACCCAACATTCTACATCCTACATCGGTCTCGTGGCCATTCGAGTGTTGGGCTACCGACATAGTGGGTCCAATTGATCCTCTTCCTTCTAAGGGTTATCGATTCATTTTAGCTGCTACTAACTAGTTTTTCAAATGGGCAAAGGAGATTCTATTCAGAGAGGTCACAACTTAGCATGTGCTCTAATTTTTTAGGAACCATATCGTATATAGGTTCAGAGTTTCTCAATGAATTATATCTAGTAATGGTACTACATTCAAGATCACTGAGATCAACAAATTTTCTTGGAGACACATCATAGATTGGAGATATTCTACCATCAACTATCCGAGGGAAAATGGCTTAGCAGAGGCCTTTCATCCAAATACTAAAGAAGACATTCGACAGCAACAAGCGTAGTGGCATCAGCAGTTAGTTCAAGCCTTATGGGCCTACCACACCACATATAGAACTCCAACTCAGTCTACTCCTTTCTTCTTAGTGTTTGGGTCCGAAGCCATTCTACCATTAGAGGTCTAACTCCCATCATAAAGGATGGTTGTGGGTAGCAAAATCACAACATAGAGAAGTTGTTGTTAGAAGAGCTCGAAGGCTTGGAGGAGAGTCACATGTGGGCTACTTTGAGTTGAGATAACACCAGGTGCTCACTCGTATTTGCTCTAGGTGGTGACGTCTTGCTACTAGTGTGTCATCTCAATGGTCTTCTTGCTTTGGAGGATGTAAGTCAATGACACTTTCCTTCTTTACTTGGCCACTGGACACCGACGAGTGCCTAGTTAGTTTGGTAAGTTAAGGTTTTAGGTTTTTATTTTAGGTTTCCTTTTTAGGTTTTATTTTTTAGTTTAGGTATAGGTTTATTTTTAATTTATTTTATTTTGTTTAGTTTAGGTTTAGGTTTATGTTTAGTTTTTTTTAGGTTTAGGCTTCAGTTTTATTTATTTTATTTTAGTTTAGGTTTAGGTCTATTTTATTTTTATTTTAGGTTTAGTTTTTTTTTAGGTTTAGGGTTTAGGTTTTATTTTTTATTTTTTTATGTTTTATTTTTGGATTTAGTTTTTAGGTTTAGGTTTTTATTTATTTATTTATATTTTATTTTAGGTTTAGTTTTTATTTTATTTAGGTTTTTTATTTTTTAGTTTTGTTTAGGTTTTTATTTTTTTACTTTAGTTTCATTTTTATTTTTTATTTTATTTTCTTTTTAAGTTTAGGTTTAGATTTAGGTTTTAGTTTATGTTTTTATTTTATTTTAGTTTTTTATTTTATTTTGGTTCAGGTTTTTTATATATTTTGTGTTTAGGTTTTATTTAATTTTGGTTTAGGTTTTCAGCTTTTTAGGGTTTAGGGTTTAAGGTTTAGGGTTTAGGGTTAAGGATTTGGGGTTTAGGTGATGGGTTTAGGGTTTAGGGTTTAGGTTTTAGGTTTAGGGTTTAAGTTTTAGTTTAGGGTTTAAGGTTTAGTTTTTTAGCAAAGAACAAATTCAGATTCAACATTTCTTCTTTTCGATTTCATCAACCAAGTAGCACCCAAGTTTTATAAGACCCAAGCAATGACATATATGAAAATGAGCACCCATAAAGCAAATCAAAACCCTAGATATGTAGAGCAGTCTCTTGTAAAGACATAGTTCCATAGAAGCGGTCAGATGGCCATTCCTTGGTTTCTCTATTTCCCAGAACCACCCGAACCTCTCGGTGGCGGGATCGTCATCATATCCTCCCCGATCTCTCCCTCACCCTGCGGTTGTAACCTCAGGTGTCCTCCCATCTCCATAACCACGCTTGACCACCACCTCCATATCCAAGCACCTCTAGATCCCTCACCACCACTATGAAAATTGGCCTCCAGGATCTAAACTAAGCCTAGTTGATGGTGATGTCCTGCAAAGTTTTCCCATTCTTAGGGTTTAGGGTTTACAATTTAGGGTTAGTTTAGGATTTAGGGTTTAGATTTGGGATTTAGGATTTAGGGTCATAGGTTTTAGTATTTAGGGTTTAGGGTTTGGGGCTTAGGGTTTAGGGTTTTTGGGTTTAGGGCTCAGGGTTTAAGGTTTTAGGGTTTAGCATTTAGGATTTAGGGTTTTAGGGTTTAGGGTTAGTTTTAGGGTTTAGGGTTTAGGGGTTATATTTTTTATAATTAAGTAAACTGGTAGGTTTAGGTTTATTATTTAGTTTATTTAGTTTAATTTATATTTATTTGAGTTTATTTTTTTATTTTTATTTAATTTATTTTTTATTTTTATTTAGTTTAGTTTATTAATTTTAGATTTATTTATTTTCATTTAGGTTTTCTATTTTAGTTTATTTATTAGGTTTAGGTTTATTTTTTAGTTGAGTTTTATTTTTATTTTATTTTATAGGATTAGGTTTTATTTTTTATTTCTAGGTTTAGGTTTAGCTTTTTATTTTATTTTTTAGTTTTAGGTTTTATGTTTATATTTTATCTTTATTTTTAAGTTTTATTTTTTAGTTTAGGTTTAGGTTTATTTTTAGTTTATTTTATATTATTTAGTTTAGATTTAAGTTTAGGTTTATTTTATTTTATGTTTAGGTTTAGGTTTTATTTATTTTAGTTTAGGTTTAGGTTTATTTTATTTTATTTTTATTTTAGGTTTAGGTTTTATTTTTAGTTTAGGGTTTAGGTTTTATTTTTTTTATTTATTTTTATGTTTTTTTAGGTTTATTTTTTAGGTTTAGTTTTTATTTACTTTTTATTTTACTTTATTTTTATTTTATGTTTAGTTTTTATTTTAGTTAGGTTTTTGGTTCTTATGTTTATTTTGTTTTTAATTTAGTTTAGTTTTTATTTATTTTATTTTAGCTTATTTAAATTTTTTTAAAAATTTTATTTTTAGGTTAGGTTTAGGTTTTACTTTAGGTTTTTATTTTATTTTATTTTTTATTTTATTTAGGTTTAGGTTTTTTATATATTTTATTATTAGGTTTTATTTAGTTTAGGTTTATATTTTTAGGTTTTTAGGGCTTAGGGCTTATGGTTTAGGGTTTAGGGTGTAGGGTTTAGGATTTAGGGTTTAGGGTTTAGGCTTTAGGGTTTTTTTTGGGGAAACCCCATATAGGGGGAATTTTATTGAGGGTTACAAGATCCTGAGGATAAACTCAAAACTACTCAAAACTACAAACATAGAGTAAATCCTATCTAAGTATCCAAAAGCAAAATAAAAGAGAAAAAAGAAAGCAAAAGATACAAAATGATTAACATAGATAAGCCAATGGATAGAGGCCAAAGCTCTTGGGATGAGAGAAAGCATGGCAGGAGCAACCCAAGAGAAAAATAGAAATGCATTTGCAAAATGTAGAAAGATAAAATTAGAACAGTTAAAAGCAATCTGACAAAGTGAAAAATTAAGCGATAAAGAGAAAAATTATATAGAAGTGTGTGAGAGAAGGCTGGGGCTCAGTCACACCAAATTGGGGCATGTAAATATGAGCATCAAACTTGTGGAAGGGTTACATCACAAGAGCTACTTGCCAAACCAAAAGGGTGAAATCATCACGACCATCACTACAAACTTGAGAAGATAATAGCCATTTATTGAAAGTCTTATGAGCCTTAGTACACAACCTAAGCGAAATACATATATAAAAAAAGGAGATAATAAAGTGTATAATGGGAAAGGGGATCCCATGTAGGATAAATATCATCAATATAGTCACCATAGCATGAGAATCCATACACATATGAAAACGAACCATCTTTGCCAGATCCACCTTTTAATACCAGAGCCAAGAGTATAAGTAGGCTAGCATGAAAACCCACCATAAGAAAATAGCAAAAAAGGCCAGGTAGAGGATAGAAATAATATACAACTGGTTGAAAAGCCTGTTATAATCCTGTTAAGAAAATCAATTAGCATGTAAATAACACCATCCCAATCATATGGGACATATATGAAACGAACAGGCCAATAGTACAGCTCAGGAATATGGCCCGAAAAAGGAACCCATTCAGAATAAGCATTACAGATGTTAACAACCCCCTTGTTAATAATCATTACAGAAGTTAACAAACAGCAAATGTAAAGCAAGACAACATAACCCAAACCCAAAATACAATATGAAATGTAAATCTACAAAAGATGGGAATGCGGCGGATTAGGTGGACCAGAAGCCACAGGTAATAAGCTATACCCCACCGTAAACAACACCAAATAAAGACAATCAGAGAGACAACCCTAGTAGTAGCTTATTGGGCATAAAACTTGATATTCCAGTTCAGCCAACAACCAAGGCAGCAAATAATAGCTAGCTGGCCATAAAACCACCCATTCAGAATAGACAGTGCATAAGTTAATAACCAAGTAGGTAATAGCATAATCACAGTGATCTGCACAAGTCTAACTAAACCAAGATGGAAAAAATAGCAGCAGATTAAATAAACCACAAACATCAGGTGATAAGCTATAGCCCAATCGCAAATAACAAAAACAATCAGAAAAATAACCCAGAACCTTTGGACATAAGAAAATCCAATACCAACAAATAAAATAGCAAAACAATTATTGCACCCACCATAAGATAATCTAGTAAAAAATAGTGGTACAACATAGACTCAAAAGGGGTTCAAAGGAGAGCCATCATTGAAATCCTTCAAGACAAAAGCATGACTAGCGGTAAGCCAACATCATTTGTAAAAATAGCCTAGAAGGAAATCAAGAGTAATTCCGATCCTACAAAGAAATAGTAATAATAACAAGGGTATTGCAGTTTCTCTCTCACAGGTTGTGGAGGTGAGGTTAGAGAGCATAAGAGGGGCCACAACCCTACTAAAGAGAGAAAATATAGATAAATTAGGGTCTGCCATGAAGCTATACAAAAAACTAGTAATTAAACATTAAGACAACAAAGTCATGAGCCCTAGCACAGATTTCCAAAAAAAGGAAAAGAGACAAAAAAAGCCTTAATCATAAAATGGAAAATAGATACAGTAAGACCCATAAAGAAAATATTGATGGCAAGAAGTCTATCCCTGGATCGAAAGTAGTAAAAAAGTAAAACATTTCCTCTAGCAGATCCAGCTGATAAGAGAAAATATCTCTATCCATCGTTAGAAAATAGGAACACCTTACCATAAACAAGTGGAAATACCAAAAGTAGTAAGACCCCAAATAAGGTTAGGTAATTAATCCAAAGAGGGCCAGAGATCACAAAATAATCAAAAATGTATGAATAAGATACATCAAGAAACCCAAGGAAACAACAACACTAAATGGTCAGCAGAGTTGGTCATGGGTTAAGCAGGTAATAGGACAAAGGTTAATTGTTTCTGGTAAGGGGTCGAGTATTGTCAAATTACAAACCATGCAAATGTTTAGGAAGTGTAAGTTGATCAAAATTTTATGCCATCTAATCCCAGCACCAGTTAGCAAGGTAATCGACATGCATTACCTTCCATACATGAGTGATTTTAAAATAGAGTTGAGAAAGGAGAGCTCTAGTCTGCTTTAGAAGTTAGTATTGCATTGCCCACTTTGGTGGAATTCAAAAGATCAATCAGCAACAGGGCATCCACCCAAATCCAAATATTGAGCCAACCTTTTTAAAGGCAAATTTCAATAGCTTTGTAAACTTCCCATTACCAAAGAAAAGAACAAGCAAGTATTATGGGGTAAGCAAAAGCACATAAAGGACTTTACCATTAAGGTTTTGAAAATGCCACCATAGACAAAAGCATTTTGAGAAATAGAGCCATCAGTGTTAATTTTAATAGTACTAGCATGAGGTTTTATCAAATAAACAATCTTGTCATCTTTACAGTTGGGTTGATCCGGCAAGTTAAAACCCAAGTTTATTGGCCACAAATTTGCAGCCTTTGAATTGATTGTAGTTAATTAAATTGGCATTAAACAAGAAACAAATTTCATTTTTAATTCTAGAAATTATCCTCATATGGTTCATAGGAATCCCACGATGTTTTGCATCATTTTTGTCCATCCATATGAACCAAATAAAAGTGATAGCAGTTATAGTGTTTTCAAAATAAACATCAAGAAGTTGGTATAGAGTTAAGGAGCCATTAAATTTTACAATATTAAAGAGTTCATCATACCAAATCCAAAGTTTGGAAGCAATGGCTGCTAACAAATACATGATTCACATTCTCAATGTTAAAGCGAAGAGCATTTTGAAGGTAAGTTAGAATAGAATAAGAAATAGGAATAGTGTTATTCCAAAGTTTAAAAAACACATTGGAGAAATCATGAGCTTCTTTAATATGAATCCAGACATTTTTAAGGTTGAAATCACCATTTTGGGAAAGCTTAAAAAGGATCTAATCATGATTGCTAGGAATGATAAGAATAATAGTAAGCTTATCTAAAAGAGAGAAAGGAATATAGTCAGTAAGTTTACTATTGTTCCACTTATTATTCTACCAAAAAGAGTTCACTTTAATAGCAACAGTGGAGTGGGTAGAAAGTAATTCATCAATGGACCCACCTCCACAGCTTATCTTGCCAAAGAAAGAGGTGCGAGTTAATCTCCCATGAGATTAAAGATTCGCCCATTTGATGGAAAAAAGTATTTTCCATATAGAAGAGTATCCCACTTTAAGGACAAATGTGAGGGTGCTTACCTTGGAAGTATTCGGTAGTCATGAATTTTGCCCAAAGACTATCATTGCTCCTAAAATTCCACCAAAGTTTATAGGAAAAAGCAGTGATAACTTCCCTGATTGTCTTACAGCCAAGCCCACCTTCAGTAAGAGTGCCACAATTTTTATACCAAGAGGTCTAATGCATTCTATTAGTAGAATTGTTAGAACCCCAGAAGAATTTGTTAAGGAGGTGCTCAATCCTGTTAATGGTAGAATTGGTCGGCACAATGGTTTGAATGAGATATAAAGACATGGAGTTAAGGGTACTCTTAATCAAAGTGAGTCTACCACCAAATGAGAGTAAATGAAATTCCCAAATAAAAATTTTATGAGAGATTTCTTGGACTAACTCATCAAAGAGATGTGATCTTTTCTAACCTTTAAAAAGTGGAGCACCAAGATATTTAATAGGAAGTTGTTGTTGCTGAAAGTTAGTAATTCTCAAGATTTGGTTGATCCTATTACTAGAGATTTTAGAGGAAGGAATGAAACAACTTTTACCATCATTAAGAAAGAGACCACTTTCATTACCAAATTTATTTAAAAGATTCTTAATAGTTTTAATATGATGAATAGAGGCATTGCGAAAGATTATGAAGTCATCAACAAAGCTAAGATGAGATATAGGAAGACCACCTTGCGTTCTAAAAAACATGCTTGGATTATTGTTGAAAAGATCATTAAGATTCTCAAAAGATATTCAACAGCAATAATAAAAAGTGTCCATGCATAGAAGGGAAAAAACCTAGGGACTCACCATTCATGATAACAGAGAACCAAACATTGGTAATACAATTTTTAATGAGATGGATAAAATAGTTAAAAAAACCAAACAAATGTAGAATTTGGAAGAGAAAATTCCAAGAGAGGTTGTCAAAAGCTTTAGAGATGTCCAATTTGAAAAGATGTTACCACCTCTGGTAGAAGCATCAAGGTCATGAATCAGCTCTTAGGCTACAAGAATGTTGTTAGATATAGCTCTATCTTTAACGAAACCAATTTGGTTGGGGGAAATAAATTTAGGCAGCAGCGGACTAATTTTATTAGCAATTAATTTAGCAATGAGTTTATGAAAGAATGTGCAAAGGATGATAGGTCTGAAATTACCCCAAGATTCAAGATTATTAATTTTGGGAATGAGAAAATGGAAGTGCTAGAAAAATATCTAGGTGAAGGATTGCCATCGAAGAAATCAATGACAACATCGACAAGGTCAGACTTAATAATAGGCCAACAATGCTGAAAAAATTGAGTCATGTAGCCTTCAGGGCCAGAAACAGAGGAATGTAATCTGTTCATGCTATTAAGAATACTACCAATCTCAGCTTCCGTAGGACGCATATTAAGCAAGTGGTTATCATCAGTAGTAATTGTTGAGGGAATCAGGTGAGAGTTGGAGAGAGCTTCTAAAGAAGGGTTGTTGTTTAATAAGTTTTTAAAATGATATATGACAGAATCTTTAATATCGTTATTGTCTGTGATCCAATTGCCATTATGATTTTTAATTTTTTAAATAGAGTTTAAGGCTTTCTTTTTTTTTTGAAAAGAGCATGAAAGTACCTGGTATTTCTGTCACCATCAGCTATATGTTTGCTAGCAACCTTTTGCCGCCAGTAGGTTTCCTCCATATTCTAATAGTTAACCAAGTTATCTTTAGCTTCATTCAACTCCTCAAGTTTAGTGGAATCAGTCAAAACAACATCTTCAAGAGAACAAACTAATTGTTCCATATTTTTGATATTGGCAAAGAGATTTTTAAAATGATGCTTGTTCCACCAATTTAGATTTTGTTTAAGTCTTTTAAGCTTAAACCAGAGGTGAATCATGCCCTTAACTGAATTATCCGGATGAAGAGGAGCCATCCAGTTAATGGATACAACATTTATGAAATCAATGTGTTGGAACCACATATTTTGGAATCGAAAAGAGGTTGGGGAGGATAATCTATTAGAGGGATTTTGGACAGAAATCAAAAGCGGAGCATGATCAGGCAAAGTTTTGCTCAAATGTTCAACAGAAGTAAGGGGCCATTGATTGATCCAAAGAGAATTAAAAAGATTCCTATCAAGCTACTACCAGAGTCTAGAGTTATGCCATGTATAATGCGAACCCGAATAGCCAATATCAATCAGATTACAATCAAGAATCATATTAGAAAAGTCTACCATGGAATGAGTGTTAGGAGAGCAACCTCCCCTTCTTTCCAAGAAAGAGAGAATAGTGTTAAAATCACCCCCAACCAACCAGGGTTTGTTGATCGAGGAGGCAAAGGTTCTTAAGTTATCCCAAAGGATGTTCCTACCAGCTCTATTACAAGAAGTATAAATAAAGGAACTTAGAACAGAAAATTCACCCAATGAGATGTGGACATTAACCAATTGTTGAAGATCATCAAGGATAGATATGTTGACTAAATTATTCCAAAAATACCAAATTTTATTGCTAATATTATAAAAGAAGTTTTGAAAGCCAAGCATTCTAGCAACATGGTTGATCTTAGAAGAGTGTATGAATGGTTCAATAACAACAAGTAAGGCTATGTTATGAATACGACAAAGGCTTCTAATACGGTTGCGGACAATGAGAGTCCCAATACCTTGAACATTCCAAATTAGTAAGTTGATCATAATAAAATAAGAAAAGAAAGGAAAAGAGATAACTAAAGAAATAATAAAGTAGGAAGCAAAAGAAACTAGAAATAGTTATTTATGGGAAGTTAGAGAAAATCTAGTAGTTCTAGTGGAACTATTAGTGAACATTCTAGCTTTAAGTGATTTCTTTTTAAAAACAATTTGAAAAGGTCTATCATTGTCCAAAGAATCACCATCCGAGAGAGACTGATTTATGATATTCAGAATAGGACCTGAATTAGTCAAAGCATTTCTAATGGTAATTTCCCCTTGTTCAATGTTAGAATTAAGTTGAGAAAGTGGGTTAGCATGTGTATCACTCTGAAGAGTAGGAGAAGGAGAGTTTGTGAATCCATTAATAGTATAGATTACATGCTCGCCATGAATTAGTGATTTTGTTCCATCATCAAAGGATCAGCAGTTTTCATATTTTATTCCTTCATCAAAGGATCAATTCCAGAATTTGTTTTTATATTTTGATCCAACCTGAAATTTCCATTCAACTCACCATTAAGGTTCATATGAGTCTCCTCGGGTTCACTAGCCAAAAGGGGTAGGTTAGATTGAGTCAAGGTATTGTCTTGAGGAGCCAAATTTTTATAATTAGAAGAAATGATAATTAAGCTATCATTAGCCTCCTCACAAATCTCATAAGCATTATTTTTAAGATGCTCAGATTGCTCTCCAATAGACAAAGCAGTGGATAGAAAAGGAGTAGGGGTAGGGGTAGGATTTCCATTTTGAGTGACTTTAGACACATAAGAAAATTTATTGATTTTTTCATTTGATAGAGTAGGATTAGTATCCAACAATTTTTTCTTTTTAAGTTGAGGATGCAGAACAAAAAATTTAGAATGGTCATGGTCATGTATCTTATAATGTGTGCAAAAAATAGGAAAATTCTCAAATTCAACTTTTTGATTATAACCAAACTTCTCAGAGCCAATCCAAACTTCTTTAGGATGCTTTTTAGTGATATCAATTTCAACCAAAATATGAGCGACAGAAGGTCGTGATCTCACAGTGATGGCTTGATCAATTTGAAGAGGCCGACCAAAGAGAACCCCAACCACAAAGAGAACTTGATGTGTAACATAATGTATTGTCATATTAGGAAGAGCTAGCCATATATGAACAATTGGGGATTCCTCTTTTATATCAAAAGTGAGACCATTTTAGAAGCCACATTTGATAATTAAAAACAAAGTAAGAGCGATGAGCAAAAACTCTTAAATAATCTAAGTCATTAGAGAGCTGAATTAAAACATGCCTTGGATCAATCAATCCGATAGTGAAAACACATAAAAGTTTAAGGCTATGAAAAAATGAACAGATGTTATCGAGAGTTGGCCGACATAAGGAAAATTTACCAACTAATGAGAATGCAGAAGGCTTCACCAACTTTTCCACATCTAGATTCGAGCACATAATAGCAGGCATCCCATGAAAGGAGGTCGAGATCAAATTCACCGAAGCATTAGGGGAAAGGTTCTTACCAGATAATGCATCCTTAAAGGACTTAACTGCAGGCAGAGTAGCGGATGATTTTGGATCCATAATTCCATGTAAATCAGATGCCCTAACTAACGCCTCCAAGATGGATAAGCTCGACTGCGCAGAAAGTGGCTCCTCCGCGATTGAAAGAGCAAAGGGAAAATCACATTGGAGGCCAATCAGAGACAAATAATTGAAAAAATTGATTGTGAATGATAAAAAATCAGCCAAGCCGCAAGGAAAATGAAAACGACGGAAGGGAAAAATGTAATCGAGAGAATCAGTATATAGAGAGGTTTAGTTTTTTAGTTTAGGTTTAGGTTTAGTTTAGTTTAGTTTAGGTTTAGGTTTAGGTTTAGTTTAGGTTTTAGTGGTGTTTTGGTGGAGTTTGGGTTTAGGGTTTGAGGGTTTAGGTTTGGGGGGCTCAGGTCTTGGTTAGAATAGGTAAGAGTTTAGGGAGGTCAGTTTAGTTTAGTGTAAGGTAGTTTAGTTTATGGAGTGGGTAGGATAGTGGTAGTAATGATCAGAGGTAGGGTCAGTTTAGGTTAGGGTTTAGGTTAGGGTTTAGGGTAGTTTTAGGGTTTATGGTTTTAGACTGTTAGGGTTTAGGGTTTAGGGTATAGGATTTATTTAATTAAGTTATAGGTTTATTTATTTTAGATTATTTATTTTAAATTATCTTATTTTTATTTTATTGTTTATTTAGTATTTTTATTTAGTTTAGTTTACTTATTATAGATTAGGTTTATTATTTTAGTTTATTTTTTATTTAGTTTTTATTTTTATTTTATTTTTTAAGTTTAGGTTTTATTTTTTTAGGTTTAGGTTTAGGTTTTTATTTTAATTTTTTAGGTTAAGGTTTGAGGTTTTTATTTTAGATTTATTTTTAGGTTTTATTTTTTCATTTAGGTTTCGGTGTATTTTTAGTTTATTTTAATTTATTTAGTTTTGGGTTTTTGTTTAGTTTATTTTAGGTTTTGGTTTAAGTTTTATTTATTTTAGTTTAGTTTATTTTAGCTTAGGTTTAGCTTTATTTTATTTCATTTATTTCAAGTTTAGGTTTTTTTTAGTTTAGGGTTTAGGTTTATTTTTTAGGTTCCTTTTAGGTTTAGGTTTATATTTAGTTTTGACTTTATTTTATATTAGGTTTAATTTATTTTATTTTACATTTAGTTTTTATTTTATTTAGGTTTTTTTTATTTTAGGTTTATTTTATTTTTTAGTTTAGTTTAGGTTTTTATTTATTGTATTTTTGTTAAGTTATTTTAATGTTATTTTATTCATACATTTTAGGTTTAGTTTAGTTTAGTTTTAATTTAATTTAATTTAATTTATTTTATTTAGGTTTAGGTTTTTATTTATTTTATTTTAGGTTTTATTTAGTTTAGGTTTAAGTTTTAGGTTTTCGGGTTTAGAGTTTAGTGTTTGGGTTGTGGGTTTTAGGGTTTAGGGATTTAGGGTTTAGGGTTTATTAGGGTCAGCTTAGGGTTCAGGCTGGGGTTTAGGGTTAGTTTTAAGGTAAGGGTTTTTTTATTATTTTAAATTAAGTAAACTCAAAGGTTTAGGTTTATTTAGTTTATTTTTTATTTATTTTAGTTTATTTTATTTTTATTTTTATTTGGATTTATTTTTATTTTTGTTTAGTTTACTTTATCTATTTTGGTTTTATTTATTTTAGTTAGGGTTTAGGGTTTAGGTTTAAGTTTATTTTTTTAGTTTAGTTTTATTTTTATTTAATTTTCTTTATAGGTTTAAGTTTTAGTTTAAGTTTTTATTTTATTTTATTTTTTATTTTATTTTGGTTTAGGTTTATTTATTTTTTTTTATTTTTATGTTCTATTTAGTTTAGGTTCAAGTTTTTAGCATTTTAGGTTTTTTTTTGGGTTAGGGTTTAGGATTTAGGGTTTAGGGTTTATGGTTTAGGTATTGGGGTGGGTTTAGGGTTTAGGGTGGGTTTAGGGTTTTAGGGTTTAGGGTTTTTTAGGGTTTAGTTTTAGGATTTAGGGTTTAGATTCAGGGTTCAAGTTTTAGTTGACGGTTTAAGGTTTTTAGATTTTTTTTTAACATAGAACAAATTCATATTCAACATATCTTCTTTTCTATTTCATCAACCAAGTCACAAACTAGGTTTTCTAAGACATGAGCAACAACATAGATAAAAATGAGCACGCATAGAGAAAATCTAAAACCATTGATTGCTAGAACCATCTCTACTCTAAGGACACAATTCCATAAGCAATAGATCAGATTGACATTTCTTTAGTTTCTCCAGTTCCCATTAGAACCACCCCTCCTCTTGAGTAGCAGGATCCGCCATCATATCCCCGATCTCTCTTTCTGCCACCAACACCCAGTAACCTCGCTCCTCCCGCTCTATAACCACCACAACTCCGGCCACCACCTCCATGTCCACCAACACCTCTAGATCTCCCACTACCACGATAATCACCTCTCGCATCAGATCTAGACGACGTGGTTGATGGTGATGTGGCCAAGGTTCATCCCATTCTTAGGGTTTATATTTTATTTTATTACTTTAGGTTTAGGCATAGGGTTTGGAGTTTAGGGTTAGGATTTAGGGTTAGGGTTTAAGGTTTATTATTTAGGATTTAGGGTTTTATATTTAATGCTTTTAGGGTTTAGGGTTTAAGGTTTAGGTTTTAAGTTTAGGGTTTAGGTTTTAGTTCAGGGTTTAGGGTTTAGGGTTTTTTAGGGTTTAGGGTTTAAGATTGTAGGTTTAGTGTTGTAGGTTTAAGGTTTAGGGATTAGGGTTTAGGGTTTAGGGTTGTAGGTTTATGGTTTTTAGTTTAGTGTTGTAGATTTATGGTTTAGAGTTTAGGGTTTAGGGTTAGCATTATTTATTTATTTATTTTTATTTTCTTATTTTTTATTTTTATAAAAATTAGGTAAACTCGTAGGTTTAGGTTTATTTACTTTATTTTATTTTATTTATTTTGATTTAGGTATATTTTTTTTAGTTTAGTTTATTTATTTTGGTATTTTTATTTTAGTTTATTTTGAGGTTTAGGTTTTGGTTTAGGTTTTATTTTTATTTTATTTAGGTTTAGGTTTTCACTTTGGCTTTATTTTTAGGTTTTATCTTTTAGTTTAAGTTTAGGTTTACTTTTGGTTTATTTTATTTTATTTAGTTTTAGTTTAGGTTTCAGTTTAGTTTATTTTAGGTTTAGGTTTAAGTTTTATTTATTTTAGTTTAGTTTATTTTAATTCATGTTGAAGTTTATTTTATTTTTATTTTAGGTTTTCTTTTTAGTTTAGGGTTTAGATTTTATTTTTATTTATTTTAGTTTTATTTTAGGTTTATTATTTAGGTATAGGTTTTTATTTATTTTTTCTTTTATTTTATTTAATGTTTATTTTATTTCCATTTTAGGTTTAGTTTATATTATATTTAGGTTTTTTATTTTTAAGTATAGTTTAGGTTTTTATTTAATTAATTTTTATTTAATTTTAATTTTTTATTTTATTTTCTTTTTTAGGTTTAGGTTTAGCTTTAAGTTTTAGTTTATGTTTTTATTTTATTTTTGTTTAGATTTTTTTTAAAGTTTTATTTAGTTTAGATTTAGAATTTTAGGTTTTAGGGAAGTTTGGGTTTGGGTTTTGGGTGGTTTAGTTTAGGGTTTAGGTTTAGGGTGGGTTTAGGTTTAGGGTATAGGGTTTTGGGTTTAGAGTTTAGGGTTTAGAGATTAGGTTTTAGGGTTTATGGTTTAGGGTTTACGATTTTAGGGTTTACGGTTTAAGGTTTAGGGTTTTTAGGGTTTAGGGTTTAGGCTTTAGGGTTTTGGGTTTTGGGTTTTTTTTAACATAGAACAAATTCAGATTCAACATTTCTTCTTTTATTTATTTAGTTTATTTAATTTATTTTTTATTTATTTTAGTTTATTTTATTTTTTATTTTTATTTATGTTTATTTTTTTTAGATTAGTTTTATTAGGTTTAGGTTTTTATTCAATTTTTGGTTTATTTTATTTTAAGAGTGATTGAAGGAATGATTGTTTGAAGAGAAAATTCAAAGGTTTGGATTGATTTGAGAATGATTTGGTTAATTCAAGAATTTGACTTGAAAGGGTATAGGTTGGATTTAGGTTAGATTTGGACTTGAGTTTTGAATTTTGTTTTGGTTATTTGAATTTATATTTCATTTATATGTGTTAATATAAATGAGAATATAAATGGGTTATGAGAAAATAGTTTGAGTTTGGAGTGATTTGGATTTGATTTGAGCTAAGTCCATAAGATGAAATCAAAATGGCTGATGAAAGATTTTGGTTTTGAAATTGATCATGGGTTTCAATTATTTGGAATTGATTCATGATTTGGATTTTGGAATTGATTTATGATTTGAGAAAATCAATTGAGTTGGAATTGATTTAAGATTTGAGCTTGAAGTTTGGTTTGAAAGAAGGAAGCAAGGATTTGGGTTTAAGCTATAGGATAGGCAAGTCTTCCTAAAACCCCTAAGGTACAACATATTCTTATTGCTAACTCTTCTAAGTCTCTAGGGTTAGGTTAAATGTTCACCTAATCACTAGAAGTGTCTTAAGACTATGGAACTCTTAGTGTTTAGAGGAGTCCTTATGTCTAGGATGGAGAACTTGAAAGCTCACTCCAAAAGTGAGGTCAACAGAGTTTAGGGTTTATGGTTTGGGGTTTATAGTTTAGGGTTTAGTTTAGTTTAGGTTTAGATAGTTTTAGGGAGTTTATGAACTAATAGTTTAAATTTATTTAGTTTATTTAGTTTTTTTAAGTTTATTTTAGTTTATTTTATTTTTTATTTTTATTTAGGTATGTTTTTTTTAATTAGTGTAGTTAATTTATTTTAAGTTTTTTATTTTAGTATATTTTTTAAGTTTAGGTTTAGGTTTTAGGGTTTAAGGTTTAGGTTAGTTTAACATTTAGGGTTTAGGGTTTTAGGTTTTAGGGTTTAGGTTTTAGGGTTAGGGTTTAGGGTTTTGGGTTGTAGGGGTTAGGGTTTAGGGTTTAGGGTTTTATGGTTTATGCTTTTAGGGTTTAGAGTTTAGGATTAGGGTTTAGGGTTTAAGGTTTACGATTTATGGTTTAGGGTTATAGGTTTAGGGTTTAGAGTTTAGGATTTAGGGTTTAGGGTTTTTTAACAAAAATTAAGTAAACTGGTAAATTTAAGTTTATTTAGTCTATTTTTTATTTATTTAAGTTTAGTTTTTATTTAGGTTTATTTTTTATCTTTATTTAGTTTGCTTTATTTATTTTAGGCATATTTATTTTAGCTTAAGTTTTTTATTTTAGTGTTTAATTTTGGTTTTGGTTTTGTTTTGGTTTATTTTTTAGTTGAGTTTTATTTTTATTTTATTTTTTAGGTTTAGGTTTTACTTTCTATTTTTAGGTTTAAGTTTATGTTTTTATTTTATTTTTTTCGGTTTAGGTTTTAGGTATTTATTTTTGGTTTATTTTTTAGGTTACATTTTTTAGTTTTTTATATTTAACTTACTTTAGGTTTAGGTTTAGGTTTCATTTATTTTAGGTTTAGGTTTAGGTTTTATTTATTTTAGTTTAGTTTAAATTAGTTTAGGTTTAGGTTTATTTGATTATATTTTTTATTTTGGTTTTAGGTTTTATTTATTTATTTATTTATTTTTTAGATTTATTTTTTTGTTTAAGTTTTCATTTAGTTTTTATTTTATTTTATTTTATTTTAGGTTTATTTTATTTTTATTTTACATTTAGTTTTTATTTTATTAAGTTTTTTAGGTTTTTCTTTATTTTATTTTAGTGTATTTTTATTATTTATTTTATTATATTTAGTTTATGTTTTATTTTATTTTATTTTAGGATTTTTTATTTATTTTATTTTATGTGTATTTAGTTTAGGTTAAGTTTTTTATTTTAAGGTTTAATGTTTATAGTTTAGGGTTTAGATTTTAGGGTTTAAGATTTTTAAGGTTTAGGGATTTGGAATAGGGTTTGGTTGGGTTTTGGGTTTATGGTGGTGTTTAGCTTTAGTGGTTTATGGTTTATTTATTTAAAGTTAAGCTTAGTGTTTAACAGGGTTTAGGCTCAGTTTAGGGTTTAGGTCAGGGTTTATGGTTAGTTTAGAGTTAGTTTAGTTTAGGGTTTTAGGGGTTTAGGGTTTAGTGGGGTTTAGGGTTTTAGAGTCCGCCAGTAGTTAGGGTTTAGGGGTTTAGGATTTAGGGTTTAGGGTTTTAGTTTAGGGTTAGTTTATTTTGGTTTTATTTTAGGGTTTATGGTTTTAGGTTTTTTCAAAAAAATTAAATAAATAAATAAAATTAGGTTTAGGGTTATTTAGTTTATTTTTTATTTATTTTAGTTTATTTTATATTATATTTTAGTTTAGTTTATTTATTTATTTTAGGTTTATTTATTATAGTTTATTTTTAGGTTTAGGTTTTTGATTATTTTTATTTTTTAGTTTTGTTTTATTTTTATTTTATTTTTTAGGTTTAGGTTTTAGGCTTTTATTTTAAAATTATTTTTTGGTTTTATTATTTAGTTTAGGTTTAAGTTTATTTTTAGTTTATTTAATTTTTTAGTTTAGTTTAGTTTAGTTTATTTTAGGTTTAGGTTTTGGTTTTATTTATTTTAGTTTAGGTTTATGTTTATGTTTATTTTTATTTTAGGTTTATGTTTTTTTTTAGTTTAGGGTTTAGGTTTTATTTATTATTTATTTTTAGGTTTATCTTTTAGGTTTAGGTTTTTATTTAGTTTTATTTATTTTATTTTAAGTTTAATTTATTTATTTTTAAGGTTTAGTTCTTATTTTGTTTAAGTTTTTAATTTTTTTAGTTTAGTTTAGGTTTTTATTTATTTTATTTTATTTTAGTTTTTATTTTTGATTTTATTTTCTTTTCAGGTTTAGGTTTAGGTTTTAGTTTAGGTTTTTATTTTATTTTATTTTGGTTAAGGTTTTATTATTTATTTTATTTATTGGTTTTATTTAGTTTAGGTTTAGGTTTTTAGCTCTTTAGGGATTTGGGTTTAGGGTTTAGGGTTAGTTGAGGGTTTAAGGTTTAGAGTTTAGGGTTTGGTGTTTAGGGATAAGGGTTTAGGGTTTAGGGTTTAGGGATAAAGGTTTAGGTTTTAGGGTTTAGGGTTTAGGATTTAGGGTTTTAGGTTTTAAGGTTTAGGGTTCAGGGTTTAAGGTTTTTAGGGTTAAAGGTTTAGGGTTTAGGGTGTTTGCTTTATTTTATAACAGAGAACAAATTAAGATTCCATATTTCTTCTTTCCAATTTCTTTAGCCAAGTAACACACCAAGTTTTCTAAGACACAAGCGACGACATAGATCAAAAATGAGCACACATAGCATAAATAAAAAACCCAAGATAACTAGAACCATTTCTATCGTAAAAGTTCCATAGCGGATCGGTCGACCATTCTTGATTCTCGGTCCCATCGAACCACCGACCTCTCGGTAGCGGGATCACCATCATATCCCTATATCTACCTCCTCCACCACACTGTAACCTCATGCAGCTCCTCCCACTGCACCACCACTTCTGCTACCACCTCAATATCCACCTGCACCTCCAGATCCCCCATCACCACTTCAATAACCGTTGCCTTCGCCTTTGCCTCCACTGCTAGATCTAGACTGAGCCTGGTTGACGGTGATGTTCCTGCCATCAAGGTTCTTCCCATTCTTAGGGTTTAGGTTCAGGTTTAGGTTTATTAAATTTTTGTGTTTAGGTTTATTAGGTTTTAAGGTTTAGGTTAATTTTTTAATTTATTTAGTTACTTTAGGTTTAGGTTTAGGGTTTGGGGTTTAGGGTTTAGGGTTAGGGTTTTCAAATTAGGGTTTAGGGGGGTTTTTTTAAATTAAGTATATGTGTAGGTTTATGTTTATTTAGTTTATTTAGTTTATTTTTTATTTATTTTAGATTATTTTATTTTTATTTTTATTTAAGTTTGTTTTTTATTTTTATTTAGTTTAGTTTATTTATTTTAGTTTAGGCTTTATATTTTAGTTTAATTTTTAGGTTTAGGTTTTATATTTTAGTTTAATTTTTAGGTTTAGGTTTAAGTTTAGGTTTATTTTTTAGTGGAGTTTTATTTTTATTTTATTTTTTATGTTATGGTTTTATTTTTTTTATTTTTAGGTTTAGGTTTAGGTTTTTATTTTATTTTTTAAGTTTATGTTTTAGGTTATTATTTTTGATTTATTTTCTTATTTTATATTTTAGTTTAGGATTCAATTTATTTTTAATTTATTTTGTGTTAAGTTTAAGTTTAGTTTATTTGAGATTTATGTTTAGGTTTTATTTATTTTAGTTTAGGTTTAGGTTTATTTTATTTTGTTTATTTTATTTTTATTTTAGGTTTAGGTTTTTTTTTTAGTTTAGGGTTTAGGTTTTATTTTTTATTTATTTTTAGATTATTTTTTTAGTTTAGGTTTTAATTTAGTTTTTATTTTATTTTATTTTAGGATAATTTTAATTTTATTTACGTTTAGTTTTTATTTTATTAAGGTTTTTCATTCTCAGGTTTATTTTATTGTTTAGTTTAGCTTAGGTTTTCTTTATTTTATTTTATTTTAATTTTATTTTATTTTAATTTTAGGTTTTTGTTTTTGTTTTAGTTTAGGTTTTTTTTAATTTATTTTTTAATTTTATTTAGGTTTATGTTTTTGTATTTATTTTATTTTTAGGTTTTCTTTATTTTAGGCTTAGGTTTTTAGTTTTTTAAGGGTTTAGGGTTTTAGGGTTTAGGATTTTAATTTTTAGGATTTAGGGTATAGGGTTTGGTGTTTAGGCTTTAGGGTTTAGGATATTAGGGTTTAGGGTTTAAGGTTTAGGGTGTAGAGTTATCTTAGAGTTTAGGGTTACTTTAGGGTTTAGGCTTTAGGCTTTATGGCTTAGGGTTTTTAGGGTTTAAGGTTAGTTTAGGGTTTAGGGATTTGGGTTTAGGGTTTAGGGTTTAGGGTTTGGGTTTGGGTTTAGGGTTTAGAGTTCAGGGTTAGGCTTTCGGTTTAGGGTTTTGGGTTCCGGGTTAGTTTAGGGTTTGGGATTTTTTAGGGTTTAGAGTTGTATGTTTAGGATTTAGGGTTTAAAGATAGTTTTAGTGTTTAGGGTTTAGGGTTTATGATTTAGGATTTAGGGTTTAGGGTTTAGGGTTTATGGTTTATTTTTAAAAAATTATAATAATAAGTAAATGGTTAGGTTTATGTTTATTTAATTATTTAGTTTAATTTTTATATATTTTAGTTTATTTTATTTTTTATTTTGATTTAGTTTGGTTTATTTATTTTGTTTTTGGTTTTTTATTTTAGTTTTTTTTGGATTAGGCTTAGGTTTATGTTTATATTTTAGTTTTGTTTTAGTTTTTATTTTATTTTTTAATTTAGATTTTATTTTTTAATTTGAGGTTTAGGTTTTGGTTTCTATTTTATTTTTTCATGTTAAAAGTTTTTGGTTTTTATTTTAGCTTTACTTTTAGGTTTTATTTTTTAGTTTAGGTTTAGGTTTATTTTTAGTTTATTTTCTTTTATTTAGTTTGAGGTTTAGGTTTAGTTTATTTTTGGTTTAGGTTTAGGTTTTATTTATTTTAGTTTAGTTTATTTTAGTTTAGGTTTAGGTTTATTTTATTTTATTTATTTTATTTTTATTTTAGGTTTAGTTTTTATTTTTAGTTTAGGATTTACCTAAATAAAATTAAAACTAATAAAAACCCTAAACCCTAAAACAAAACTAATAAAAATAAATAAAACTAAAACACCAAATAATTAAAAACTAAACAAAGAAATAATAAACCCTCCTGTCCCCCAATAAAAAACTAACCCTAAATCCAATAATAATAACAATAATAATAAATTAATAATAACTAAAACTAAACTAAAAAAAAAAAAACTAATCAATAATAAATAACTAAAAAACCTAAACCCTAAAAACAAAACTAATAAAAAAACCTAAAAACACCTAAACACCTAAACCTAAAACTAACTAAACTAAACCAATAACTAAAACCTAACTAAACCTATAATAAACTAAAAACTAAAACAAAAATCTAAACCAATCCCACGACCCCTTCCCATCTCGAGCTCTAGTGATTCTTGAATCCCTTTTCTTTTAGTTCTCTTTCTAGGCATTTACTAGTTCTAAGAAATTTCTTCTAGTTCGGCTTTGAATCTTGACCTTTGGTCGATCCTTGTTCAGCTCTTAAGTGGCACCATTTTCCACGGCATCAGGTTCTATGAATACTTGGGGAAAACCAAATGCTCCAGCTACTTCGGCTCTAGCTTTTGATTCGTCAGGTATAGCTAAACCTTTTGCCTCTAAATCCTTCAAAATGCCTTATATGGTAAGGATTCTTCAACATCTTCTGATCTTTCTTTAAACCCAATTCATATGACCTTCACAGGTGTTCTAGCTATTATGTCCTCTGACTTGGATATTGAAAACTAGATGAGGCTTATGCGTATATATTAGAAAATTTTCTTTTTTGACATCCTAGTATGGAGGAAATTCAGTTTTCTTTCATGACTTGAATCTTTCCAGTTCTTTTTTTAATCGGTTTACTAGATGGTAGACATGTCGATTAAATTTTCTAATGACCTTGATTATAGTTATCTTTGCTCTCGATCTTATTATGTTAAAACTATCAAATGCATATTCTTAAATGGACTCCATTTTTTGACATTAAAGAGGAATCTTATAGCAATTTGTTTATCTTTACCTAATCCTTGGGTTCACTTTGTTAATTATCAATTCTTGCATCTTTGTGGGTTCTATTTTTGCTAGACCCATGCAAATCAATCAAGCAAGTAGCCAAATCTAGCGTGTTTCGGATCCTTGTTGAAATTGATGTAACAAAGAAATTTCCTAAGGTGGTGTGGATTAGAATGAAATTGTTGATGTTTTTAATGATGCTCTAATGTTTATAATGTTGTTCCCAATGTAAGTGGTAGTGATAAGCTTGTTAAAATTCTTACGAAATAGTTTTGGCGGTAATTAGATTTACTACTATTTCATTATTCTGAAATTTCCAAGTTGATGATTCTCATGTTTTAGTTTTAGATTGAGGAGATTTTTTGATAAAGTTTTGAAAATCTTATAGAAAATGTTTATATTATTTTGCCTAAAATTCTTTAAGAGAAAATCTTGTATTATCTTCTTTGAATTTGGGCAAGAATGATGGTATGGAGCTTGTTGATAATGTGCAGCCAAGTGTTTGTTTGCTTAATAAATCTATTTTTGCCCCTTCTTTAACTATTATTCTGGATGGTATTTTGCTTAGTGATAATTCTCGTTTAATGGAGAAAGAGGATTTATCTTCTTGTCAAAACAAAACTTCTCTAAATCTATTGTTAATAATGCTGAATAAATTTTTTCTGATGATGAATCCATGGATAATGAGATCGGTTTTCAAACTATTTTTTGTGAAAAGGAAAAAAGTTTAAAATTATCCTCAAAACTTCTTCATCTTTTCTTCTAACAAAAGTTAATGTTTAACTTATTTACAATGTTAGGGACATTGGTACTCTTGTTGTTAGAAATAGAATTAGGTTTTTTGGTTATTCTTGAACCTCTTATTTTTTTCTTCTAAAATAATGCATGCGGCTAGGACAATTGGTCTTAGCAATTTTTATTTCAATATCAATAACAAGATTTGGTTATTTTGGAATAATTATATTTGTATTAATGTTATTAATGATTTTCATCAAATTATTAATGTGTATAATTCATTTGGTGATTATCATGCTTTTGGCTCTTTTGTTTATTCTTCTTGTAACAAGTTAGAGAGGTGAATTCCTTGGGATCAGTTATCTAATTTTGTTTCTGTTGTTAATGATTCTTGGATTGATGGTGGGGATTTCAATGCAGTCCTTTCTTTGAATAAAAGGAAGGGTTTTTTTTTGTCGAATTTACATTCAATGGAAGATTTTGCAAATATGAATTTGGATTGTAATCTTCATGATGTTGGTTTCATTGGTTCTCAATTTACTTGGAATAATCATAGATTGTGGAAACAGTTGGATCATGACTTATTTAATAATTATTGGTTAAACCATTGGCCTTTAACTTTGGTGGAGCATCTTAGTAGAACTCTATCGGATCATGCTCCTCTTTTGATTTCTATTAAGGATGTTGTTCATAATAATAATGTCATTAAAAATTTTTGTTTTCACAATATGTTGTTACAAGATAAAGTTTTCTTGATGTTATTACTTATTATTGGTGTGCTCTATTTCTCGATGATTATACATTTGGTATGATGAGATTTTGCTTAATCTTAAAATGCTTAAGCATAATATCACTTGGTGGAACAAAAACTGCTTTAAAAATCTTTTTGATAATATCAAGAATATGGAACAAAAGTTGAAATATTTCAAATAACTTGTTATAACTGATTTTTTTTTCTAATCTTGTTGAAGCTAAAGATAATCTCATTAAGTTTTAGGATATAGATGAAGCTTATTGGAGAAAAATAGTTGTCTCTAAGAATCTTTTTGAGGGGGGAAGAAACACTAAATATTTTCATGCTTCTATAATGTAAAGGAGAGTTCTTGGTCACATTCATAAAATCAAGAACTTTGATAGTTCTTGGCCTACCGAAAAAGAGGATATATTTTGTTTTGCTCTTAATTATTTTAAAGATCTTTTAAATAAAAATTATCAACTTGTGAATTTATCCAATCCCCTTATCATCCCTTCTATTATGTGCGATAATGAGTGCTTGGTTGCTCCTCCTTTTGATGAGGAAATTTTTAATATTCTTAATGGTATGAATATTGATTCTATTGAGGCTAGATGGTTACACTACTTTATTCTTTCAAAAAACATGGTTTATTGCTAAAATTGATATTGTTAATGTTGTGAAGGATTTGTTTTCAAGAGAATTCTATTTCTAAATATCTTACTAGAACTTCTATTATTCTTATTCCTAAGAAAGATAATGTTGACATTTGGAATGACTTTAGACCTATTAGTCTTTGTACTTTTATCAATAAATTGATTTCTAAAATTTTGACTAATAGGCTTAGTAAGTTTCTTCCTAAGGTTATCTCTCTTAATCAAACTGGCTTTGTGAAAGGTAGAACTATTTTGGATAGCATCTTGCTTGCTCAAAAATTCTTTCATGATTTGAATGTTAAAACTAGAGGTGGCAATTTACTTTTTAAGCTTGACATCACCAAAGTCTATGATAACATTTCTGGGATTTTCTTAATAGCATTCTTACTTTATTTGGTTTTCTAATCATTTTGTTTCTTTGGTTAACAATATAATTAGAAATGTTTGGTTTTCATTAGTTATCAATGGTGAAAACTTTGGTTTCTTTAATTCCTCTCAAGGTATAAGACAAGGTGACCCTCTTTCTCCGTCGCTTTATATTATTATGGTTGAATATCTATCTCATTGGATTTTTTTAGAAGAATTCTAGTATGTATTTCAGAAATCTTGGTGGTTTGGCTATCTCTCACTTAATCTTTTCTGACGATTTCATAATTTTTTGTAATGGCTCGTTACATTATGTTAAAAAGTTTAAGGATTTTTAAATAAATTTGAAAAGGAAAGTGGCCTTTTGATTAGTACTCATAAAAGTTATTTTATTACCTATACTTCTATTTATGTTGATAGAATTAATAAGATAAAGTATATCATTGGTTTTCTCATCAAAATCTTCTATTAAATATTTAGGCTCCCCTTTATATTGTGGCCATAAGAGATCCCATCTCTTTGATGAGGTAATTTATAATATTCAAAATAAAATTTCTACCCTTAAATTTCATTTTTATCTTGTGGTTGTAGGTTAATTGTTATTAAAAGTAATCTTTATTGTTTTCCTTTTTACTTGTTGTTAATATTGTTCCTACTTCTCTTGTTCTTATCAGGATTGAAAGACTTTTTAATAAGTTTTTTTGGGGATCTAGGAATTTAAAGGCTTCATTGAACTTCTTGGTCTAATATGTGTGGTACTATTTATGAAGGTAGTATTGGGTGTAGATATTTAATGGATTCCACCAATGTTTTTTATTATAAACATTGTTGGTATTTTGAAAAATGAAAGTATTTGGGCTAAATTCATGAAATTTCACTATTGCAAACGTAAGCATCCTTTAATTTGTAATTATAAACATGGTGACTCTATTGTTTGGAAACTGCTCTATGATATTAAATGGAAATCAGAACCTCTCATTTTTTGGGGTATTAATAATGGATCTTCTTTCTTTTGGCAAGATAACTAGATGGGGGATTTTTCCATTGATTCTTTGCTTAATACTCTACTTCTTCTTTGAAAGTTAGTCCTTTTATTTATAATGGTGAATGGAATTTCTCTCTTTTAAATGATTTAATTCTTGATTTCATTAGTAATAACATCATTAATATTCCTATTGATGGTAATTTTTGGATCAAATTATTTTCAAAATTTCTAGTAATGGAGAATTTTCTTTTAAAGATACTTCGCACTATATTAGAGTTAAAAAAAATCCTCTTCTCTTATTTTCATTAAAATTTGGAATAATATTATTCCTACTTCTTATTCTATTCTTGGGTGGAGAATTTTAAGGGATTATATTGGTGTTGATTCTTTACTTTTGGACAAAGGTGTTCATCACCCTCTAAATGCATATGTTGCTTTCATATTGAGAATGTTAGTCATGTTTTTGTTAATGGCACCATTGCCACTAAAGTTTGGGGTTGGTATGAGGATTTATTTAAATTAAGCTATTTTAATGGTAATTTAACTTTAATGCACCTTCTTGACTCTTATTCTCTTAATACTATTAAAGGGCATATCAAAATTGTGGTGGATGTTACTTTGATCTGGTTTATTTGGCTGGACATAAATGATTATAAGCCTCGTAATGTGCCTATAAATCATAAGAGGATTATTGCTAGGACTAGAGATAAGATTTTTTTCTTACATAAGGTTGCCCTTCTTAGTGGTACTAATTTTAGAGGTTGCAAGTTTGTTGCCTCTAAATTGGGTATCAATTTTCCTTATTGTGACTCGTCTCTAGATTATAAAATTTTTCATTGGATTAAGCCTCTTAATTGTTGTATTAAAATTAATACTGATGGCTCTGTTGCACAGAACAAGTCAAGTTGTGGTATTTTTAGAAATAATCTTAGGAATATTATCTTGGCTTTTTCCACTCCTCTCTCTACTAATTCTATTATTTTTGCTAAATTGATGGTTGTTTATCATGCTCTTAAGCTTTGTTTGGATAAAATTTTCATATTTATTTGGTTAGAATCTTTGGGATTGTTGTTGCTATGATTAATTCTAACCATAAGGGTAATGTTGAGTCTTTTTATTTAATTAAAAATATTAAAGCTATTATCTCTAAACTTTCTTTTAAAATTACTCATATTTTAAGAGAAGGTAATGCTTGTGTGGATATCTTAGCTGGTTTGGGGTGTAATCTCTCTGATTTTACTTTATTTAGCAATGCGAATATTCCTAAGCAATTAAGAGGGTTGTCTAATTTAGATAAATTTGGTTTTCCTTATATTAGATTTTATTATTTTTTCTTTCTTTTCTATTGGTGGTTTTCTTGGGGCTTCTGTTTGGTAGCTTCTTGTAATTTTGGTTTGTTCGGTTGCTGTTGGCTCTTGTTCTTTCTTGGGGGCTTTATGTTCTTATTTTATTCTTGTATTTTAAAGGTTGGAATGTTGGCTTTTGCTATTTTAGTTGTCAAGCTGTTGTTGATTGTTGTTCATACTTTTATTGTGGTATCTCTTGTGGGTTTTTTTTTTGGCTTTTAGTTGGTTGGTTGGCAATCTTTGATGGCTTTGTGGTTGATCTCCTTGAGCTTCCTGGCTTTGGGTGCCTTCTCTGGATGTGATGTTGGTCAAGCTTCTCTTCCTTATATTTTCTTTTAGTTGGTTGGGCTGGTTTGGTTTTGGGTGTGGCTGCTGCTTTCCTTTGTGGCTTTGGTGGTTGTGTTATTACTTATTTTGGTTGGTGGCTGCTATGATTTTTTTTGGTTGCTTTAGTCTAGTTGGAGTTGGTGAGCTTGCTGGTTGCTTCTCTTCACCCCCCCCTCCCTTTGCTTCTATTTCTGGTATTTCCTCCTTGGTCGGTGACTTTGTTTCTTACTCCTAGTACTTTTGGGTGGTTGGATGGTTATGCTGGCTTGGAATTTTTTCTTTGTTGGCTCAATTTTTTCTACTGTTGCCCCCTTTGGCTAGTGACTTTGTTGATGTTCTTCCTTTTTTGGTGGAGAGCTTTAGATCTTTGCTAGTTATTGGTGTGTGCTCTGGTGCCTTTGTGAGGTTTGTTGGCTATGATGGCTATGATGTTTACTCTTTTCTGTTGGTTGGAAGAATTTTTTGTGAATGTAACCCTCCCTTTTAGAGTTTGGCTTCACAAATTTTTTGTTACCCCATCTTTGAATGAGCTTGAGCCTTTTCTTTGGCTTTTGTTTCCTTTCTCTTTATCTATGTTTATTTTTCTTTTAATTGTGCTTATCTTTGATTTAGTATTTTCTTGTAGGTTTCCTTTGTTTACTCTTGGGTCTCTTCAGGTGATATGCTGACCTACACAGGGATTCTATGTTGTTGCTATTCATTTCATAGTTTTCCTTTTCCTTTTCCTTTTTTCTTTTATATTAGTTAAGGGATTTTTCTATTTAGGTCCTCTTGTAGCTCTTTGAGTAGTAGTCTTTGAGATTTATCCCCTTTAAGCATGTTGTATCCTTTTCTTTTGGTAAAAAAGCATACCCCTTTTTACCAAAAAATAAAAAAATAAAAAAATAAAAGTCATAAACCCTAAACCCTAAATCCTAAAGCCTAAAGCCTAAAGCCTAAACACTAAACCATAAATCCTAAACCCTAATCCATAATCCTAACCCTAAACTCTAAAACCCTAAATCTTAAACCCTAAATCCTAAACTAAAAAACTTAAAACCTAAACCTAAACTAAATAAAACTTAAAATAAAATAAATAAAAATTAAATAAAATAAAAAACCTAAACTAAAACCTAAACCTAAACCAAAAAATAAAATAAAATAAAAAACTAAAATAAACTAAACTAAAATAAATAAATAAAAAATGAAACCTAAAATAAACCTAAAATAAAAACTTAAAACAAACTAGAAAAAATAAATAAAACCCTAAACCTAAACTTAAAATAAAAAATAAAACTAAACCTAAAAAAAAAATAAAATAAAAAAAACTCAACTAAAAATAAACCTAAAAAAAAAATAAACTAAAATAAAAAAATTGTAAACAAAATATGGATCAACCTAAAATAAATATAAATAAACAAAATAAAAAATAAACCTAAATAAGAAATAAAAAATAAAGTAAACTAAAATAAATAAAAAATAAACTAAATATACTAAATAAACCTAAACTTACTAGTTTACTTATTCTTTTTTAAAAAAACCTTAAATCCTAAATCCTAAACCATAAACCTTAAACCCTAAACCTACAACCCTAAACCCTAAACCCTAAAAAACCCTAAACCCTAAACCCTAAACCTTAAACCCTAAAAACATAAACCCTAAACCCTAAACCCTAAACCATAAATCTTAACCCTAAATTGTAAACCTTAAACCTTAAACCCTAAACCTAAACCTAAAGTAGCTAAATAAATTAGAAAATGAACCTAAGCCCAAAAAAATAATAAACCTAAAACTAAACCTAAACCCTAAGAATGGGTAGAACCTTGATGGCAGGAACATCACCATCAACCAGGCTCAATCTAGATCTAGCTGGGGGATATGGAGGTAGTGGTTGGAGCAGTGGTGGCTATGGAGGAGGGAGGAGCAATAAAAGTTACAGCAATGGTGGTGGTAGAGGGAGAGATTGGGGATATGATGGTGGATCCTGCCACTCGAGTGGTTGAGTGGTTCTAATGAGAATTAGAGAAATTGAAGAATAGATCCAATCTGGCTTATGGAATTGTGTCTTCTGATAGAGATGGTTTTAGTTATTAATTTGCTCTATGCATGTTCATTTTTTATCCATGTTAAACGTCTTAGAAACTTGTTGTGTTACTTGGTTAATGAAATCGGAAAAAAGAAATGTTGAATCTAAATTTGTACTCTGTTAAAAAAAACCAAAAACCCTAAACCCTAAACTAAAACCTGAACCCTAGACCTAAAACCTAAACACTAACTACAAAACCCTAAATCCTAAATCCTAAACCCTAAACCCCAAACCCTAAACCCCAAACCCGAAACCCAAAACGTTAAACCCTAAAAATCTTAAAACCTAAACCTAAACTAAATAAAACCTAAAAATAAAATAAATAAAAAAACCTAAACCAAAATAAAATAAAAAAATAAAATAAAATAATAACTAAAGCTAAAGCTAAAATAAAGCTAAACCTAAACCTAAAACTAAAAAACAAATAAAAAAATTAAAACTAAACTAAAATAAAATAAATAAAACTTAAACTAAACTAAAAATAAAATAAAAAAACTTAAACCCTAAAATAAAAAATATAATAAACCTAAAATAAAATAAAATAAAAACAAAATAAAAACCTAAACCTAAAAAATAAAACTAAAAACAAATCAAAAATAAAAATTAAACCCTAAATAAAGAAAAAACCTAATGCTAAAATAAAAATAAAATAAACCTAAACTAAAACCTTAACAAAATATAATATAATATAATATAATATAAAAACTAAACTAAAATAAAATAATTAAAAACCTAAATTAAACTAAAAATTAAAATAAACATAAAATAAAATAAAATTAAAACTAAATAAAAACCTAAACGAAAAAAATAAACCTAAAAATAAAAATCCTAAACCTAAACTAAAATAAATTAAACTAAACTAAACCTAAACTCTGAATAAAATAAATTAAAATAAAATAAACCTAAACCAAAACTAAAAAATAAACCTAAATAATAAATTAAATTAAAACCTAAACCTAAAAAAAGAAAATAAAACTTAAACCTAAACCTAAAATAAAATAAAACTAAACCTAAAAAAAAAGTTAAACTAAATTAAAAAAAATATAAATAAAACCTAAACTTAAAATAAATAAAAATGAAAACTAAATGATAAATAAACCTAAATAAATAAATAAAATAAAATAAAATAAAATAAATAAAATAAATAAAATAAACTATCGTTTCACTTAATTTTTTTAAAAAAAAAAACCTAAGCCCTAACCCTAAAACCTAAACCACAAATCTAAACCCAGACCCTAGGCCATAAGCTAACCCAGCCTGACACACACCCAAACCACAAAGGCAGCCTAAAATCCTGATTACCTCAACCTAAACTTATAATCCTTAACTTTACCAGAGCCACAAGGCCTGATCATGGCAGAACCCTGCCCTAAAACCATAAACACTCAGTGAAATACAAACCCTAAAACCAAACCCAGGCCTACCACTGAGGCTGACCCTGTGACCATGCCCAAGAAACATAACCTTTACATGCCACAAAGCCACAATCTAAAGCCTAAAGCCTGAAACCACTCAGGAGCCTAAACCCAAACCACAAAACCTAAACCATGAGCCCTAAACCCTAAATCCACATGCCCAAATAAATAAACCAAGATAAAGATAAATAAATACACTAAACATGATGATAAAATAAATTAAATTAAATAAAACTAAACTAAAATCTAACCTACTAAAAATAAATAAAGAAAAGAAAAAATAAATTAGCTAAAATAAAATAAAGAAAAACCTAAACTAAACTAAAATAAAATAAAAGAGAAAAATGTTAATGGAATAAAACTAAATGTAAAATAAATATAAAATAAAACTAAAATAAAATAAAAAACTAAATAAAACCTAAAATAAAACCTAAAAAAATAAACCCTTAACTAAAAAAAAATCTAAACCTAAAATAAAAATAAAATAAATAAAATAAAATAAACCTAAACCTAAACTAAAATAAATAAATCCTGATCCTAAACATAAAATAAATTAAACCTAAATCTAAACCTAACCTAAATAAAATAAAATAAACTAAAATTAAACCTAAAACTAAACTAAAAAATAAAACCTAAAAATAAAATAAAAAACATAAAACCTAAACCTAAACAATAAAATAAAACTTAAACCTAAACCAAAAAATAAAATAAAAATAAAGCTCTACTAAAACATAAACCTAAACCTAAATCTAAACTTAAAATATAAACTAAAATATAAAACTTAAACTAAAAAAAATAAAATAAATTAAACTAAATAAAATAAAAATAAACCTAAATAAAATAAGAAATAATAAACTAAAATAAATAAAAATAAAACTAAATAAACCAAAACTTACTGGGTTACTTAATTTAAAATTGAAAAAAAATCTAAACCATAAATCTCAACCCACCAAACCCTAAACACTAAACCCTAAACCCAAAACCACCCTACTACCTAAACTCACAACCCTAATTAATCTTACACACCTGGGCATAAGGCATACAAAACCCTAAACCACACCCTAACCTAAACCTAAACCACAACCCTAAAAACCTTAAACCCTAAACCCCAAACCCTAAAAAACCTAAAATAAATAAATTAGAAAATAAACATAAACCCTAAAACCTAATAAACTTAAACCCTAAGAATGGGTAGAACCTTGACGGTAGGAACATCACCGTCAACTAGGTTCAATCTAGATCTGGCGGTGGAGGCAAAGGCGGTTATCGTGGTGGTTATGGGAGATTTGGAGGTGCTGGTGGATATGGAGGTGGGTGGTGGTGGTGGTGGTTCTGGAGGAGTGACAAAGGTTACAACGTGGTAGGCGAAGGAGAGATTAGGAATATGATGGTGGATCCCACTACTAGAGGTCAGGTGTTTGATGGGAAGCTGGAGTAACTAAAGAATGGTCGATCTGATCTGCTGCTTATGGAACTATGTTTTTACAATATAGATGGATCTAGTTATCTAGGGTTTTTGATTTGCACTATGTGTGTTCATTTTTTATCTATGTCATCGCTTGTGTCTTTGAAAACTTGTTGTGTTACTTGGCTAATGAAATCGAAAAGAAGAAATGTTGAATAATTTGTTCTCTATTTAAAAAAATGAAACCCTAAACCTAAACTAAACCCAAACCCTAAACAAACCTAAACCTAAAAACAAACCCTAAACCCTAAACCCTACCAAACCACACAAACCCTAAACCCTACTGACCACAAACCACCTAAACCTAAATAACCTAAACTCAAACCTAAACTCTAAAAAAGGCTAAAACTAAACTAACTAAATAAAACCTAAAATAAAATAAATACAAAACCTAAACCAATAAAAAAAATAAAATAAATAAAATTAAAACCTAAACTAAACCTCAACTAACTTAAAAAATTAAAATAAAAATAAAACTAAAATAAAATAAAATAAATAATAAAACTAAAAATAAAATATAAAAAACCTAAATTAAAATAAAATAAACCTAAAATAAAATAAAATAAAAACTAAATAAAATTTAAACTTAAAATAAAACCTAAAATAAATAAAAAGTAAAATTTAAACCCTAAGCTAAAAAAAACCTAAACCTAAACTAAAATAAATGAAACTAAAATAATTAAAACCTAAATGAGAACTTAAAATAAACTAATCCTAAACCTAAACCAAAAACCTAAATAAAATAAACTAAACTAAAAATAGACCTACACCTAAACTAAAAAGCAAACCTAAAAATAATCCTAAAATAAAACAAAAACCTAAACCTTAAAAAATAAAATTAAAATCTAAACCCAAATCTAAAGAAAACCTAAACCCTAAAATAAACTAAAATAAATAAAATAACTAATTAAATCTGGGTTTGTGATTTTAAAATAACTAAAAGTCAAAGAATTAAAACTTAAAACCCTGGCCCTACCCTATACCACGGACCCCATGCATGACTGCAACTGGCTTAGACTAAATCCTAAACAAAGATCATAAACCCTAAATAATATGACACTAAACCCTACCAACTAAACTTAAACCCTACCTAAAATTTTAACCAGCCATTAAGGCCAACCAGACCTTGAACTCTAAACCTGACGCTGGCTGTATACCTAAAACCTCAGCTCCAACCCTACCAACTTTCTGACCACTAAACTACCTAAACCCCAAAAACCTAAACCAACCCACAAACCCTAACCCACTAAATCCTAAACCTTGAATAAAGATGTCATTAGAGTATATCTAAAAATGACCTAATCTAAACATAGTTATGCTTAAAGAAAATGTCTTCAAGAGACTTTCTCTTGACTATTAGAGATTTGAATACCTAAACCCTAATCTAAATCATATATTATAATGCCATATATTATAGTATAATGTAGCTTTAGGGAACATTATTGGGGGTGTGCTATGGTGTGTCATTTAATCAAAAGAATGGAATTTTGCATCCAAAATAAATGTTCATTTTTCAACCAAATTTTATAAATTTTTTGCTTAAAGTGATTCATTTTATTTAATGTAAGAAAATATATTATATGAAAGCATATTAAAATATAATGTACATAACAACTAAACCTAAAATAAAATAAAAACTAAATAAAAACCTAAACTTAAAAAATACACCTAAAAATAAAACCTAAAAATAATTAAAAATAAAACCAAAACCCTAAACTAAAAAATAACCTAAAAATAAAATAAAAATAAAATAAAATAAAACTAAACCTAAACTAAAAAAAATGAAACTAAAATAAATTAAACCTAAACATAAATAAAAAATAAACTAAACCTAAACCAAAACCTAAACTAAATAAAATAAAATAAACTAAAAATAAACCTAAACCTAAACTAAAAAATAAAACCTAAAACTAAACCTAAAATAAAAACCTAAAACCTAAACCAATAAAATAAAATAAAATATAAACCTAAACCTAAACCTAAAAATAAAAAAATAAACCTTAAACTTAAGAAAAAAATAAAAATAAAACCCAACAAAAAATGAACCTAAACCTAAAAAAAACTAAAATAAAAAATCTAAACAAAAATAAATAAAACTAAAATAAATCAACTAAACTAAATAAAAATAAAAAATGAACCTAAATAAAAAATAATAAAATTAACTAAAATAAATTTAAAATAAACTAAATAAACTAAATAAATCTAAGCTTAATGGTTTACTTAATTAAAAAAACCTAAAAGCTAAGAAAACCCTAATCCCTAAACTCTCTAAAACCCTAAACCCTAAAGCCTAAACACTAAACCTTAAACCCTGACCTTAAACCCTAACCAAACCATAAGCCAAAACAAACCCTCTAAAACCCTAAACCCCACATAAACCTCAGACCCTAAACCCTAAAACTAAAGCCAAGCTAAAATTAAACATAAAAATAAAATATATAAAAAGCCTAAACCTAATCAAAATAAAAAGAATAAAATAAAATAAAAACCTAAACTAAAACCTAAACCAAAAATTAAAAATATAATAAAATAAACCAATAAAAATAAACAAAAATATAATAAATAAAAACTTATTCTAAACAAAAAAATTAGAATAAACCTAAGAATAAAAAACCTAAATAAGATTAAAACTAAAGATGAAATAAAAATAAAATAAAATTCAAATAAAATAAAATATAAACTAAATAAAAACCTAAATCTAAAAATAAATAAAAAATAAAACCAAAACCATAAACTAAAAAAAACCTAAACCTAAAATAAAAATAAAATAAACAAAATAAAATAAACCTAAACCTAAACTAAAATAAATGAAATTAAAATAAATTAAACCTAAACCTAAACCTAAAATAAACTAAACCTAAACCTAAACCTAAACCTAGACTAAATAAAATAAAGACTAAAAAAACAATAAACCTACAACACTAAACTTACAAAGTAAACCCTAAATCACAAAACCACAAACCTAAATAAAGCTAAACCCTAAACCCTAAACCCTAAATCCTAAACCCTAACTCCTAAACCTAAACCCTAAAAGCATAAACCCTAAACTCCCAAATAAACTCCCCTAAACTCTAAACCCTAAACTCTAACCCTAAACCTAAACCTAAAGTAACTAAATAAATTTAAAAATAAACATAAACCCTAAAACCTAATAGACCTGAACCTAAACTTAGACCCTAAGAATGGACATAACCTTGATGACAGGAACATCACCATCAACCAGGCTCAGTCTTGATCTCATGATGGATGCAAAGGTGGAGGTGCTGGTGGATATGGAGGTGGTGGTCGGAGCAGTGGTGGTTATGGAGGCGGGAGGAGCGATGAAGGTTACAGCCGTGGTGGAGGTAGAGGGAGAGATCAGGGATATGATGGTGGATCCCACTACTGAGAGGCGAGGTGGTTATGGGGAATTGGAGAAACTTGAGCAGTGATCACATCTATCTTATGGAGCGTATATAGTAGAGACAATTCTAGTTATCTGGGGTTTTTGATTTTCTCTATTCGTGCTCATTTTTTATTTATGTTGTCGCTTGTGTCTTAGAAAACTTAGTGTGTTACTTGATAAAATTGATAAGAAGAAATGTTGAATCTGAATTTATTCTCTGTTAAAAAAAACCATAAATTGTAAACCCAGAACCTAAAATATAAACCCCACACCCTAAACCTTAAACCCTAAAAATAAAAAAAATAAAAAATAAGCTAACCCTAACCCTAAACCCTAAACCTTAAACCCTAAATCTACAACCCTAAATTCGAAACCCTAAACACTAAAACCCTAAACCCTAAACCCTCAACCCTAATCCCTAAACTGTAAAAACATAAAAACCTAAACTTAAACTAAATAAAACTTATAAATAAAATAAATAAATAAACCTAAACATAAATAAAAGAAAAAATAAAATAAAATAAAACCAAAACCAAAACCTAAACCTAAAACTAAACCTAAAAAACTAAACTAAAAATAAAATAAAATAAATTAAAACCTAAACTAAATAAAAACATAAAATAAAAAATATAATAAAAACTAAATAAAATTTAAAAAATAAACCTAAAATAAAATAAAATTAAAGAACACAAAATATAACCTAAAAAAATAAACTTGAGAGAATCCTAAGACTAAATAAAAATATGTAACGTTAAACTAAAGAGCTGGCTAAAATAAAAAAATAAAATAAACCTAAACCTAAACTAGATAAACTAAACTAAGATAAATAAAACCTAAACCTAAATCCTAGGCCATGAGCCCAAAACCCTACCATAAATCTTAAACTAACATAAACCCTAGGCCTAAACCCAAATCAGGCCTAAATCCTGACCTAAGGTGACCATGACCCTAAATCTTTAAACCCTAGGCCTAAACCCTAATCATAAACCCTAAAACTAAACCCAAACCTGAGCCTAAACCCCAAATCATGAGCCCAAAACATAAAACCATCTCATGATAAGATGAAATAAGCCAGGCTAAGTTAGATAAAGGTGGTAGATAAAAAGGCGGCTCTGTTACTGAAATCTAGGCCCCTGGGCCCTAAAGGCCTAGGCCTGGACCCTAAAAAGCTCAGATAAAGATGAAGGCCGCTTGAAGGCAGACTGGGACAGTAACCTACCAGCTAAAGACCCTAAAGATAAAAAACCTAAAGATAATAAATAAAAAAAAATGAATTAAGTAAAATAAAATAAAATAAACATAAAGAAAAATAAAAAATAAAATAAACTAGAATAAATAAATAAAAACTAGATAAATTAAATAAACCTAAACTTACAGGGTTACTTAATTTTAAAAAGGAAAAAAACCTAAACCCTAAGCTAACCCTAAACCCTAAACATTAAAAATCAACTAAAAAGACCTAAACCTACTAGTTTACTTAATTTAATAATAAACCTAAACTAAAACCTAAACCCTAAACCTAAAACCTAAACCCTAAACCCTAAACCCTAAAAAAATTTAAAAAAATAAAACTAAATAAAAAAACCCTAGCCTTAACCCTAAACCCTAAAATTCTAAACCACACACCCAAAACCCTGGCTAAATAAACCCAAAACCTAAATCCTAAACCCTAAACCTCAGAAACCCTAAACCCTAGGCTTAAACCCTAAACCCCCCAAACCTAAAATAAAAACCTAAAAATCTAAACTTAAAGTAAATAAAACCTAAAAATAAAATAAATTAAAAACCTAAACCTAAATAAAATAAAATAATATAAAATAAAATAAAAACCTAAACTTAAATGTAAAAATAAAATAAAATAAAAAAATAAAAATAAACTAAACTAAAATAAATAAAAACCTAAATTAAATTCAAAAATAAAATAAACCTATATAAAATAAAAACTAAACGTAAAATAAAAAAAATTAATTGAAAATAAAATAAAATAATAAAAATAAAACCTAAACTTAAAAATAATCTTAAAATTAAAACCTAAAAATAAAAAAATAAAACCCAAACCCTAAACTAAAAAATAAAACTAAACCTTAAATAAAAAATAAAATAAACAAAACCAAATAAACTTAAACCTAATCTAAAATAAACTAAAATATAATAAATAAAACCTAAACCTAAGCCTAAAATAAACAAAAGCTAAACCCTAAATAAAATAAAATAAAATACACTAAAAATAAACCTAAACCTAAACTAAAAAATAAAACCTAAAAATAAGCCTAAAATAAAAACCTAAAGCCTAAACCCTAAACATAAACCCTAAAATAAAAACCTAAAATAAAAAATAAACCTAATTAAAAAAAATAAAATTAACTAAAATAAATTAAAAATAAACTAAATAAACTAGATAAATCTGAGCCTAATGGTTTACTTAATTAAAAAAAACCTGAAACCTTAGAAAACCCTAACCCCTAAACTCTAAACCCTAAAAACCCTAAACCCTAAAGCTTAAACACTAAACCTTGAACCCTAAACCTTAAACCCTAACCCTAAACCATAAGCCCGAAAACCCTAAACCCTATGCCATAAACCCTAATCCCTAAACCCTAAAACCTAAAAACCAAAGCCTAAACTAAATTAAACATAAAATAAATAATATAAAAATACCTAAACCTAATTAAAATAAAATGAATAAATTAAAATAAAAACCTAAACAAAAACATAAACCAAAACCTAAAAATATAATAAAATAAACCTATAAAAATAAACTAAAATAAAATAAATTAAAATTTATTCTAAACAAAAAATAGAATAAACCTAAGAATAAAAAACCTAACTAGGATTAAAACTAAAGGAAAAATAAAAATAAAATAAAATTCAAATAAAATAAAATATAAACTAAATAAAAACCTAAACCTAAAAATAATTAAAAAATAAAACCAAAACCATAAACTAAAAAAAATACCTAAACCTAAAATAAAAATAAAATAAACAAAATAAAATAAACCTAAACTAAAATAAATTAAACCTAAACCTAAACCTAAAATAAACTAAACTTAAACATAAACCTAGACTAAATAAAATAAAATAAACTAAAAAAAAATAATAAACCTACAACACTAAACTTACAACCCTAAACCCTAAAGCCTAAACCCTAAACCCTAAACCCAAAAAAATAGCTATCTTTTTTTGCTTGGTTGCGCTCCCTCTCTGGCAATTTTGTGGCAATTTTGCTTTCCCGTGCTTTTCTCTATGGTTTGGCCGCTATTCGGGCCTCCCCAATCGTGCTCGCTATCAAATTGCTTGTTTGCGCTTCCCCTGGTAGCTTATGTGATTCTCACCAGATCGATCAATGACGGAGGCTTCACCCTCCATGCCACCGAACTCGTCGCTCCTAGATGCGCCGACTATAACCACCGACCCTAAAGGTACTCTGGATCCGATTGCTACTGTTAATGCACCTGCTGTGAAGTCCTTTAAGGATGCTCTTTCTGGTAAGATCCCTTGTGCTAATGCCTCGGTTAATTTAATTTCTACATCCTTTCATGGATTGTCGGCTGTCATGTGTTCTGACCAGGATGTGGAGAAATTAGCTAAGCCTTATGAGTTCTCTTTGGTTGGTAAATTCTCTTTACGGCGCCCTACTCTAGATAATATCTGATCCTTCTTCCATAGCTTAAAGCTTTCGGGAGTTTTCACTATTGGGCTGCTTGATCCTCGACACATCCTCATTCAATTATCAAATGATTTAGATTACTATCGTGTCTTTTCTTGTCGCTCCTATTATGTGTATAATTGTCAAATGCGGCTCTTGAAATGGTCACCCCTTTTTAATGTCAAGGAAGAATCCCCTATTGTTCCTTTATGGCTTGCTTTCCCCAACATGAGAATTCACTATGTTACTCATCAAGTATTGTTTGCGGTTGGGGCTCTATTTGGTAGACCCTTCAAATTGATCAAGCCCACTAGATCTCGACCATCATTTGCATGCATCTTGGTTGAAATTGACATTACCAAAAATACCCCAAAGAAGTTTGGATTGGTTTGAAAAAATTCAAATATAATCAGAAAGTTGAATTTGAAAACTTCCCAGCCTTTTGTTCTCACTGTAAGATCCATGGCCATGATCATACCGAATGCTTTGTGCTACACCCTAACCTTAAAAAGAATATTTAACAGGACACTAGTACCTCTCTTGGAACAGGGAAAACCACTAAGTTAGCTTATGTGCCAAAAGCTCATAATGGAATACATCCTCCACACACCCCCCAGTACTATTGATTTGCCAAATGAAAAACATTCTGAGCTAGGTATACATACTACTATTGAGGTGTGTGCTGAGACTAATGCCAACTTACCTAGCACTACTCCTACTTGCAATATATTAGCTTCTCATGACAAACCTTTGCTTAATTTGAATCTTAATGACAATCTGAATGGAAATTTTAGATTGGATCAAAATAATGTTGATCCCTTGGTGTCAGACCAAAATCCGAATATGCATCATGGCAATGAAAATGTTATTTGCATTATTAATGGTGCAAGAACCTCCCCCTCTACTTCTCTGAGTGATACTCGCTATCCAAATTTCTCATCCTAACTCGATATGAAGGAGAAATCACCACTATTAAAACATTGACGATCGCTCCTACTCTAGAAAACAAAAACCAATCCCTTTTCGATGGAGATACTTTGGATTCTGATAGACCTTTCCAAACTGTTCTTAAAAAAATCTTATAAAGCCAAAATGACTAATAATAATTTCACTAGAACCACACGTTCTTACCTCATAAATAATTATGTCCTTCTCTTCATTTTTCCATTTTTATTTTCTATCTTTTCTTTTTTGAAATTTTTATTATGTTAAATTTTCTTATTTGGAATATTCAGGGTTGTGGGACACTCCCTGTCCGCAACCATGTTAGAAGCCCTCTCATAACATCAAACTTCTTGTTATTTTTGAGCCTTTCATTAACTCTTCCAAAATTGCCTTTGTTGCTAGATCGCTTGGATTTCAAAATTTCTTCTTCAATCTTAATAACAAAATTTGGTGTTTTTGGGATAATTCAATCACCATTTCCATCATTGATGATCTTGATCAATTGGTTAATGTCAAAATCTCTTTAGGTGATTTTTTTGGCTTTTGGTTCCTTTATCTATGCTTCTTGTAATAGAGCCAGTAGGAACATCCTTTGGAATCATTTAAGAACCTTTGCCTCCTCGCTAACCTTCCGGTTGGTTGGGGCGATTTCAACACTATCATTGCTTTTGGAAAGGAGGGAGGATGTTCTCCTAACCTTCATTCCATGGAAGACTTCTAATATGATCATTGATTGCGATTGACATTGGTTTTTCAGGGTCTGATTACACGTGGCACAACTCTAAACTTTGGCAGCGTCTGGACAGGGCCCTCTTTAATTCTCTTTGGATTAATCAATGGCCTCTCACTTCTGTTGAACATTTGAGTAGGACTTTGTCTGATCATGCCCCTCTTTTGATCTCTATCCAAACTCCCCCCACTAACCCTCCTATTCCCTCATCTTTTCATTTCCAAAATATGTGGACCTAACATGGTGATTTCACTAATGTTATTTCCACTAACTGGATGGCTCCCGTTCATCCGGATAATTCATTAAAGAATGTTTTGGCTTTGGCTTATGCTCAAGAGGCTTAACCAAAACCTCAATTGGTGGAACAAGCATATTTTTAAAAATCTCTTTACCAATCTTAAAGCTATGGAACAAGTGGTTTGTTCACTTGAAGAGGTTATCTTAACTGACCCCAGTAAGCTTGAAGAGTTGAGTACTGCCAAAGATAGTTTGATTAACTACCAAAATATGAAGGAAACCTATTGGCGTCAAAAAGCCGCTAGCAAACATATTCGATGGTGAGAAACACTAGGTACTTCCATGCTATTTGCAATAAAAGCTCTAAACTTCGATTAAGAAAATTAAGAACCCTAATGGTGGTGGATAGCGATAATAATGAAATCAAGGATTCAGTCATACATCACTTTCAAAATTTATTAAATTCTAATCCTTCATTAGAAACCCCCTCCAACACCGATCTTATCTCTTCTATGATTACCAATGAGGATAACCATTTGTTCACTATGTCCCTCGAGCGAGATTAGTAGTACTCTCAATAGCATGAATGACTCTCTTTGGTCTGATGGTTTCCGACTCATTTCTTTCAACATTGTTGGCCTTTTATTAAATCGATCTTGTTAATCTTTGTTATTGATTTCTTTGATGGCTCTATTTTTTTTCAAGTACTTGTATTGTCCTTATTCCCAAAACCATCAATCTTGAATCACTGACTTCTAATTTGTACCTTTTCCAAAACTCATTTTAATAATAATAATAATTATCATCTACTATTTGTATAAAATAGAGCCATATCTAATAATATTCCTGGTTCATGACATTGATGTTTCTTCAGAGAGGTAATATGCTTTTCAAATTGGACATCTCTAAAGCCTTTGACAACCTCTCATGGGATTTCCTTTTCCAAATCTTGCATTTGTTTGGTTTCTCGATCATTTTATCCGGATTATAAAAGTTGTATCACTAACATCGGTTTTCATCTTAAATGGTGAGTCCCTTGATTTGTTTTCTTTGAGCCATGGTTTACATCAAGGCAACCCCCTTTCTCCTTCTCTTTTTATCATTGTTGTCGAATATCTTTTGAGAAGCCTCAATGACCTTTTCATCAAAAAACCTAACATGGCTTTTAAAACTCATGGTGGTTTCCCTATTTCTCATCTTAGCTTTGCAGATGATTTTATAATATTCTGTAATGCCTCCCTTCAATATGTCAAAAATATTAAGAATCTCTTAAATGATTTTGGCAAAGTTAGTGGTCTCTTCCTTAATGACAAAAATGCTATTTTATTCCCTCAGCTAAGATTCCTCCCAATAGATTGAATCAAATCTCCAGAATTACTAATTTTAAGCAAAGTCAACTTCCCATTAATTACCTCGGGGCTCCACTTTTTAAAGGCCAGAAAAGATCTCACCTTTTTGATGACCTTATTCAAAAAATTCTAATAAAATTTTGGTTTGGGAATTTCATTTACTCTCTTTTGGTGGTAGGCTAACCTTGATTAAGAGCACTCTTAATTCCATGCCTTTATATCTCATCCAAACCATTGTCGACCATCTCTAGCATCATTTGAGCGTCTCTTAAATAAATTTTTTGGGCTCCAATACCTCTTCGAAAAAATACTGGACCTCTTGGTTTAAAAGTTGTGGAACTTTTGATGAAGGTGGTCTTGGTTGTAAATCCATTAAAGAAGCTATCAATGCCTTTTCTATAAACTCGTGGAATTTTAGTAATCATAGTCTGGGCTAATTTCATGATCTAAATATTGCTAGGGTAAGCACCCCCTCATTTGTCCCTTTAAGCTGGGTGACTCCCCTGTAGAAAAGACTTTGTTTTGTCAAATGGGATGTCGAATCCCTAATTTTTTGGGGCATCAACTTTGGTACCTCTTTCTTTTGGCAAGATAACTGGAGTGGTTGTGGTTCCATGGATGACTTACTCTACACCCATTCCACTTCTGCTATTAGAGTAAACTCTTTCTGGCATAACAATAAGTGGAACAATAATAAGCTTGCTTATTTTATCCCTTTTACCTTCTCGAATATGGTTACTACTATTCCTATCACTCCTCAAAATCAAGATCATAGTCTCTTTAAGCTCTCTCACAATGGTGATTTCAACCTCAAAAATGTGTGGCTCCACATTAAAGATACTACTCATGATTCCTCCTATGTATTCTCTAAACTTTGGAATAACAATATCCCTATTTCTTATTCTGTTCTTACTTGGCATACTCTAAAAAATTTTATCCCTGTTGATTCCTTGTTGTAGGGCAAAGGGTTCTATTTACCCTCTAAATGTCAATGCTATTTTCATATTGAGAATGTTAATCATGTCTTTGTTAATGGGGTCATTGCTTCTAAACTTTGGATTTGGTATGATAATCTTTTTAACACTGTCAATTTCAATGGCTCTCTTACTTTATATCAACTTCTTGAAATTTATTTTGATAATACTTTTAATGGTCACATTAAAGTTATCATTGCTATCACTCTTATCTGGTTCATATGGATGGACAGAAATGATGCAAAACACCGTGGGATCCCTGTGAACCATGTGAGGATTATTGCTAGAACTAAAAATAAAATTTGTGACTTGTTTAAAGCCAATCTCATTCATTACAAACATTTCAAAGGCTGTAAATTTGTGGCCAATAAACTGGGCATAACTTTGCCGGATCAACCTTATTGTCGAAATGACAAGATTGTCTATTGGAAAAAACCTCTTGATCATATTATTAAAATCAATACTGATGGCTCTGTCTCTCATAATGGCTCGGGTTGTGGTGGCATTTCCAGGAACTCTATGGGTATAGTCCTATGTGCTTTTGCTTATCCCCTTATTTCCTGTACTATCCCTTTTTTTGAACTTATGGCTGTCTTCAAAGCTCTTGAGATTTGTCTCCAAAATGGCTGGATCAATATTTGGATCGAGGTGGATGCTGCTCTTCTGATTGATCATTTGACTTCCACTAAGATGAGCAGCACTGAATTGTACTACCTCCTCAAGCAAACTAGATCTCTTCTTTCCCAATTGAATTTTAACATCACACATGTTTGGCGTGAAGGAAATGCTTGTGCTGACTACCTTGCCAATCTGGGTGCTAGATCCAATGGTATCATCTTCTTTGATCAACACACCTTGCCCAAACATTTGCGTGGGCTAGTTAACTTGGACAATTCTGGGTTTCCTTATCTCAGAACTTAATAAAATTTTTTGATGTTTTTTGTCCATTCATCTTTTATCTGTATGCTTCTTTACTTTTTGGATTTCTATTCCTTTTTGTGCCTTTTGTGGATGCTTCACACAGATAAAACTTACATTGATAAAAGGTTGCTGTTGAGCTATGTGCATCATTAATTAGAATTATGTTGAGCTTTGTGTCGTACTATTGGTTTTATAACCCCAATCCTACTTGGGTTTCTTATACCAATGCTGGCTGCATTCCTAATCCTAGGAGGTTTAATCATTGCTGGATGGAGATTTTTATTTCAATGGGTTTCGCTACTCCCATTAACTTCTACAATCTGCTGGTTCTCAAAGATACTACTGCTTGGAGCATCTTAGTTATTTATGTTGTTTCTATGCATTGTATTATTGTCCACTATGCTGGTTGCAATATTTATTTTGAGGATTTACTGATTGGTTGTTGGATTTTATTTGTTAATGACTGCTGGATGGCTTTTGACATGCTGCTTGTCTCCTCCATTAGATCTTGGGCTGCTGCTGACATTCTTTTTAACTCTAGATTGGAGAAGATGTTTCTCTTTTATTTCTGGGTGTTATCCTTTACTTTATTTTTCTGCATGAAGTGGCTTCTTGGCCCTTTTGCTGATATTTATCTTCTTGGTTGTTGTCTTTACGGGAATCTAGATCCCATTCAGCATGCCCTCTTTGAAATCCATTTTCTGATTCTGCTGAGTTCCTTTGGTGGGATCTTATTGTGGGGGGCTTCCTTCTTTTTTTCCACCTGCTATGGCTATTTTTTGTAGGTTTTCTTATAGGCTGCTGCTGACCTCCCTTCACCTTATGGCAGGCCTATTATTGTGTGGAACTTGCTTGGGTGGAATCTCTGGCATTCTGTTGTTTCTTTCTCCACTGTTTATTTTTTGTCCTGGATGGAGTTTATTGATTGTTTCTTTTACCAGAGACCCCCTCATCTGAAGGTTTCTGAGATTGGGGCTTTGGTCAAGTTATTTTATTGGTCTTGTCTAAAGATTAACTCTTTTTTGCTGGCTGTCTTCTCCTATTCCCTGCAGGAATGGATTTTCTTGTTGGCCTCTCTTTTTGGTTCTTACTGTGTTTACCCTCCTTTTTCTGTTTCACTTTCTTCTCTTATTGTTAACATTTGGGATGATGCTGAACTTTCCTGCAGTTGTTTTCATCCTTCATGCTTTGATGGGATCATGCAAATCTTGAAGATCATTCTTTTGATCTGCCTATATTTAATCAATGGTTTATCCTATATGCATAACTTGGTTATTGGCCAACCTACTAGTTATTACTGTCATTATCCTTGGCAATACCGGCTTAATGTGACTAAGCAACTTGCTTTTGCTCTTAGGGTGCTATTGAGCAATTGGTTGCAATTTTCCTTATTGCTGCTATTTTGCTATTTGTGATATCCCATGTCTACTCTAATATCTCTTTGTAGGAATGGAATTGTGTTATTCTTTTCAATGCTAGTCATTGGCTTTTTGGGTCCTCTTTACATATTGCTGTCTTTGAGATTTATGGTTGTCTCTTGAATCACGATTTCCCAACTTTTGTACTAATATCAACTGGCTATTTTTGATGACACATGCTGTTGTTGTTTTCATCCTGGTTCTATTTCCCATAGTCAGATTTCTTCTTTTTTATTACAGGATCCTTTTTATGTTCTGTCAACTCTTAATGGCTTATCCTATGGTCAACTTGTTGATAACTTCTCTCTTAGTTGTTGGCTGATATGGCACCTTCAGGGTACTATCAATCTTGCTATTCCTGGTCTTGTTTTCCATGATCAGCAGGTTTGGAGTTACTCAAGAGATTATCATTCTGCATCTGCTGAGGTTGTGGGTTCTGTTTACACTGGTTGGAATTTTTTGAACTCATACATTTTTTACTTTTTAACCTTCTTAGTAATATTTGCTTTTCCTAATGGGTGTATTAACCGTAACAATGTCCACATTGTTGATTTCTGGAATTCTGATTTCCTTGCCGAGCAAGTTTTCTTTGTTTTTCTTTCTATTTTTGATACTACCATCTGGGATGCTGTTGCTCTTCCTTGATGTTGTTTTCCCACCCTATGCTATGATTGGAACATGCAAAACTTGAAGATCATTTTTTGTTATGCTTGGAATTAATCAATGATTTATCTTATATGCATAATTGGGGCCAACCTTGGTTATTATTTATCCTTGGCGTGGATTATGGTGACTAAGCATCCTGCTACTGATCTAATTTCTCTGAATGTCACTTACTGGATTGGCTTGTGGTGGGAAGCTATTCATTATATATCCTTTCCTTTATTTATATATGTTTATGGGTGGACTTTTGGCCAGTTTGTTGGTTTTAACTGCCTTGTTTGTTGGCTGATCTGGATTAATACTCTTCATATCGCCACAGGGTTTTGGATTATTTTGTTCAGCAAGTCTCTATTGAAGTTGCTGATTGCTTGGTGGACTTTGCTTTGAACCCTCTTATTGGTTTATTTTATGCTTATAATCAGAATTCATTGGTCTACCTTTTCTGCTGCTATTTTCTTCATCTTTTTTCCATCAAACTTGTATATCTATTGCTGTTTATCTTTGGATGAGTGGCATTATGGCAAGCTAGTTTGGTTTTTGTTTTGGTTGTTTCTTGTCTTGGAGATTTAATGTCTTGTTTTATCATGACACCACTGTTGGCTAAATCTTTGTTGGTTGTAGAATTTCAGGGTCTCATGCTCTGAAAGCTGTTTCTGACATTGCTGTCCTAATGGTGATGGTTTTTGGTGATTTCTGTCTGAGTTGCTGCCTTCAAGATAACTAGTTTTTATGCTCTATCTATTTGATTATCTACTATTGCCATGTCTACTCTGATTGAGGAGTTTTATGGACAATTTCTTGTCCCTTCCTGTCTTGGATGTTATTGTCTTAACTTTTGCTATTTTCTAGATTCTAATGTTGATACTCATTTCAATCCACTTGTTGATTTTTCTTATGGCGGGTTCCAATGTTACATTAGCTGTTTTGCTATTGGGGTTGGCTTTCTGAATGCCCGTGCTGTTTATGTCTAGGCTATTGTTCATCTGCTGATTTTTCTGATCTGCATTACCTACTATTGTCTCTATTCCCATCTCAGTTCAGATAGGTTTTTACAGTCTTATGCTATCTATTCGAAGAGTGGTATTATGGACGATTCTTTTTTGCTATCTTGTTCTCTTGGTTGTTTGTTGAGTTTGGATTATCAATTTTGGCCACGAATCGTTATTGAGGCTTGCTCTAATTGTCTTCTTGTACTATTTTTGGTTGGTTGTCCATTCCCTATGTTGAGCTATCTTTCCTTTACTATTTCTTTTCTCCAAGACATTAAAAGGGGTTGTTTCACGGTTGTTTCCTACAGTTTCATTTATATATCATATGATTGGGATGGAGTTAATTATAGGCTCATTGGCTTGATTAGCGATTTTCAAGTTGTCTCCTGCAATTTTCTTGTGGAGGGATTATATCTTGGTTTGCTTTCTTTCTTGGATATGGCTTTTCATGAGGTTACGTTAAGATGGCTCACTCTCTTATGTTTATGTATTCTCATGTCGATGACTATATTGATGATACTTTTCTTGAACGGACACCTTATCATTCGCTCTTTGCAATTTCTCTATATTTTAGATATGATTTTGTTTAGTTTTGCGGTAATAAAGCTCACAAGACTATCAACTGGGTGCTACCTTCTCACAGGTTTGTTGGCTATGATGGCTGTGATGATCTCACTCCCTTTTGGTTTAGTAGTAGCTCATGTGATGTAACTCTTCTACTAAAGTTTGGATGCTCATACTTGCATCTGCCCCAACATGGTGTGACTGAGCCTGAGCCTTCTCTATCATAATTCCTTACTATCATTCTCATATTATACTATTTTCATCTATCTTTTTGTTTGTATTACCTTAGCTGTTCTAATCTCTCTCTCATTATAACTTTGCAGGTGATTCTCTCTTCTTCTTTTGCAGGTCTGCTCCATATTATCATGCATTCTCACATCCTCCAGAGCATTGGCCTTAATCTTACTTTTGCTTATTATGTTAATCATCTTGTATCTTTTGATTGCTTTAATGTCTTCTTTTGCTTTTGGATGTACTTAGATAGGGGATTTACTCCTTAGGCTGATTGTAGCTCTTTGAGCAAGTAGTTGAATTTATCCCCTTTAAGGACCTTGTAACCCTCTTTTGTGGCAATAAAATACCCCTTGGGGTTTCCCAAAAACCCTAAACCCTAAAGCCTAAATACTAAACCCTAAACCCTAAACCATAAACCCTAAAAGCATAAACCCTAAAACCCTAAATCCTAAACCCTAACCCTAAACCCTAAACCCAATCCTAAACCTAAAGTAACTAAATAAATTTAAAAAAAAAAACATAAACACTAAAACCTAATAGACCTAAACTTAAACTTAAACCCTAAGAATGGACGAACCTTGATGGAACATCACCATCAACCCTCAGTCTTAATGGTGATGGATGGAGGAATGCGGTGGATATGGAGGTGGTGGTCAGAGCAGTGGTGGTTATGGAGGCGGGAGGAGCGATGAAGGTTACAGTCGTGATGGTGGTAGAGGGAGAGATCAGGGATATGATGGTGGATCACACTACTCGAGAGGCCTAGGTGGTTCTGATGGGAATTGGAGAAATTGAAGAACGACCGATCTGATCAATATCTTATCGAACTGTGTCTATACAGTAGAGACAGTTCTAGTTATCTAGGGTTTTTGATTTGCTCTATTCGTGCTCATTTTTTATCTATGTCATCGCTTGTGTCTTAGAAACTTGGTCTTTGTTGGTTGATAAAATTGATAAGAAGAAATATTGAATCAATTTATTCTCTATTAAAAAAACCATAAATCTTAAACCCGAAATCTAAAATCCTAAATCCTAAACCCTAAAATAAAATAAAAATAAAAAAAGAAAAATTTGCTAACCTAACCCTAAACCCTAAACCTAAATCTACAACCCTAAATTAAACCCTAAACCCTAAACCTAAATAAACCCTAAACCCTAAACCCTAAACCCTAAAACTTAAAACCCTAATCCCTAAACTATAAAAACTTAAAAACTTAAAACCTAAACCCTAAACCCTAAATAAAACTTATAAATAAAATAAATAAATAAACTTAAACCAAAATAAGTGAAAAAATAAAATAAAATAAAAACCTAAAGTAAAACCAAAACCAAAACCAAAATCTAAAACTAAACCTAAAAATAAAATAACTAAACTAAAATAAGATAAAATAAATTAAAACCAAAACTAAATAAAAAAACATAAAAATAAAAAACCTAAATATAATAAAAACTAAATAAAAAATAAAAATAAAATAAACATAAAATTAAAAAAAATTAAAACAAAACAAAAAACCTAAACCAAAAAATAATCCTAAAAAGAAATCCTAAAACTAAATAAAAAATAAAACCTAAACATTAAACTAAAAAAAATCCTAAACCTAAAATAAACAAAATAAAATAAACCTAAACCTAAACTAAAATAAACTAAATTAAAATAAATAAAACTTAAACCTAAATCCTGAATCATAAACAAAAAACCCTAAACCATAAACCCTAAAACTAACTTTAAACCCTAAACCCTAAACTAAAACCTTAAACTCTAAACCTTAAACCCTAAATCCTAAGCTAACCATAAAACCTAAATGCTAAACCCTAAAGCCTAAACAGTATAACCTAAACCCTAAACCTAAACCCTAATCATAAACCCTAAACCCAAAAACCCTAAATCCTAAAACCACCCTAAACCCTAAACCCTAAATCTGAAACCCTAAAAACATAAAAACCTAAAAACTTAAAATTAAACATAATAAAATCTAATAATAAAATAAATAAGAAAACCTAAACTAAAATTAAATAAAAAATAAAATAAAATAAAAATCTAAACTAAAACCTAAACCTAAACCTAAAAAAAAAAAAAAAAACTCAACGACCAAATAAACCTAAACCTACACCTAAAATATAAACTAAAATAAAAAACCTGAACTAAAATAAATAAATTACACTAAATAAAAATAAAAAATAAACATAAAGAAAAATAAAAAAAAATTAACTAAAATAAATAAATAAAAACTTGATAAATTAAATAAACCTAAACTTACAAGGTTAATTAAATTTAAAATGATAAAAAAACCTAAACCCTAAGCTAACCCTAAACCCTAAACATTAAAAATCAACTAAAAAAACCTAAACCTACTGGTTTACTTAATTTAAAAATAATCCTAAATTAAAACCTGAACCCTTAACCTAAAACCTAAACCCTAAACACTAAAACTAAAACTAAAAAAATAAAATTACATAAAAAACCCTAACCTTAAACCTTAAACCCTAAAATTCTAAACCCCAAATGCAAAACCCTAAACCCTAAACCCTAAACCTAAACCCTAAACCCTAAAATAATAAACCCTAAAATCCTAAACCCTAACCCTTAAACCCTAAAACTAACCATAAACCCTAAACCTATACCCAAAACCCTAAACCCTAAACCTTAAACCCTAAACCCCAAACCCTAAACCCTAAAAACCTAAAAAATCTAAAAATAAAGTAAATAAAATCTAACAATAAAATAAATAAAAAAACCTAAACCTAAATAAAATAAAAATATAAAATAAAATAAAAACCTAAATTAAAACCTAAACTTAAACCTAAAAATCAAATAAAATAAAAAAATAAAAATAAACCAAACTAAAATAAATAAAAACCTTTTTAAATTAAAAAATAAAATAAACCTAAGAATAAAGAAACATAAATAAAATAAAAACTAAACGTAAAATAAAACTAAAATAAAATAAAATAAAATAATAACTAAATATAAACCTAAACTTAAAAAATAATCTTAAAATTAAAACTAAAAAAAAAAAAATAAAACCCAAACGCTAAACTAAAAATAAAAACTAAACCTTAAATTAAAATAAAATAAAGAAAACCAAATAAACCTAAACCTAATCTAAAATAAACTAAAATATAATAAATGAAACCTAAACCTCAACCCAAAATAAATAAAAGCTAAACCCTAAACAAAATAGAATAAAATACACTAAAAATAAACCTAAACCTAAACTAAAAAATAAAACCTAAAAATAAGCCAAAAATAAAAACCTAAAGCCTAAACCCTAAAAAGCTAAAAATGTAAACCAAAACTAAATAAAACTTAAAAATAAAATAAATAAATAAGCCTAAACAAAAATATAATGAAAAAATAAAATAAAATAAAAACATTAACTAAAACCTAAACCTAAACCTAAACCTAAAATGAAATTAAAATAAAAATAAAACTAGACTAAAATAAAATAAATAAAAACCTAAACTAAATTAAAAAAATAAAAAATGAAATTAAAAAAACTAAACCTAAAATAAAAATGAAATAAACCTAAAACAAAATATTATTAAAACTAAATAAAAAACCTAAACCTAAAAAATAAACCTAAAAATAAAACATAAACATAAATAAAAAATAAAACCTAAACCCTAAACTAAAAAAAAACCTAAACCTAGAATAGAAATAAAATAAACCTAAACTAAGATAAACTAAACAAAAATAAATAAAACCTAAACCTAAACTTAAACTAGATAAAATAAAATTAACTAAAATAAACCTAAACCGTAACTAAAAAATAGTACTTTAAAATAAACCTATAATAAAAACTTAACACCTAAACTTAAGAAAATAAAATAAGAACCTAAACTTAAACCTAAAAATAAAAAATAAAACCTAAATCTAAAAATAAAAATAAAAATATAAAATATTAAATAAAATAAACTAAAATAAATAAAAAGTATGCTAAATAAACTAAATAAACCTAATCCTTCCAGTTTACTTAATTTTAAAAAAATAAATAAATAAATAAATCCTAAACCCTAAATGCTAACTAAAAAATAAACTAACTTATAACTAACTAATTAAAAACTGAAACTAACTAATAACTAACTAAGCTAAACAATTCCCAACTATTGAGCTCTCAACCCGCTCGAGATCATCAGGCTCACGTAACTCCGAATTAGATCGTAAAGGCTATTCTTTCATTTCTTGAACATGGGGAGAACACTTGGTATGGGAGCTGGTCAAAAACTGAAGACCCATAAAAAAAAATCAGAGGTGGGCAGACAAATCATACAGGAAAAGTCACTTTGGAAATGAATGGATGAAGCCATTCACATGATCTTTTCATCCAAAGGGCATTGTGCTCGAAAACATTGGAATTGAGCCAAAGCAATCCAACTCTATCATAAAATGTGCTAGAGCTCAATTGATCAAGAATGGGAAAAAATTTGTAGCCTTTGCTCCAAATGATGGTTGTTTGAACTTCATCGAGGAAAATGATGAGGTATTGATTGGTGGATTTGGCTGCAAAGAGCATGCTGTAAGAGATATCCTCGGAGTTAGGTTTAAGGTTTCGCATGTCCCTCTTGGCTCTTTTAAGAAAAAGATGGAAAATACCAAGTCTTAGTCTACTACGTCCTCACTATTTTGAGCACTTATTGTGTTTGTGCACCTATGGTTTTAACCTTTTCTTAAGATCCATCTTTTATTAAAGCAAACAAGTTCATATTTTTTCTTTTTTGGAACTCCTTTTAGCCTTAATGTTGAGTTTTTTAAGTTTTGTAAACCAAAAAAAACCTAAATGCTAAATGCTAAAACCCTAAACTATAAATCCTAAATCCTAAACCCTATACTATAAACCCTAAAACCCCAAACCCTAAATCCTAAACCCAAAACCCTAAAATCTAAAAACCTAAACCCTAAACCCCAAACCCTAAACCCTAAACCCTAAACTCTAAACCCGAAAAACCTAAAATCTAAACCAAAATAAAATAAAAATATTAAATAAATTAAAAACATTAACTAAATCCTAAAACTAAACCTAAAAAGAAAATAAAATAAAAAATAAAAACTAAACTAAAATAAAAATAAAAACCTAAACTAAACAAAAAACAAAAAAACCTAAATAATTTTAAAACTAAACCTAAAATAAAAATAAAATAAACCAAAATAAAATAAAATAAAAATGAAATAAAAACCTAAACCTAAACCAAAAACTTAAATATAAAAACTAAAAATAAATAAAAAAATAAAATCTAAACCCTAAACTAAAAAAATCATAAACCTAAAATAAAAATAAAATAAATTTAAACCTAAACTAAAATATACTAAACTAAAATAAATAAAACCTACACCTAAACCAAAAATAAACTAAATTTAAACCTAAACCTAAAGTAAATAAAATAAAATAAACTAAAAATAAACCTAAACCTAAACTAAAAAAATAAAACCTAAAAATAAACCTAAAATAAAAACCTAAAACCTAAACCTAAAAAATTAAAATAAAAACCTAAACTTAAACCAAAAAATAAAAAATAAAATTGAAACGTAAAAAATTAAATGAAAATAAAACTAAAATAAAAAAATAATCCTTAACCTAAACCTAAACCTAAAAAATAAACTAAAATAAAAAACCTAAAATAAATAAACTAAACTTAATAAATATGTAAACCAAATTAAAATTAAAATAAAATAAACTAAAAATAAATCTAAATAAAACTAAACCTACTAGTTTACCTAATTCAAAAAATAATAATAATAAAATAATTTAAAAAAACCTAACCCTAAACCCTAAACCTAAAATTAAACCTAAACCCTAAAACTAACCCTAAACTCTAAACTCTAAACCTTAAACCTACAAACCTAAACCCTAAACCTAAATCCTAAAACCCTAAGCCCTAAACCCTAAACCCTAAACCCTAAATCTTGAACCCTAAAACCCTAAACACTAAACTCTAAACCCTAATCCCTAAACCCTAAACCCTAAATCTATAATCCTAAACCCTAAACCCCAAACCCTAAACCCTAAACCCCAAACCCTAAACCCTAAACCCCAAACACTAAACCCTAAACCCCTAATTTCTAAACCCTAAAAACCTAGAAACCTAAACCAAAATAAAATAAAAAAATAAAATAAAATAAAAACATAAACTAAAACCTAAAACTAAACCTAAAAAGGAAATAAAATAAAAAATAAAAATTAAACTAAAATAAAATAAATAAAAACCTAAACTAAACTAAAAAATAAAAAGCCTAAATAAAATTAAAACTAAACCTAAAATAAAAATAAAATAAACCTAAAATAAAATAAAATAAAAATAAAATAAAAACTTAAACCTAAATAAGAAACCTAAATATAAAATAACTAAAAATAAATAAAAAATAAAACATAAACCCTAAACTAAAAAAAACATAAACCTAAAATAAAAATAAAATAAATTTAAACCTAAACTAAAATAAACTAAACTAAAATAAATAAAACTTACACCTAAACTTAAAATAAACTAAACTTAAAGCTAAACCTAAAGTAAATAAAATAAAATAAACCAAAATAAGATTAAACCTAAAAAAAAATAAAACCTAAAAATAAACCTAAAATAAAACCTAAAACCTAAACCTAAAAAAAATAAAATAAAACCTAAACCTAAACAAAAAAAAATAAAAATAAAATTGAAACGTAAAAAATAAAATGAAAATGAAACTAAAATAAAATATAATCATAAACTAAAACCTAAACCTAAAAAATAAAGTAAAATAAAAAACCTAAAATAAATAAACTAAACTAAATAAATATAAAATAAACCATCTTCAAAATGAGGAACAACCACTAGGGTGACATGTTGAATGCACAATAAATCAAACCTAACTAGGCTTACTATTGAGTGAATGCCGACGGGGACTTATGTCAACTCAAAAGTAGTCAGGATTTTTTTTCTTAATTTCATGTGATTTGATTTGGTTTTGGTTTAGTTTGATTTTGAATTGAGAGCATATCCACTAGGATGTGAGCTCCAAATTTGATAGATTTAATTTAATAAGGTGTGATGGATCCACTAAGAAGGGGCTATATTGTACTTGTCTTATCTCAAATTTACAAATCTAAAGGGGTAGTCTACTGGTCGTGGGGTAGAGCTAGCCAACATAAGGGGTTATCTTTCAGTGTACAACGATTATGCACGTAGTAGACTTACAACTTCTAAAGTAGGGAATAACTGCTGGGGTGACCTTTTGGTAGCACAACAATGAAACTCAACTTAGAGGAGACTATTGAGTGAATTTTCTTTGGGACTTATATCAACTCAAGAGTAGTCAAGCGATACCGATAAGGAGTTTTTCTAACACTTCCCTAAAGAACGGATACTTGCTTTAGAAATGGTATCGCTAGGGGTGTCCTCTTAATCCACAAGTAAATTATATTTTGTTTATATGTTAGCATGGAAACTATTGGTCTGCGAGGGACCACACTGAGAAGGGGCTATGTTGGCCTTGACCTATCTTAGTTTACTGGACCAAGAGAGAATTTGCACATCCACAAGACAGATTTTCCAACCACAAAGATGGTTACTAGGAAAGGGGTACTACCTAATTCGTTAGTAACCCAGGTAGTGCCTAAATGGGGTCACAAAGGATGTGATCCAAATATAGTTCTCATAGGGGAGGTGATGCTAAGGGCATTATCTTGAGCACAGGAAAAGTAAGCCTATAGTTGTACGATGGCCAACTTAAGGAGAAAGCATAGTAGACTTACATCTGCCATGAGTGGTGTCTCCTAAGTTAGAAGAACCAACGAACCTAAAGTCTATCTATCAGTATAAGTGGTGTATCCATCAACATAGTGAGAACCAACCAACCTAAGGTGCCCATCGATATGCAATGATCAACTCAAAAAGAAAGCATGTAGGCTTACAACTTTCCAAGCGAAATTGATCATCGAGATAATCTATCATCGATGGGACATATGCTATCTAACTTGGAAAGACTATTAAGCTTGAAACCCAAGAAGTAGTGGACCCAGAAGCACCATAAGGGAAGGAGCTAGGGTGTTAACTTAAATCTCAAATATACTCAACCCAGTCAGCGAACGAAGGTTAATCCAAGAAGAAAGCTTACTAGCCATGCAGTAAGGCCTACCAAACTAACAAGGTGCTCATCATCCAATGGCCAAGGAAGGAAAGTGTAGTAAACTTACATTCCAAAGTAAGAAAACCACTAGGGTGACACATTAGCAGAGTAGCATGTTAGCTAACCTAAAACAACTACTAAGTGAGTGCCACGGTGTTATCTCTGAGTAACCGAGACAAAAGATATGTGTTTGTTTTATATGTTTGTGTGTAGTTTGTGTTTGTGTTGTCGATGAAGGATAGGACGTCGCTCAGGTTCCTTACACCAACACTAAACACATTATGGTGGATTCACAAACAAGAATACTTTCAACATGAAAGAGATTGAATTCAAAATGGAATTTTCATTGATGATACTTATTTTAAAACATAATTTATAATATTTTTTTAAGTAAAGCCCATTGATTGAAAGATTTGGGTGCTTACCCTAATGATTAATAAGCTGATAAGATCCTCCTTGGTAGGCCTTCTTTATGGCAAAAGGGCCTTCCAAAGTGGGTTCAAACTTGCCTCCCATATTACGACGGGCAATAATCAATCTCCTTAGAACTAAAATAAGCTCTCATACTTGAAAACCTCTAGGACGAACTAACATGTTGTGAGCTTGAATCATTTTAGCTTTGTACAACTTGAGGTTTTGGCATGCCTACAGGCGTCTCTCCTCCAAACCTTCAAGCTCTTCTAACCATAACTTGGTGTTCTCTTTTGTTGTGATCTTGCTACCAACAACTATCCTTAGTAATGGAAGTTATATTTTTAATGGTAAAATAATTTCAGACACATACACTAAGGAGAAAATAGTAGACTAAGTTGGAATTATATATGCAGTGTGGTAGGCCCACAAGGCTTCAACTAACTGCTAATGCCACTATCACTTATTATTGTCGAGTGTCTTCTTTAGTATTTGGATGAGAGTTTAGTTGAAGGCTTATGCTAAGCCCTTTACCCTCGGGTAGTTGATTGTAGAATATCTCCAATCTATGTTGTGTCTCTGTGGTGAAAATTTTAAATATAAGAGGGGAATCACCTTCAAATCTGTGGGGAGAAATAAAAGTGGAAAGCATATAAAAATTCATCTTTTTAGGATGCCACGTAGATCCTTAGATGTACTTATTCAGGTGATCAGATATGTCATCAAAGAAATAGTGCACTATCTCGAGAGATAGAAGTCACTACCCTTTAATTGACCTAATCACCTCAACAAAGACTCCTAAGGATGATGGGTCTGCATATGTACTAGAGATTGTTCCCCTACTTTACATGGAAAAGTAAAGCAGGGTTTATTTTAAACTGGGTTCATTAAGTTCCCTACAGGGGCAAGCCCCCATAGTTAATTACATCCTAAGGAATGATGATTCCTTAGGAAAACTCTCGATTAAGGTAAATGAGCATTATCTTTAAAGATTTCAATAGGAAAGGACTATCAATTGATTGGTTCATTTTTCAACATCAAATTGGATTGATCCAAGAGAGGAGTTATTATTGAAGCCAAAATGGAAGATAAGTAGGAGATGCCCATGATGCTAGGAAACTTACTAATATCAAACTATATTATAGTTGGGCTTTACATTTTGAAATTGATTGAATTTGTTTGAGTTCAATTTTAATTAGAAATCTAGGACTTATGATTCGCTAACATAGGATTAAGAAAATACCTAAGAGGTGAGGAATTATGCTTATGACCCACCTAAGGGGATAAGCAACCTTAGAACCTAAATCTAGGGAGCTTCAGCGAGGGCCAAAAGAATAACCTAAATCTAAGGCAAAAATGGGTAATTAGTTTGCCTCCACAAGAGAGGACAAACCACTCGATAGCTTGGACTTACAACCACCTAGGGGTAGCTGCCAACTAACTCCTCCTGCAATTTTAAATAAATGTAGGTAAGTCATTATGCTTATGCAAGATAGCTAGGTTATTATTTATTTAGAAAGAGACTAAGGCCTTAAACTCACTCCCTAAAGAGACTAGGTCATGTAAAGAGCATACTTCAAATGACCTAAATTTAATGAAATTCAAATTTCATTTTATTTTCATTTTTGGACAATTATTTTTACTCAAGCTAATAGGATTCATATGCCTAATGCGAGAAATAAAGTTATTGGCCAAAATCAATGAGAAGGGAGGAGATCCACCATGGCTCTCAAAGGTCAAGCCAAGTTTCTCTGGAAAAGATTAAAGCCTTATAATCAAGAGTGAAATAAGATCTTGTTGTGCATGATATTGCAAAATAAATACTCATCAAGCTAAAGGGTTGCTAATTATTTTATCTTGATTTTAAACCTAAGCTTTATGTGAGGTTATGAGCTCTTTATTTTTAATTTGAGTTGTTAAGTTTTGTAAAAGATTTATTTTTCCTTAAAGAGCCTAATCCACATCTAGGTCATACATAAAGTAAGGAATAAACTAGGAAAAGCATGCCACATGATGCACAAGATAAACAAATCATCAATTAATTTATAAAACTAATCGCAAAAAGAATAAAAGGCCGTTATGGCCGGGCACCACCGCACAAACCCTAAAATACCAAATTGGGAAGCCGAGCTCTACCCTTATAAAACCCGGATTACAAATGAATTAAGTTACATTTAAGCAAGGAATCCATTATTATGGGGGTCTTCAAGCTTCATTCTTCTTTCTTCTTCTTCTTTTTCTTTTCTTTCTTTGATTCCTTCTTTTGGATGGTTGGAAGGTAGATGCTCCAAGGCTTCACATGGTGTATAAGATAGGATCTTATGACCAACGCTCATCCTAATCCCCATAATAATCATTCCAAAATCTTAATTGCATAAATTTGCATTAAAAGAAAAAGTGGAAATCTAACTAACACCCGCAAAATAAAGGTTTGCTAAATTAAACCAAATAAATCCCAAGCATGTATATTGGACTTATTACCCCACACATAGGTGACTATGTCCACCTATCCTATTGGATTATGCTTAGGGGTATAAAGCTCCTGCAAGCAAAAGAATTTATATTTTTATTTATGATTACACCCCTTAAGTACAATCCCCTGCAAAAAATAATGATTAGACTAAGAGCATCCTACCATTCATTCTATGACCATACACCCTAACATCCAGTCTAAAACATATATCATAAAATTAAACAAAATACTAAACCATGCACCGACCTAATCTAAAGCTAGAACTGGTGACTTAGGCTAATGTGTGTGCTTTGAAGGTTTGTGTGGTATGCTTAGCTATGGATTTAGGTTCAAATTTTCTAAGTGTGAAAACATGTTCAACTTAGTGGAGGGTTTAATTTAAGTTGTTTAATTTTCTTAGGTTGATTTTATTTCATGTTTTGATTAGGTTCAAGTGAATCCTACAATTAATTATTAAGTTATGAAGAGAGGGAAAGAGAATAGAACTTCTCTTTCCTTTCCTAACCTAAGTAATTTCTAGAGTAGGTTCACATCTTAGTTTTGTTTAGTGAATGTTTTGATTAATTCTTTTAATTAATCTTAAGTTTAGATGAACTCTAAATAAACCTATTAAAAAAGAAAGGAATTTTAAGATTAAACAAAATGAACCAAATTCACAAACACACATGACTTCATTTCTTTCCCAACATGTATAACATGCATATGTGTGAATCCTGAGCATATTTATACATACAATTGAGAACATTTAAGGCACTTTATGATGCATGCTATGTAATCTATTTAAGGAAATTTAGAAGTTTATTATGCATGATATTTTTTAATTAGAAAAGGGTTTCTTTATCCAAATTTTCACATACAGACATTAAAGTAAGAAAGGCATAACTGAGTGATACAATGATATGTAAGGTACAAGTCCTACTTAGGGCTACTTAAAGCCTCACAACCTCGCTTTTCTTAAATAAAAACATGTGTATAAAATATATGAAATGGAGAAGAAAGAATGCATAAATAGTATTAGTTAATTCATTTTTGTTTCTGAAATTTATGTGTGTTAGTATAGATAACCCTTCTTAAGTGGTAGCATAGAGATGAATAGGATATAGAATTAGGTAAGTATTAGGTTCTTTTCAAATGAACCATACATCTTACTAACTCCTATCAAAGACTTTGCTAATATAAAAGAGAGGAGAAACTTATGCTAAACACACCTTTCTACTCTTTCACATGCAAGCTCATAATTAAAATATAAGTAGCATACTTTTAGATTTGATACTTGATTTATATGTTTTGAAAATAATTTGAATTTAGTAGTGATAATAGCCACTCATATTTCTACTTTAGGCAACACATGCAAATTTGACATAAAGTAAACAATTTCATTTTAAACTTAAATTTGAAAAATATGAATGCATGAAACCACATGAAATATAAATTTAACATGTTGGGGAAAGACTCAAATCAATGAAGGCATGTAAATAAATTCACTTTAATTAAATCCTAAAGAATTTCTTATAGAATAAGAAAGTTTAAAATAAATTAAACTGTGTTCAATGTGATTTTTATTTAGTTTGAAGTTCGATTTAATTTTGAAAAGGTGAGTTGTGTTTTTTGTTCCTAACCCATTCCCTCATATGTTTGATATTTTTGTTTAATTTTTAGATGATTAGATTTATTTTTATGTATTAATTAGGTTAAGGCATGAATTAAGTAACTTAATTAAACCTTACCTACACCACCTTAACATAGTCAACCAAATAATTATGAGCCAATGAGATGACATAAAAACTCACAAGGAATTTAAATTTGCAATGCACCTAATAAGAGAATGGCTTAATGCAATTTGGCTCATAATTAATGGTTAATTAAGCAAAGGGGTTTAGCTTAAGTAATTTCAAAATAACCTTTCACACACATATGAATTAGGTTTTGATTTCTTTAATTGAACGTAGGTAATTCAACACCTAAGCATCTACCCAAAGTAGATTAATTAAATTCTATAAATTTTTTGAATTTTTAGAAATTAATTAAGGGGATAATTAATGAATTAACCCTTAATTAAATGAAGATTAAGGAAAGAAAATGGAGGTTTAGTGAATAGCTTAGGGGAAATGCCCCAAAACTATTCTCTAAACCTCTTATCTACTGGATCTATCCTTAATCAACTCTAATCATGGATTAAAACCACTAATCACACCTTAATTATCCTTTATTAGGTTAAGGGAGTAATTAGGAAACCCATATGCAATTCACCCAATTAAGCCTTCAATAAATTGCAAAAAACTTAGGGGAGGCATAAGTCATCCCCTTAAATATACTCAAGAAGTTTAGAATTAATCAGAGGCTTAATTAAGAGGTAATTAGAAAAATTAAATATCCAAAAAAGCCTAAAATTAGAGAAAAGCATAATTTAAAATCCATTGAAATTATTTTTAAAATATTCTAGGTTGACTTATCTTTTCATAAAAATTTATTTCATATTTTTCTAAATTTTATTGAGAGCGATATGAATTTTAGAAGATCCATAGATTAATTAGCAGTAATTAAGAATCCTAACTAATCCCTCAACGCACAGTGCGACGCGTGGTGGCAGCTGTCAATGCACTTTACACGCATCGTGCTGTGAGCCCGCTACTTAAACATCACATCAAGTGGTCGAGACACACTTTGATTCGGTCCGATCAAAGATCGGATGGCCAAGGATCTCCACGCTTTAAAAGGGATAAAAGAAATTCCAAATGTGGGAATAATCTTGACCATCCATGATCTAGGGAAGATCCAAGCTTGAGATTGAAACAAAATTTTACCCACAATCTAAAGCCAATAAGGAACACATCTAATGGTGGAATTTGCATGAATTCCTTCCACAAAAAAACACCTCCTATGCTAGGTGGTCAAAATTCCATACCTCTCAAGATCGATGAGGTAGCTTCTTCTAGTGGAAACGAAGCCCTGTTGAAATTCTTAGGCCTTCGGGTTGAGTGGATTGCTCTATGGACCAACAGCACTTCAAATCTCATGCAGCTTTGATCTAATTGCTCCTCTCCTTGCTTTGAGATCTCAAGTAAAAGCTTGAGTGTGTTCGGATTGATCCTTAGAGGAATTGTGCAAGAGGAATTAGAGTGGTTTTCAGTGTGGAGAAAGTTGGAAGTTCAAGTAAGCTCCCCTATTTATCGATGGAGAAAACTGAGAAATCTCAAATTCAAATCCCTCTAAGAATGCTTAGGAAGGCTCTCTGATCTTTCCTAAACCTAAACCTAAACCTAAACAAAAAAAATAAACTAAAATAGAAAAACTAAAGTAAAATAAATAAACTAACTAAATAAAAATAAAAAATAAAACTTGAATAAAAATAAAAAAATAAAATAACTAAAATAAATAGAAAATAAAATAAATAAACTAAATAAACCTAAACCTATTGGTTTAGTTAATTTTAAAGAAAAAATCCTAAACCCTAAATCCTAAAACCTAAACCTAAACCTTAAAACTAATCCTAATTCCTAAAACTAACCCTAAACCCAAAAATCTAAACCGTAAAAGCATAAACATTAAAACCCTAAACCCTACACCCTAAACCCTAAACCCTAAACCCTAAACTCTAACCATTTACCCTAAACCATAAACCCTAAATCCTAAAACCTAAAACCCTAAACCCTAAACCTTAAACCCTAAGAATGCAAAGAACCTTGACGGTAGGGACATCACTGTCAACTAAGCTCAATCAAGATCTGGCAGTGGAGGCAAACTCGGAGGTGGCGGTTATCTTAATGGTGGTGGGGGATCTGGAGGTTCTGGTGGATATGGAGGTGATGGTGAGTGGCTGCTATGGAGGTGTGGAGCAATAGATACATGGTGGTGACAGAGGGAGAGATCAAGGATATGATGGTAGATTCTGCTACTCGAGAGGATGAGATTGTTTAGATGGGAACTAGAGAAACTGATGAATGGTTGATCCGATCTGCTGCTTATGAAACTATGTCTTTACAGTAAAGATGATCCTAGTTATCTAAGGTTTTTAATTCGCTCTATGCATACTCATTTTTTATCTATGTCATCGCTTATGTCTTAGAAAACTTGGTGTGTTACTTGGTTGACAAAATGGAAAAGAAGAAATGTTAGATGTGAATTTTTTCACTCTTAAAAAAAATAAAACCCTAAACCCAAAACTAAAACCTGAACCCTACACCAAAAATCTCAACCTAAACCATAAACTGTAAACCCTATAAACCCTAAACCCTAAAAAATCCTAAACACAAAATAAAACTGAAATCCTAAACCCTAAACTCTAAAACCTAAACCCTAAACCTAAACCCTAAAACCCTAAATCAGAAAACATAATCCCTAAACTAACCCTAAAGCCTAAACCCTAAACTCTGAAAACCCTAAAACCTAAACAAATCCAAATCTCTAAACCCTAAACCCTAAACTCTAACCCTAAACCATAAACCCTAAAACCTTAAACCCTAAAACCCTAAATCCTAAACCCTACACCGTAAAAACCTAAAAGCCAAAACCTAAACTAAATAAAACCTAAAAAAAAAAAAAAATTGAAATATAAATAAAATAAAATAATAAAATAAAATAAAAGCCTAAACTAAAACATAAACCTAAACCTAAAAATAAAAAAATAAAAAATAAAAATAAAATAAATTTATACTTAAACTAAACTAAAAAAATATAAAACCTAAAAAAACTAAAATTAAAATAAACCTAAACTAAAATAAAATAAAAACTAAATTAAAACCTAAACTTGAAAAATAAACCTAAAAATAATTAAAAAAAACCTAAACCCTAAACTAAATAAAAACCTAAACCTAAAAGAAAAGAAAAATTAAACCTAAACCTAAACTAAAATAAATTAAACTTAAACCTAAATTGAAACTAAATAAAATAAAATATAATATAAATAAACCTAAAAATAAAACAAATTAAAAGACCTAAACATAAAAATAAAATAAAATAAAAACCTAAACTAAATAAAACCTAAAAATAAAATAAATAAATAAACCTAAACCTAATTAAAATAAATTAAACTAAAACATAAACCTAAACTTAAAAATAAAATAAAATAAAAAATAAAAATAAATCAAATAAAATAAATAAAGACATGAACTAAACTAAAAAAACATAAATAAAATAAAAACTAAAAATAAAATAAAACTAAAATAAAATAAAATAAAAACTAAATAAAAACCTAAACCTAAAAAATAAACTAAAAAGAAAGCCTAAAAAAATAAAAAATAAAACTTAACCCAAAACTAAAAAAACATAAACCTAAAATAAGAAAAAAATAAACAAAATAAAATAAACCTAAACCTAGACTAAAATAAATTAAACAAAAATAAATAAAACCTAAACCTAAACCTAAATAAAATAAAATAAACTAAAATAAACCTAAACCTAAACTAAAAAATAAAAGTAAAAAATAAATATAAAATAAAAACCTAAGACCTAAAAAATGAAATAGAAACCTAAAAATAAAAGATAAAACCTAAAAGGAAAAAATAAAATAAATATAAAACTCAACTACAAAATAAACCTAAACCTAAACCTTAACCGAAACTAAATAAAATAAAATTGACTAAAAATAAACCTAAACCTAAACTAAAAAAATAAATCTAAAAATAAACCTAAAATAAAAACCTAAAATATAAAGCTAAAAAAAAAAAGAATAAAAACCTAAAGCTAAACCTAAAAAATAATATAAAAATAAAACCTAAGCCTAAAAAATAAAATTAAAATAAAACTCAACTAAAAAATAAACCTGAACATAATAGATAAACAAAAGTAAAAAACCTAAAATAAATAAACTAGATAAAATAAAAATAAAAAATAAACCTAAATAAAAAAACAACATAAAGTCAAATATAAAAAATAAACTTAATAAATCTAAACCCGTTGGTTTGGTTAATTTTTAAAAAAACCCTAAACCCTAAATCCTAAACCATAAAACTAACCCTAAACCCTAAACTTACTACAGTAAACCCTAAACCCTAAACCATAAAAACCCCTAAACCTTAAACCTTCTTAAACATTAAACTAACCCTAAACTCAAATCCCTAAACCATAAACCTTAATCCTAACATTAAACCCTAAACTCTAAACCTTAAACCATAAAACCCTAAACCATAAACCCTAAACTAACCCTAAACCCTAAGAAGCAGAAACATCACGATGAACTAAGCTCAGTCTAGATCTGCCAGTGGAGGTGAAGGCGGAGGCGGTGGTTATCACTGTGGTGGTGGATATGGTAGTGGTTTTCAAAGCAGTAGTGGTAATGGAGGTGGGATGAGCGACGAAGGTTACAACCATTATGGTGGTGGAGGGAGAGATAAGGGATATGATGGTAGATCCTGCTACTCAAGAGGCGAGGGTGGTTCTGATGGGAACTGGAGAAACTGAAGAATGGTTGATTCGATTTGCTGCTTACGAAATTGTGTCTTTACAAAAAAGATGGTTCTACTTATCTTAGGTTTTTGATTTGCTCTACAGGTGCTAAATTTTGATCTATCGTGTCCTGTGTCTTAACAAACTTAGGGTGCTACCTAGTTTATGAAATTGAGAAGAAGAAATATTGAATCTGAATTTGTTCTCTATTAAAAAAAAATACCTTAAACCCTAAACCCTAAACCTAAAACTAAAACTTAAACCCTAAATGTAAAACCTAAACCATATACCCTAAACCCTAAACCCTAAACCATTAAAACCCAGTACCCTAAACACTAAGCGCTAAACCCTAAACCCCAAACCCTAATCCCTAAACCATAAACCCTAAATCCTAAGCCCTAAACCCTAAACCTTAAAACCCCAAACCCTAAACCCTAAACCTAAACTCTAAAATATAAAATCTATGACACTAAACCCTAAACCCTAAAACCTAAACTAATCTTAAACCCTAAATCCTAAACACTATACCCTAAAAACCTAAAACCTAGACCTAAACTAAATAAAATCTAAAAATAAAATAAATAAAAAAACCTAAACTTAAATAAAATATAAAATATAAAATTAAATAAAATTCTGAACTAAAACCTAAACCTAAACCTAAAAATAAAATAAAATAAAAATTAAAAATAAAATAAATAAAAACCTAAACTAAACTAAAAATTTAAAAGCATAAATAAAATAAAAACAAAATAAAATAAATCTAAATTAAAATAAAATAAAAACTAAATAAAAATCTAAACCTAAAAAATAATTATAAAAATAAATAATAAATAAAACCTAAACCCAAAACTAAAAAAAAGCTAAACCTAAAATAAAAATAATGTAAAATAGATGTAAACCTAAATTAAAATAAACTAAATCTAAACCTAAACCTAAACTGAATAAAATAAACTAAACTAAAAATAAACCTAAACTCAACTAAAAAATAAAACCTAAAAGTATAACTTAAAAGAAACCTAAAACCTAAACCTAAAAAAATAAAGTAAAAATCTAAACCTAAACCTAAAAATAAAAAATTAAACCTAAACTAAAAAAATAAAATAAAAAAAGTCAACTAAAAAATTAACCTAAACTTAAAAAATAAACAAAAATAAAAAACCTAAAATAAAATAAATAAACCTAAAATAAATAAACTAAACTAAATAAAAATAAAAAAACCTAAATAAAAAAAAACTAAAATAAATAAAAAGATAAACTAAATAAACCTAAATCGATTAGTTTACTTAATTGTAAAAAAACCCTAAACCCTAAACCCTAAAACTAACCTTAAACCCTAAACCATAAACCTATGACCCTAAACCTACAACACTAAACCCTAAAACCCTAAACTCTAAACAGTAAACCCCAAACCCTAAACCCTAAACCTTAAACTAATCCTAAACCCTAACCATAAACTTTAAACCCTAAACCTTGAATAAAGATGTCTTTAGGACTAGATCTAAAGAATGGCCTATTCCTAACATAGTTATGGTAGCTAAATAAAATATCTTTAAGAGACTTTCCCTTGATTATTAGAGATTTAAATACCCTAAACCCTAATTAAATCATATTATAATACCATATATTATAGTATAATGTAAAATCATATATTTTAGCATGTAGTGATGTGTTTTTGGATGTTGTAAGATGTATTGAAATTTTGTAGTATATTATGGTATTGTGCCCTATAATCTATATTAATATAAATCATTAAAATATTAATTTAATAAATTAGATGATGAAATTTGTTAAATTTAAATTTGGAATTATGTTGTAATACCAAAGGTGTGCTATGCCACCTGTAGTCTAAAAAGTAAGATTTTATGTTCAAAATAAATATTATATGTTGTAGCATAATATAACATCATATATCATAATATATTGTTCTGCATTTTTAAATTATTTTAGTATTTTAGAATCATGAGGCAAGCCTACACTATTATTATTTATAAAAAATGTTGATTTAGACTTTAAAATGGTGGAATTTGGCCAATTCATAATAGGTAGAGCATGGCATCATAATATATTTTTTCAATTTAAAATATGTATGTGGTACGACTAAAATATATAGATTTTATTTTTTATTTTGAATAATTTTATGATTTTTTATCTTAAGCAATCCCTTATGATGTGATATGCAATATAATGTAATATAATATGTTATATTGTATTATAATATAGGATGCCATAACATAGTGTAGCATCATGCATTATAGCATACTATTGTGTATTACTACTTATTGTTTAGCTTATTTTAGTTTGTCATAGTATGATGTAGTAGAGTTTGTACTGGTATAATTCATAAAAATACTGATTTATAGGCTGAGATGATGGGATTTGGCAAATTTAAGGTAAACTTTAGAAAACATCATTAGGGGTGTGCTATGGTGTGCCATTTAATCAAAAGAATGGAATTTTGCATCTAAAATAAATGTTCATTTTTCAACAAAATTTTATAATATTTTTGCTTAAAGTGATTCATTTTAAGGTGTAATGTAAGATAATATATTATATGAAACCATATTAAAATATAATGTACAAAACAATATGACTTCACATATATATGAATGTGGTGGTGTGTTAATAAATGTTATTGTACATTTTAGTATGTTTTACTTTTGTTATAATACATTGGGTCAAAACTTACAAAATGTTACTTTGAAGGTTGAGATGGGAGAATTTGGCCAAATTGATAACACACACCTTGAAGCAACACCAAAATTATTCTATTTTGTACCATTTCTAATAGAAAATTAACAATTTTACATCCAAAATGAACATTATTAATATTTTGAGAAAATTTTGTTATTTGTTCCTTTTATGAATCTAATGAGGTGTAATGTTAGAAAATATATTATATTATAGCAAATTATAATATGACATCATATATAATAATATAATATAGTGTGTTAATTCACACTATAATATGTTTAGTACATGATATAATTTGGAGCTTGCACCATCAAAAAATCATAAATATTGATTACAATGTTAAGATAATGTAATTTGAACAAATACTTTGTTAGGCTTTTGGTTGAAGTATTAAAGGTGTGCATAAGAGAAGAAAAGAAGATTTGCTAAGAATTCCATGTCAAGAGATCCGAGGGATCACACATGCATTGGACAATCTAAGGGCATAAAAGAGGAAAATCTATTGGGGATAAGGTTTGAATTTGATTTGATTATATGATTTGTGGAAGGAAGATCCGCTGGGGATAAGAATCTATAATCCATCAGGGATTAAGCTCAAATCAACTTTAATTTATTTTTATTTTAATTTATGTGGAAGCATATCTGCTAGAGATATGGGCTCAAGTTCATTCGTGATCAAGTATATGAACCTTCCACTAGGGAAGTGTTCAAAGTATCTAGGGATTAGGATTTGAGTTTGATTTCATAGATTTTTTTGGGGATGTACCTGGGATAATAGTTTGGTTAGATTTCTTTGATTTAAACTCTAAGGGAGTTGGTTTAATTTGGCTCCACCGGGGAGGTTAGTTTTGAATTTGATTTGTTTGCTTGACTTGTTTAAATATGATTTGGGGCTCCACTAGGGACAAGGGTGTGATTTAACTCCACATGGGAAAATCAGATTGGGTTTAATTTAATTTGAGTTAATGTATGGACCCTATCAGTGAGTGATAGACCCACTGAGAAGGGGCTATATTTTCTTGACCTACCTCAGGTTTATAAATCCAAAGGGATTGTCTATGTGCTATGGGGTAGAGCTAGCCAACCTAAGGGGTTTTCCTTTCGTAAAATGGCACATGGCAGACTTACATCTTCCAAAATGAGGAACAATCATTGGGGTGACTGTTGGATGCACAACCAATCAAAGTTGACTAGGGTGACTATGAGTGAATTTATCTCAACTCAACTCATGATTAATTTTATCTTAATTTCATGGGATTTGATATAGTTTATTTGGATTAGTTTTATTTCAAATTGAGGGCATATACACTAGGGATGTGACCTCGATCAAATTTGATAGATTTAATTTATGAAACATGTGTGATGGACCAACCGAGAAGGGGCTATATCAAACTTGTCCTACCTCAAATTTATAAATCCAAAGGGATAGTCTATTGGGGAGCTAACCAACCTAAGGGGTTGCCTTTGCAATAACTATCCTATGAAGAGGGCTGACTTACATCTTCTAAAGGAACAACCTCTAGGGTGACTTCTGCAAAATAAATTGAACCCCACTTAGTGACTATTGAGTGAAAGTAGGGACTTATATCAAGAGTAGAATCGATTATAGGGAGTTTTGTTAACCCCAAGATAGATGCCGCACTAAAAGATACACTAGGGGTGTCCTCCTAATCAATAAGTGAATATATATTTTATTTATATGTTTATGTGGACCCTATTGGTGTGTGAGGGACCACACATAAAAGGGGCTTTGTCATCTTTAACCTATCTAAGAAAGGGAGAATCTACACATCCATAAGATGAATTCTCTAACTAGTGGGTTACTATGAAAGGGGAACCACTATTCCGATAGTAACTGAAAGTAAAATGGGGTCACAAAGGATGTGATCCACCATCTAAGATTTACTAGACCAAGGGAGAATCTACACATCCATAAGATGAATTCTCTAACCACAGGGGTGGTTACTATGAAAGGGGAACTGACCATTCTGATAGTAACCCGAGTAGTGTCTAAATGGGGTCGCAAAGGATGTGATCCGAATATATTGCTCGTAGGGGAGGTGATACTAAGGGCGTTATCTTGAGCTCTAAAAAAGAAAGCCTATAGGTGTACAGTGGCCAACTAAAGATGAAAGCATAACAGAATTACATCTGCCATGAGTGGAGTCCTAAGGCATGAGAACCAACCAACCTAATGTATATCCGTTAGCATGAGTAGTGTATTAATCAGCATAGTGAGAACTAACTAATCTAAGGTGATTGTCGATGTAAAATGATCAATCTGGAAATTAAGCATGTAGTCTTACAACTTTTTAAGTAGAACTGATCATCACGATAGTCTATCATCAGTAGGACAAATGCTATCTGACCTAGAGTGACTACTAAGTGGATTTCCCCGTGGAAGGACTAGACCCAGACTTGAAGCAGTCAAGAGGGAGCATGCCGCTAGGGGACTTATCCTAAACTTCAAGTATACTCGAGCCAGTCAGTGCACGAAGGCTAATCTAACAAGAAAGCATAGTAAACTCACATCCTCTTAAACAAAGCCAACATGAGGTAGCTTACTGGCCATGCAGTAAGGCCTACCAAACTAATAAGGTGATCGTTGCTATGTTGTGGACAAGTAAGGAAGGAAAGTGTAGCATACTTACATCTTCCAAAGCAAGATAAGCACCTGAGTGACACAGTAGTGAGGTAGCATGTCAGCCCAACCTAGAGCAACTACTGAGTGAGTGTCGCTGGGGGCATTATCTCAACTCAGAGTATTCCGAGACAACATATATATATTTGTTTTATATATTTGTGTGTAATTCATATTTGTGTTGTATCAATGAAAGATTGGATGTCGTCCGGGTTCCTTACACCTACCCTAAACACATCATGGTGAATTCAAAAACAAGAATACTTTCAACATGGAAGAGATTGAATTACATAATGAATTTTCATTAATGATAATTATTTTCAAATATAATTTATAATATTTTTTAAGTAGATCCCATTGATTGGAAGCATTGGGAGGTATACATTATGATTAATAAGCTGATAAGATCCTTTTGTAGCCCTTCTATGGCAAAGGGTGGGTTCAAACATGCCTCCCATCTTATGATAGGCAACAATCAATCTCCTTGAATTAAAATAAGCTCTCCTACTTGAAAAGTTCTTGGAAAGGCCAACTTATTGTGAGCTTGAATCATTTTAGCTTTGTACATCAAGAGATTTTTTCATGCCCGCAAGTGTCTTTCCTCCAATCCTTCAAGCTCTTCTAACTGCAACTTGACATTCTGCTCTATTGTGATCTTTCTACCCACACCTATCCTTAGCGATGGGAGTTGAACATCTAATGGTAGAGCAGCTTCAGACCCATACACTAATGAAGAAAGGAGTAGACTGAGTTGGAGCTCTATATGTGGTGCGGTAAGCCCATAAGGCTTCAACTAAATGGCATGCCATTATCGCTTATTATTGTCGAGTGTCATCTTTAGTACTTGGATGAGAGTTTTGTTGAAGTCTTCTAATAAGTTGTTTGCCCTTGGGTAGTTGATGGTAGAATATCTCCAATCTATGCTATGTCTTTGTATTGAACTTAGTTTTTGAATATAGTACCATTATCGCTATAATTCAAGACTGAACTTATATATGTTATGGTTCATGAAAAACTAGAGCACATGCAACGTTGTGACCTCTTTGAGAGGAATCACCTTCACCCATTTGGAAAAGTAGTTAGTAGTAGTTACAATGAACTGATGATCCATGAAAGAAGGAGGATCAATTGGATGAACTATGTCGACTCCAACACTGAATGGCCATGAGGCTAATGTAGGATGTAGAATGTTGGGTGGTTGGTGAAGGACCACACCATGTATTTGACATTGGTGGCATTGCCGTATCCATGCAATCTTTGATCATGGCGAGTATCCTCTTGATTTTGTCTTTCTCCTTTGGATGAGAATTGTTGGCTCCACCTAATCCTGAGTGTACCTTAATCATGATCTTATGGGCTTTGTGCTTGTCTAAGTGACAAAACCACATATGATCGAAAGACTGTTGTTACAAGATGCCATCCATAAAGTGTAGAAAAGTGCTCTATGTTTCATCTGATAGGCTTGAGACTTCTCTTGAGGTAGTTTTCCTTTATTTAGGTAATCCATGAATGGTTGCCTCCAATGTAAATCCTCATCCTTCTTGGCAATGGAAACCTCCCCTTCAAGAGAGTACTTTTTGATGAGTTCAATATAAATAAAGGATAAGACTTATCTATTTTGGACCTTTATTGATATGAACTCATCCTCTGGACATGCCAACTCCTTGGCAAGCTTGGTTAATGCATACACTATGGCTATCACCTCAAGGAATCTTATAAATGGTAACCTCTGGGATTTGGGTTAACGACTCCATTGTGTACTTATGGTAGTGATGGATCTTGGGCTTTATAACTATATAGGACCCAATGATTTAGTTGATAAATAGTTGAGAATCCCTAAAGATATTGATGTTATGGATGCTTAGAGTAATGACTAACTCTAAATTGGAAATCAGAGGCTCATATTCCACTTTGTTGTTTATGGAAGGATTGGATAGATAATATGAAAATCTCATCACATTGTAGTCTGTAATTAAGAGAACTATTCCTACCCCTGCCTTTTCTTGAATAGTAGATTATGGTTTTTCTCCTCTTTGAGAGGAAGCCACACCATCAAAGTACATCTCCCACCGGTGAATGCTAGTATCCCCTAAGTTCATGATTTATTTATCGGGGAGTTCATCACTATGTAGAGAGTCTATAGGAAATGGATGCACTGCTAAGAAATCCACTAGAACTTGTCCTTTCACTGCATGGAGGGGTACAAATGTAATGTGAAACTATGAGAAAATCATAGACCATCATGCCTACCATCTAGATAGCATCATCCATATCATGAGATACTATAGTGGATTGATCCTAAAGATTAATTTCACCTTATGAGGAAGCATGTAGTGTTGTAGATTTTGGGGTGCAAAGATTAAGAATAAGCAATGCTTCTCAATAGGTGGATAATTAGCCTCAGGGATTAGACAACAACTGAGGTAGTGTACATTTTCCTTCCCTTTGTCATTAGCATGGCCAACAAAGCACCAAGGGAGTCATCTAACAACAGAGTAAAATATGAGCAGCCTGTGATAGGCTATAGAACTGGTGACACCATCAGGTAATGCTTGATGCCTTCAATGGCATGCTCACACTTGTCAAGCACTTAAACTTGGCATCCTTTTGACAAGTGAGAATGGCTCAAAACTTCTTGATAGGTTGGATATAAAGCATCTTAGATACACCAATCACCCTTGGAATGATTTGAGTTGAGCTAAACATTTAGAGGGTGGCATTTCTAATATCTCCTTAATCTTCTCATCAATTTTGATTCCCTGTTAGACAATAAATCTAAGGAATTTCCTTACTCAATGCACACTTCAATGGGTTCATTTTGAGGTTAAATTATCTTAACCGTTCGAAAACTACTCTCAAACCAAAGTGATGGTCTTCCTTTTCTCTACTTTTGACCATGAGTTCATCAACATAGCACTTGACTTGATGATGAAAGAGTGTCGAAGATTCGAGTCATAGCCCGCTGGTATGTAGCATTGGCATTTTTAAGGCTGAAAGGCATGACCTTATAGCAAAAGATTATGATTGGGGTTCTAAAAGTAATATTTCTTTCATCTATAGGGGCTATCTTTATTTGGTAATATCCAGATGAGCCATCCATGAAAAAAAAGACTGTATGAGATGAGGTAATGTCCACCATCAGTTTTGGAATTGGTAGTGGAAATTCATCTTTTGGACATGCATTATTTAAATCCCTAAAATCGACATATATGTGAATTTGGCCATTCTTTTTCTTAATTGGGATGATGTTGGCTAACAAAATAGGGTATTCTTTCTAGAATGAAGCCAACATCGATTAGTTTCTTGACTTTGAAAATGACCTATTGTTCTATGTCTAACTGCATGAATCTAGGAGCTTGTTTGATAGGGTTAGCAGTAAGATCTATTGCTAGTTTATGTACTGCTACATCAGGAGCCAATCCAGGCATCTCTTCATAACTCAATGCAAAGCAATATTTAAACTTAGTTAATAGCTTAACTAAGTCATTGGTTTCAATTTCATTCAACAAATAACTGATGTATGTCGGCCGTAGATCTCCATCAATTCTTAAGTTGATTTCCTTGAGCTCGTTGATGGTTGACTTGATCTCTTCTTCAACTCAAGTGGTGCATATTTGACTTCAAAATCATCTAGATCATCCAAGTTTCTAAGCACAACTCTATATGATTTAATGTGATTTGAAAATAACCTTCGATTCAAATGAATGGTGATGACAAGTAGTAGTAATCATAATCGGACCCACTATATTAAATCCTAGTCCCGGTCTTGATTGAAAGCTTTTGCATTTGTTCTTCCATATTCTTTCAAAGTAGTTTAACCTATGGTTTGACCAAGTATGTGGCATTAACCTTTTCTAAATTATGAACACAAGGCAAGTACCAATCAAAAGGTAATTCTATTGAATTTTATATGAATCATCCTCAAGTTTTACATCAACTTCTCTTAACTAAGGATGATACTCCCAGAAATAACCTCTTAGTCTTCACACTTGTGAATGACTTGGGGGATTCCTTAACTACCAAACCCTTTTTAAGAGGAAAGTAGGGTAAGAGCTAAGGTTCCCAACTGATTCCTAACTGTTTACATATAGAGTTGGATACATTAATGCTTTATTTTGGAGTCCGATCTTCATCGCTATCTGGTTCAAGTGTCACCTCCAAGGGAATCTACTATTGAGAAGAGTCGGTGTGCTAAGCAACCATAAGACTCATCCTATGAACTCGATTCTAAGTATATATGGATAGGTGTGTACTCGGTAGCAGACATATCTCTTATTGGGTTACCACAAAGGAGGTTTTCCACCCAGACCGACTCAACCCTCTTCTACCTCGGTGGAGGGTCATCCTACCCATATGTTTGAATGGAATAATGAACTGTGGGTGGAATCTAATGTCAAGTTCCATTTCCTCTTCCAAGTCTATTTCTGCTCCCTTATATTTTCTTTTTCATTTTCTCTTTTCTTTTTTTCCTCTTTCTTTTCTTTTCTTTCTTTTATCATTTATTTTTAAACTTTGGCCAAGTTCACAAGAATAGACTTGTTGATTTTGAGGGAGGTAGTAAGCCACATCTCATATATGCCGCCCTCATGAACTGTAAATGGCTTGAAATCTCATTTGACATAGTAGACGATCCCACCTCTCACAATCATAAATTGATGTAGAGAGGATGAAACTATATTTTCTCATGTATCCATGGTCTCTCAAGCAAAGCGTTGACAGATGTATCATAGTCTATAATGTGAAACTTGGCTTTAGTCTTCCAATCATTTCTCTCTAAGGGGAAACACTATGGAGCCTAAAGCCTCTGACCTTACTTAGAGTGCGATTCAATCTTCCCATCTTATACAGTTCTACTAGACACTAATTCATCCCTAGTCATAAGACACTTCTAACAATTAGGTAAGCACTTAACCTAAGTTTAAAGACTTAGAAGGGTTAACCATAGATTACATTTTGCTTTTGGGATTAATATAATCCACCTACTCTATAACCCAAACCTAATCCATGTTCACCTTCTCAAACCAGACCTCAAGTTCAATTCAAATATTAAATTCCAATCCAAATCCAAACCCAAATTCAAAAACCAAATGATTGAAGCCCATGATCAAATCCAAACTTGAAACCCTTCCAAAGCTATATGACCTATCCCATGGACATAGCCAAATCGTAATTAAAATCAATCCAAAATCAATTGATTTTTTCATAACCAATTTATATCTTCAATCATCTTCCAAAATATAAATCAAATCTACATTAAAATGTTCAAAACTAAATCAAACTAAATCAAATTAAATCAAAACTCTTCCTAAGCCATATGACATATCCCATGGACTTAGCCAAATCTTAATACAAATCAAGCCAAACTCAATTGATTTTCTTACAAATTAATCATATTTTCAATCATCTTCACAAATTTAAATAAAATATACATTTAAATCATCAAAATTGAATCAAACCAAATCAAAATTCAAACCTAAGCCACATGACCCAACTCCATGGACTTAGCCAAATTCCTTCATTCCAAAACCAAAATTCAATTGATTTTCTCATGAATAAGTCATACCTTCAATCATATTCACAAATATAAATGAAATCTACAATCATCAAACTAAAACAAAATCAATCCAACTCAAACCCAACTTAACCCTTTTGACTTGAACCAAAACCCATTTGAACCCAAGCCAATTTCAATTTAATTTATATATCAATCCCAAATCCATATAAAACTCAACTAAGTTAACTCAACCCAAAATCAAGAAAACTAAACCTAATTGGTCCATTTGACCCAAAGTGGCCAATTTAACCTATTTGAGCCAAGTTCTAATCCTACCCAAATTGGATTGAACCAAGCATCATCCTCCCATTTATGATGATCACCATAAGTTGATCAATTATCATAACTTGGGTCAAACCAAGTCAACTTGGTCATTTGACCAAGTCAACCCCTTAACCGATATGAATCCAAACTAGCCAAATTGCAACCTATGCCAAATCCTTTGAAAGCAATGATTCATAACAAATCAAAATAAATATTTGAATATGACTTGACCTTCAATTGAGTCAAACCAAACTCAATTGGCCCTGTTGACCCAAGTTGACCCATATTGACCTAAAAGACCAAATTGGGTCAAATTAAAATATAAACCAAATTGATTACAACTAAATAGCTCAAGTTCATTCCAATTTGATTATTGAACTTGACCTAAGCTATGAATGGACCCAATTGACTTACTTAGCCTAAATTTACCTAAAGATTCAAGTTGGCCTAAATCAAAACCAAATCCAAATTAATTGAAACCAAAGCCAACAATTATCTTTAATTGGTCAACTAAACCCAAACCAACACCTAACCAAATCCAATTTGTCCAATTTGGTCAAATTGGTCAACTTAACCCATTTGACCCAAATGAATTCAAATGAGCTAAAATCAAATCTAAGCCAATCTAATCAAAACAAATTGAACCAAAACAACCCAAATGATCATATGAACTTGACCCAACCATTGGTTTGACCCAATTTGACCACTTGGTCAACTTGACCCAACTTAACCAATTGGTCAACTTGACCTAACCAAATCTAATTTGACCTAAATGAGTCAAATTGAGCCAAACCTAACCAAATCAACTCCAATTGACTTGAAACTTGGGCTAACCCTCTTTTGGCTCATTTTAAATCTTCCCAAATTAAATTCAATGCCAAATGATCATTCTACCCTTAGGTCAATGACATCACATGAGACAAATCACCCATGTAAGTGGTCATTACCATTCCTTGGCCACTTAGTACTCTCCCAACAGTCCACCTAGGCACCTAGGACACTTCCCAACTTGACCCAAGGGGTGGTTGGGTCGGCCATGACCCATGGGTGGTGAAATCACCTCACCCTTCCCATTGGAGCATTTTAAACCCATATGACACCCATGATTCCTCCTTGACAGCCACTTCCACACCTTCAACTAACCAAGCAGAGCTAACTCACCTCCTCCCTCCCACCCATGACTCCTTGAGATGGTCAGAAGACCATTGGAAGTCAAACTTGATCCCACTGTCCGATCAAGATGAAGGGGGCATACACCCCCTTATTTCTACTCAAACACACAAAAATATCATTCCTCAGAGCCCTAGCTACCCAATACGAGCCATTAGAGCTATTCCCTAAGCTCTTAAGCTTGTTCTGCGATCAGAAAATGCCACTCACGTCTGTCCCAAAATAGGACACTCCCATTTTTGACCTAACTTCCCCATTTCTCCATCAAACTCAAATTAACTTTGCACACACCTTCCCTAGGCCTCATCGAGCAATAACGAATAATCTCCCAAGCTTCCCAAGAACCAGAGGTGGGACTTCGATCAGTGCAGAGCTCCAAATCATTGATTCATGGCCTTCCTAGTGAACATCAAGGAATTGATCCAATTGCTACTCGACAAGGATTCTTCTCCACTAGATGAAGCTTCCTCAATCATCGAGCCACTAATCTATTGCTCCAACAAGGAAAGCTTCCATAACCGATCCTTAGGAAAAAATGGGTTGGAGCTTTTTGAAGAAATGATGCATCTCGTGTGATCTTGATCGTTTGATCCCCTCGGATTGATGTCATGAAGGTGTGGGATCCTTTTGGAGTTGATTCATGCTCGGGTAAGTGCAGATCAAGTGAGCAATGGTGGATAGACTCCATTCTCCCTCATTCGAGTGACGTTCGATCACGCACCGTCCATTCTACATGATCAGAATGGATGGTAATGATTTGATATGCTAGATCGATTTAATTTAACTCTATTAAGTTATGGGATTAATCGTACCCATCCAATCTTAGATCAGAAGGCTGATGACATATGAGAAAGCGTGTCCACCAAAGATGACGGTCGATAAGTTTAAGTAGCCAATCCCATGGCTCCATGTGGAATGCACGTCGCTTAAGTGCGCCACATGGTGCCAATAGGATTAGGCTTTAATTAGGCTTAATTAATCATTTTTAATGACTGAAACTTCTAAAAATTATAAAAAAATCATAGAGAAATAAAAAATGCAAATAAATACTCATTTTAAAGGTATTTCAGAGGAGAATTAATTAAAAATGATCTTGACTAATTTTGAATAATAATTAAAGTTTAATTACAAAATTAATTAACTTAATTACTTTTTAATTACTTGAGCAATTAATACTAAATTTTGTGGGTTAATTTAATGGGATGACCTCTACCTCCTATGATTTTCTTGGGATTTATTGCTTACTTAATTAGAAAAATTGAGTAATTAAACCTTAATTACTCTTTTAAGTTAATTAATGATTAATTAATCTCATGAATAGTAATAAATTGGTTAACTAATTTTATTAATCATTGTTCAACAGTAAGTGAACTAAGGAATAGGGTTGGGACCCCTTTCCCTAAGTTCATTTCACCTTTTCTCAAAATGAAATTAATTAAGATTTAACTAATTAATTAAATCAAATTGAAATCATAATCACATCATACCATAATTAATTAAATCATGGGGCAGATCTTTAGTTATTTAATAACCTAAAAGAGTTTAATAAAATTATGGTCAGTTCACATGTGTGAGAAAACCATAAGAGTAATTAATTAAGTCCCTTAATCTAATTAACCATTAATCTTGAGCCAATTGCATTAGGCCCCTTTTATTTCCTAAGATCATTACAAGTTTATTTTCAATGCATATCACGTTGGCTTATAATTATTTAGTTAATAAGTTTAAGGTGACAGTAGTAAGGGTAATTAACTCATCTAATTAAGGGATTAGCTTAATTATCCCATAAAATCACCTTAATTACATTTCCTAAAGTAAAATCAAATCACTAATGTGGGAATGGGTTTAAAACAACAAGTGATGATTTCTCTTCTTCTTTAAATCAAATAAAATCCAAAACTTAATTAATAAAGACACTTTGGTTTGCTTTAAACAATCTTATTTGATTTGATTGTCCTTAAGAACTAGTTTGGTTGAATGAATCACATGCTTATATTTGGTTGTCCTTTTTCCAGTCATGTTAAATTTTGTATGTCATTTGAATTCATGCATCAATCTTTTAAAAATCAAGTAAAATAAAAGGGATTTCCTTTATGTAAGTTTGCATGTGTTGATTTAATTTAATATATACGTGGCTAATATGAGTATTAAATCCAAATGTATTTTTTCAAAAGCTTATAAATGAATAATAATATGTGTTATGATGCTGGTTATAAATACATAAGAAATGCATGTGCTTATAGCTTAAGTGTATGAATGTTGAGTTCACTTTCCTTTATTCATGTGTTGAATTATATAAGATTGTAATTGGTATAGTCGACATCCTGAGAACATGAGGTTTTAGCCCCAAGGAGGTCATTTGATTACCTCACTTCTCTGGTTTGTTACTTGGTTGATGAAATCGAAAAGAAGAAATGTTTAATTTGAATTTGTTCTCTATTAAAAAAAACCAAAAATCCTAAACCCTAAACTAAAACCTGAATCCTAAACCTAAGGCCTAAACCTTAAACCTTGAACCTAAACCCTAAACCCTAAAAATCGTATACCGTAAACCCTAAACCCTAAATCATAAACCCTAAAGCCAACAAACTTAAACCCAAAACTCTAAACCCTAAACCCTAAACCTCAAACGAAAACCCTAAACCCTATTCCTAAACCTTAATCCCTAAAACCCTAAACCCTAAAACCTAAATCGTAAACCCTAAAAACCTAAAAACCTAAATACCTAAACCTAAATAAAACCTAAAAATAAAATAAAAAAATAAACTTAAACCCAAATAAAATAAAAAATAAAATAAAATAAAAGCCTAAACCTAAACCTAAAAACAAAAATAAAATAAAATAAAAATATAAACTAAAATATAATAATATAAATAAAAACATAAACTAAACTAAAAACCTAAATCAAAATAAAAAATAAAATAAACTAAAATAACAAAAATAAACTAAAAAAATCTAAACCTAAACCCTAAACTTAAAAAAAATAAGTAAATAACAAAAAAACTCCTAAACTCCTAACCTAAAACCTTAAAACTAAACCTAAACCCTAAACCTAAACTTAACCCTAAACTAAACCCTAAACCCCTAAACTCTAAACCTAAACCTAAACCTTTAAACCCTAAACAAAACACTAAATCCTAAAGACCCTAAACCCTAAAGCCTAAACACTAAAGCCTAAACCCTAAACCTTAAACCCTAAACCCTAAACCCTAAACCCTAAAAACCTAAAAGCTAAATCCTAAACTAAATAAACATAAAAATAACATAAATAAAAAAACTTAAACTTGAATATAATAAAATTAAAAAAAACCTACACTAAAACCTGAACTTAAACCAAAAAAATAAGATAAAATAAACTAATAAAACTAAACTAAAATAAAATAAATAAAAACCTAAATTAAACTAAAAAATAAAATAAACCTAAGAATAGAAAACCTAAATAAAATAAAAACTAAACTTAAAATAAAAGTAAAATAAACCTAAAATAAACCTAAAATAAAATAAAATAAAAACTTAATAAAAACCTAAAGTTAAAAAATAAACCTAAAAATAAATCCTAAAAATAAATAATAAATAAAACCTAAACCCTAAATAAAGAAAAATCCTAAACCTAAAATAAAAATAAAATATAAAATATAAAATAAACCTAAACCTAAATTAAAATAAATAAAACCTAAACCTAAACCTAAACTAAACTAAACCTTAACCCAAACCTAAACTAAATTAAATAAAATAAACTAAAAATTAACCTAAACCTAAACTAAAAAATAAAACCTAAACCTAAACCTAAACTACAAACCTAAACCTTAAAAAATAAATAAATAACTAAACCTAAATATAAAAAAAATCTAAACCTAAAAATAATAATAATAAAACTAAACTAAAAAATAAATATAAACCTAAACCTAAACCTAAAGAGTAAACAAAAATAAAAAACCTAAACTTAAACACCAAACGCTAAACCAAAAACACTAAATTATAACTTGAACCTTAAACCTAAACCCTAAAAACCCTAAACCCTAAACCCTAAACCCACAAAACCCTAAACCCTAAACCCTAAACCCTAAAACCCTAAAACCCTAAAACCTAAACCCTAAACTCTAAACCCAAAAAAAAAAAATCCTTAAACCCTAAACCATAAACCCAAAACCCTAAACCCTAAACTCTAAACCCTAAACTAACCCTAAACCCTAAACCCTAATCCCTAACCCTAAAAAGCTAAAAACCTAAACCTAAACTAAATCAAACCTACAAATGAAATATATAACAAAATCTAAACCAAAATATAATAATAAAATAAAATAAAATAAAAACATAAACTAAAAACAAAACCTAAACCTAATCCTCAAAAAAAATAAATTAAATAAAAAAGCTAAACTAAAGTAAAATAAATAAAAATCTAAACTAAACTAAAAAACATAAATCAAGTAAAAACTAAACCTAAAATAAAAATAAAATAAACCTAAAATAAAATAAAATAAAGATTGAATAAAAACCTAAACATAAATAATAAACCTAAAAATAAAATTTAAAAATAAATAAAAAATGAAACCTAAACCCTAAACTAAAAAAAAATTAAACATAAAATAAAGATAAAATAAAAGTAAACCTACACTAAAATAAACTAAACTAAAATAAATAAAACCTAAACCTAAACCTAAACTAAATAAAATAAAATAAACTAACAATAAACCTAAACCTAAACAAAAAATAAAACCTAAAAATAAAACTAAAAAAATTAAATTAAAACCTAAACAGAAACCTAAAAATAAAAAGTAAAACCTAAACCTTAAAAATAAAATAAAAATAAAACTAAACTAAAATATAAACCTAAACTTAGACCTAAACCTAGAAAATAAACTAAAATAAAAAACCTAAACTAAAATAAATAAACCTAAAATAAATAAAGTAAATTAAATAAAAATAAAAATAGACCTAAATCAAAATAGAAAGTAAAATAAATTAAAATAAATAGAAAATAAACTAAATAAACTTAAACCAACTAGTTTACTTAATTAAAAAAAATTAAAAAATTAAAATAATAAAAATAATAAAAAAACCCTAACCCTAAACCACTAAACCTTAAAACTAACCCTAAACCCTCAACTCTAAACCTTAAACCTATTACCCTAAACCCTAAACCTTAAAGCTTAAAACCATAAACCCTAAACACTAAACACTAAAACCCTAAACTAAACCCTATCTAAACTAAACTAACTAAATGCTAAAACTTAAACCTATACTCAAAATCCTAAACCTATAAACTAAACCTAAACCTAAACCAAATCAAAATACTAAATCCTAAACTATAAACTCTAACCTAAACCTAAAACCTAAACTTTAAACTAAACACTAAATCTAAACCCTAAACTTAAACTTAAAACTCTAAACCTTAAACTTAAAACTAAACTTAAACCTAAAACCCCTAAACTTTAAAACCTAAACCTAAACCCTAAACCTCTAATTTAAACTAAATAATAACCTAAACCCTAAACTAAAACTAAACCTAAACCTAAACCAAAACCCTAAACCCTAAACTAAACTAAACTTAAACCAACCTAAACCCTAAACCCTAAAACCTAAACCTAAACTAACTAAAACCTACAAATGAAATATATAACAAAATCTAAACCAAAATATAATAAAAAAATAAAATAGAATAAAAACATAAACTAAAAATAAAACCTAAACCTAATCTTCAAAAGAAAATAAATTAAATAAAAATGCTAAACTAAAGTAAAATAAATTAAAATCTAAACTAAACTAAAAAAAATAAATCAAGTAAAAACTAAACCCAAAATAAAAATAAAATAAACCTAAAATAAAATAAAATAAAAATTGAATAAAAACCTAAACATAAATAATAAACCTAAAAATAAAATTTAAAAATAAAAAAAAATGAAACCTAAACCCTAAACAAAAAAAATATATACCTAAGATAAAGATAAACTAAAAGTAAACCTACACTAAAATAAATAGAACCAAAACCTAAACCTAAACAATAAACTAATATTAAACCTAAACCTAAACAAAAAATAAAACCTAAAAATAAACCTAAAATAAAAATGTAAAACCTAAACCTAAAAAAAATTAAATTAAAACCTAAACATAAACCTAAAAATAAAAAGTAAAACCTAAACCTAAAAAATAAAATAAAAATAAAACTAAACTAAAATATAAACCTAAACTAGATCTAAACCTAAAAAATAAAATAAAATAAATAACCTAAACTAAAATAAATAAACCTAAAATAAATAAAGTAAACTAAATAAAAATAAAAATAGACCTAAATCAAAATAGAAAATAAAATAAATTAAAATAAATAGAAATAAATAAATATATATACTTAAACCAACTAGTTTACTTAATTAAAAAAAAAATTAAAAATAATAAAAATAATTAAAAAAAACCATAACCCTAAACCACTAAACCTTAAAACTAACCCTAAACCCTCAACTATAAACCCTAAACCCCTAAACTTTAAAAACTAAATTTAAACTAAACCTAATTAACCTAAAACCCAAAATACTCTAAATCTTAAATTTAAACCTAAACCCTAAATAAATCTAAACCATAAAACTCCTAACTTAAACCTAAACCTTAAACCTAAACTAAACTTAAACTTTAAATCAAACCTAAACTAAACTTAAACCTAACTTAAACTTAAACTTAAACCTAAACCTTAAACCTAACTTTAACTCCTAAACTTAAACTTTAAACTTAAACCTAAACTTAAACCTAAATCTAAACTCTAAACTAAACCTTAAAACTCCTAAACCTAAACTAAACCTAAACCCTAACTATAAACTCAAACCTAAACCCTAAATCTAAACTTAAACCTAAACCTAATACTTAAACCCTAAACTAACCTTAAACCTAATCCTAAACCCTAATCCTAAACTTAAACCCTAACTCCTAAACCCTAAACCTTAAACCCTAAATAAACCTCAACTCCTTAAACCTAAAACCCTAATCCCTAAACCCTAAACCCTAAATCCTAAAACCCTAAAAACCTAAGCTTAAACTAAATAAAAAATAAAATAAAATAAAATAAAAACCTAAACTAAGACCTAAACTTAAACCTAAAAATAAAATAAAATAAACTAATAAAAATAAAATAAAATAAATAAATAAGACTAAACTAAAAAATAAAATAAACCTAATAGTTAAAAACCTAAATAAAATAAAACCTAAACATAAAATAAAAATAAAATAAACCTAAAATAACATAAAATAAAAGCTAAATAAAAACCTAAACCTAAAAAATAAAGCTAAAAATAAAAAGAATAAAACCTAAACCCTAAACTAAAAAAAAACCTAAACCTAAAATAAAAATAAAATATACAAAATGAAATAAACCTAAACCTACACTAAAATAAACTAAACTAAAATAAATAAAACCTAAACCTAAACTAAAAAATAAAAAAGTAAATATAAACCTAATCTAAATAAAATAAACTAAACTAAAAATAAACCTAAACCTAAACTATAAAATAAAACCTAAAACTAAATCTAAATTAAAAACCTCAAACCTAAACATAAAAAATTAAATAAAACCTAAACCTAAACTTAAAAATAAAAAAATAAAACCTTAACCTAGAAAATAAAATAAAAATAAAACTAAACTAAAAATATATACCGAAACCTAAACCTAAACCTAAATAATAAACTAAAATAAAATACCTAAATTAAAAAAAATAAATCAAAAATAAATAAACTTAACAAAAATAAAAACAAACCTAAATCAAAATAAAAAAATAAACTAAACTAAATAAATCTAAACCTATGAGTTTACGTAATTTAAAATAAATAAATAAATAAAACAAAAAAACACTAACCCTATCCCCTAAAAATAACCCTAAATCCTAAACCTACTACTCTAAACCCTAACCCTTAAACCCTAAAACCCTAAACCCTAACCCTAAACCTTGAACCCTAAAACCCTAAACCCTAAACCCTAAACATAACCCTAACCCTAAACCTTAAACCCTAAACCCTAAAACCTAAAACCATAAAACCTATACCCTAAATCCTAAATCCTAAAAACTAAAAACCCTAAACCCTAAATCTTAAACCCTAAACCCAAAAACCCTAAGCTAACCCTAAACGCTAGACGCTAAACTAACCCTAAATGCAAACTCTAAACCCTAAACCCTAAAGCTTAAATCCTAAACCTTAAATTAACCCTAAAACCTAAGCTAACCCTAAACCCTAAACCCTAAACCCTAAATCTAAACCTAAAAATAAAAAATAAAAAACTAAACAACAAAAATAAAATAAAATAAAATAAATAAAACCTAAAAAAATAAATTAAAAGAAAAACCTAAAACTAAAATAAAGAAACCTAAAAGAGATAAACTAAACTAAATAAAATTATATATAAACCTAAAGTAAAATAAAAAATAAACTAAACTAAAATAAATAAAAAATAAACTAAATAAACCTAAACTTACTAATTTACTTAATTTATTTAAAAAAAATCCTAACCCTAATCCCTAAATCCTAAAACACTAAACCCTAAACCTTCAACCCTAAACAATAAAACCCTAAGCCCTAAGCCTTAAACACTAAACCCTAAACCCAAAACCCAAAATCCTAAAATCGTAAATAAACCCTAAACCAAAACCTAAACCCTAAACCCTAACCACTAAAACCTAAACCCTATAACCCTAAACCCTAAAACCTAAACCATAAACCCTAAAAGCCAAAACCCAAAACCCTAAAAGTTAAACTAAAACATAAAAAATAAAATAAATATAAAACTAAACTAAGAATTAAACCTAAACCTAAACTAAAAAAATAAAACCTAAAAATAAACCTAAAATAAAAACATAAAACATAAACCTAAACTTTAAGCTAAAAGTAAAAAATAAAACCTAAACCTAAAAATAAAAATAAAAATAAAACTCAACTAAAAAATAAACCTAACCAAAAAGATAAACAAAAATAAAAAACCTAAACTAAAATGAATAAACTAAACTAAATAAAAATAAAAAATAAACCTAAATAAAAATAAAAAATAGAATAAAGTCAAATAAACAAAAAATAAACTAAATAAACCTAAATCTACTATTTACTTAATTTAAAAAAAACCCTAAACTGTAAACCTACAACCCTAAACCTACTACCCTAAACCCAAAATCCTAAACCCTAAACCCTAAACCATAAAAAACCCTAAGCCCTAAAGCCTAAACCATAAAAAACCCTAAGCCCTAAACATTAAACTAACCCTAAACCCTAAACCCTAAACACTGAATCCCTAAACCACAAACCCTAAAAATGGGCAGAACCTTGATAGTAGAAACATCACCGTCAACTAGGCTCAGTCTAGATCTGCAGGTGGAGGCAAAGGCAGATGCGATGATTATCATAGTGGTGGTGAGGGATCTGGAGGTGCTAATGGATATTGAGGTTGCAGTTAGAGTAGTGGTGGTTATAGAGGTGGGAGGGGAGACATTGGTTACAACCGTGGGATATGATGGAAGATCCTACTGAGTAGGAGGTTCTCATGGGGAACTAGAGAAATCAAGAATGACCGAATAATCATATAGAAATGTGTCTAATAGATGGTTTTACTTATCTTAGTTATTGATTTTCCTTTTGATGCTCATTTTGGTATATGTCATCAGGTCTTAAAACATGGAGTGCTACTTGGTTGATGAAATTAAAAAGAAGAAATGTTGAATCTAAAGTTGTTCTCTATTAAAAAAATTTCAAACCTAAACCCTAAACCATAAACTCTAAACCTAAATTAAAACATAATCCATAAATCTAAAACCTAAACCATAAACCCCTAAACTCTACAAAAACTAAACCCTAAAAACTAAACCCTAAACCATAAACCCTAAACCCTAAACCCTACACTATAAACCCTAAACACTAAACCCTAAACCCTAAATCTGAAAACCCTAAACCCTAAACCCAATAACTTACAACCCTAAATCCTAAACCCTAACACCTAAATCCCAAACCCCAAACCCTAAATCCTAAACCCTAAACTAACCCTAAACCATAAACTAAACCTAAACTGTAAACTATAAACTAACCTTGAACCCTAAACACTAAACTAACCTTAAACTCAAAACCCTAAACCCTAAACCCTAAACTAACCCTAAACCCTAAACCCTAAATCCTAAATGCTAAAAACCTAAACTAAATAAAACCTAAAAATAAAATAAATAAAAACACCTAAACCTAACTAAAATAAAATATAAAAAATAAAATAAAAACCTGAACTAAAACCTAAACCTAAACCTAAAAAAAGTAAAAATTAAAAATAAAAGTAAAGTAAAATAAAATAAATAAAAATTAAAACTAAAGTAAAATAATAAAAAACCTTAATAAAATAAAACTAAAAATAAAATAAACCTAAAATAAAATAAAATGAAAACCAAATAAAAACTAAACCTAAAAAAAAATTAAAAAAATAAAAATAAATCCTAAACCCTAAACTAAAAAAAACCTAAACCTAAAATAAGAATAAAATAAATAAAATAAAATAAACCTAAATCTAAAAAAAATAAACTAAACCTAAAATAAACTAAACCTAAACCTAAGCCTAACAAAAATTATAAAAATAAACTAAAAATAAACCTAAACCTAAAAATAGAAAAATAAAACCTAAATCAAAAAAATAAATTAAAAATAAAACTTAACTAAAAAATAAACCTAAACCAAAGAAATAAACAAAAATAAAAAACCTAAACTAAAATAAATAAACTAAACTAAATAAAAATAAAATATAAACATAAATAAAAAATAAAATAAAATCAAATAAATAAAAAATAAACTAAATAAACCTAAACCTACTTGTTTGCTTAATATTTTTTTTAAAAAAACCCTAAAACATAAATCCTAAACCCTAAACCCTAAACCCTAAAACTAATCCTAAACCCTAAACCTTAAACCTACAACCCTAAACCTACAACCTTAAACCCTAAAACCCTAAACTATAAACCCTGAACCCTAAACCCTAAACCCTAAACCCTAAAATTCTTAACCCAAAAACCATAAAACCTTAACCATAAGCCCTAAAACCAACAACCCTAAAAACTAAACCGCATAACCTAAACCCAAAACTAACCATAAACCCTAAGCCCTAAACTGACCATAAACCCTATGAATTAGTTGAACCTTGATGGCAGAAACATGACCGTCAACTAGGCTTAATCTAAATCTAAAAGGGTTCTGAGGCTGCTATCAACAGGATGGGGATCTCAAGGTGCTGGTGGATATGGAGGTCATGGTTGGAGTAATGGTGGATATGGAGGCACAAGGAGCGGCAGAGGTTATAACCATGGAGGTGGCAGATAAAGAGATCTGAGATATGATGGAGGATCCCACTACTCCAGAGGTGAGGGTGGTTCTCATGAGACCTAGAGATATTGAAGAACGGCTGATCTGATCTTCTGCATATGGAACTGTGTCTTTATAGTAGAAATTATTCTACTAATCTTGGGTTTTTGATTTACTATATGAGTGCTCATTTTTGATCTATGTCATCATTTATCTTTAGAACTTAAATGATGAAATTAAAAGAAGAAATGAAAAAACCAAAAAAAAAGAATAAACCTTAAAAATAAATCTAAAATAAAAACAAACCTAAATCAAAATAAAAAAATAAACTAAACTAAATAAATCTAAACCTATGAGTTTATTAATTTAAAATAAATAAATATATAAATAAATAAAACAAAAAAACACTTACCCTATCCCCTAAAAATAACCCTAAACCCTAACCCTTAAACCTTAAAACCCTAAACCCTAACCCTAAACCCTAAACCCTAAAACCTAAACCATAAACCCTAACCCTAACCCTAACCCTAAACCTTAAACCCTAAACCCTAAAACCTAAAACCCTAAAACCTATACCCTAAATCCTAAACCCTAAAAACTAAAAACCCTAAACCCTAAAACCCTAAACTAACCGTAAACCCTAGACGCTAAACTAACCCTAAATAAACTCTAAACCCTAAACCCTAAAAACCCTAAACCCTAAAGCTTAAACCCTAAACCTTAAATCATAAACCTTAAATTTACCCTAAACCCTAAGCTAACCCTAAACCCTAAATAAACCCTAAATCCTACACCCTACACCCTAAACCCTAAAACCCTAAACCCTAAACCCTAAACTCTAAACTAACCCTAAACCTTAAAAACCTTAAACTCTAAAGCATAAACCCTAAATTAGAAACCAAAACCTGTTAACCTAAACCTAAACCTAAATTAACTTAAACCTAAATTTTACCTAACCTTAAACCCTAAACCCTAAAGCCTGAACATTAAACCCTAAACCCTAAACCATAACCCTAAAGCCTAAAGCCTAATCCCTAAACCCTAAAACCCTAATCCCTAAACCCTAAACCCTAATAACCTGAAAACCTAAACCCAAATTAAATAAAAAATAAAAATAATATAAATAAAAAAACTTAAACCTAAATAAAGAAAAAATAAAAAAAATTAAAAACCTAAACTAAAATCTAAACCTTAACTTAAAAATAAAATAAAATAATATAATAAAAATAAACTAAAATAAAATAAATAAAAACTTAAACTATAATAAAAATAAAATAAACATTAGAATAAAATAAAATAAAATGAAAACTAAATAAATAAAACCAAAACATTAACCTAAAAAAATAAAAATAAACTTAAACCTAAACTAAAAATAAAACTTAAAAATATACCTAAAATAAAAAACTAAACCCTAAACCCTAAAAAAATAAAATAAAAACCTAAATCTAAACCTAAAAATAAAAAATAAAAACTAACCAATAAAAATAAAATAAAATAAAACTAAACTATAAAATAAATTAAACCTAAAAAAAATTAATAGAAAAACCTAAACTAAAATAAAGAAACCTAAAAGAGATAAACTAAACTAAATAAAAATATATATAAACCTAAAGTAAAATAAAAAATAAACTAAAATAAAATAAATAAAAAATAAACTAAATAAACCTAAACTTACTAATTTAGTTAATTTTTAAAAAAATCCCTAACCTTAATCCCTAAATCCTAAAACTCTAAACCCTAAACCTACAACCCTAAACCGTAAAACCCTAAGCCCTATGCCTTAAACACAAAACCCTAAACTGAAAACCCAAAACCCTAAAACCGTAAACCGTAAACCCTAAACCCAAAACTGAACTAAACCCTAAACCTTATATTTTTAGAGTTTAGATTTTTAGTTTATTTAGTTTAATTTTTTTAGATTTAGTTTAGATTTTAGATTTAGTTTATTTAGTTTAGATTTAGTTTAGTTTAGTTTAGATTTTAGATTTTAGATTTAGTTTACATTTAGTTTAGATTTTTTTTAGATTTTGTTTAGATTTTTATATTTAGTTTAGATTTTAGTTTAGTTTAGTTTATTTTAGATTTAGAATTAGTTTAGTTAAGATTTTAGTTTAGATTTTAGATTTAGTTCATATTTTAGAGTTTAGATTTAGTTTAGATTTAGAGAAGTTTAGATTTAGTTTAGATTTAGATGCATTTTAGTTTTGTTTAAGAGATTTGTTCTCTATTAAAAAAATAAACCTTAAACCCTAAACCTTAAACTAAAAATAAACCCTAAACCTAAAACCTAAGCCATAAACCCTAAACCCTAAACCCTAAACTAAAACTTAATCCCTAAACCTAAAACCTAAACCATAAACCCTAAACCCTAAACCCTAAATACTAAACCCTAAACCCTAAACTCTAAATCCTAAACCCTAAACCCCAAACCATATATCCTAAAAGTCTAAATTGTAAGCCCTAAACCCTAAATGTTAAAACCCTAAACCCTAAAACCTACAACCCTAAACTATAAATGTTAAATCCCAAACCTTAAGCCCTAAACCCTACCCTAAAGTAACCCTAAACTAACCCTAAACCCTAAACCCTAAACTAACACTAAACACTAACCCTAAACCCTAAACCCTAAACCTTGAATTAAGATATCATTAGGAGTAGATCTAAAGAATGACCTATTCCTAGCATAGTTATGGTAGCTAAGGAAAATATATCCAAGAGACTTTTCCTTTTTAGAGATTTGAATTCCTAAATCATATTATAATACCATATATTATTGTATAATGTAGCATCATATATTTGAGCATTTAGTGATGTGTTTTGGATGTTATAAGATGTTTTGAAATTTTTAGTATATTATGGTATTGAATTATAGTTTATATTAATATAAATCATAAAAATATTGATTTAATAAATTAGATTATGAAATTTGTTAAATTTGAAGTGGGAATTATGTTATAGTACCAAAGGTGTGCTATGCCACATGTACCAAAAGTAAGCTTTATGTTTAAAATAAATATTAAAGGTTGTAGCATAGTATATCATCATATATCATAATATATTATTCTAGACATTTTAAATTATTTTAGTATTTTACTAACATGTCGAGCCTACATCGAAAATCTGATTTATAGGTTGAGATGATGGATTTGACCAAATTTAAGGTAAGCTTTTGGGAACATCATCGCTATGGTGTGTCATTTAATCAAAAGAATGGAATTTTGCATCTAAAATAAATGTTCATTTTTGAACCAAATTTTATAAATATTTTTCTTTAACTGATTCATTTTAAGGTGTAATGTAAGATAATATATTATATGAAAGCATATTAAAATATAATGTACATAAAAATATAACATTACATATATATATATATATATGAATGTTGTAGTGTGTTACTAAATATTATTGTACATTTTAGTCTATTTTACTTATATAATATATCAAAAAACTCATAAAAAATGTTAATTTAAAGGTTGACATGGAAGAATTTGGCCAAATCCATGACACACACCAAGAAGCAACACCAAAATTATGCTATTTTGTACCATTTCTAATAGAAAAATAACAAATTTACATTCAAAATGAACATTATTCATATTTTGAGAAAAAATTATTATTTATTCATTTTAAGTGATTGTATGAGGTGCAATGTTGGACAATATATTATATTATATCAAATTATAATATAACATCATATATTATAATATAATATAGTGTGTTAATTCACACTATAATATGTTTAGCATGTTATTGTATAGTTAGTTTGAGCTTGCACCATCGAAAATTATAAAGTGTTAATTGCAATGTTAAGATGATGTAATTTGAATGAATATAATCATAGGCTTTTGGTTAAAGTATTAAATGTGTGCATTAGAGAAGAAATAAGAATTGATGAGAATTCCATGTCAAGAACATGGAGGGAGATCCGCTAGGGATCACACACATTATGACATGAGGGGTCTATGTCGAGGCATAAAAAAGAGGAAAATCTACTAGGATAAGGTTTAAATTTGATTTGATTATATGAATTATGGAAAGAAGATCCATTGGGGATAAGAATCTATAATCCACTAGGGATTAATATTGAATCAGCTTTGATTTATTTTGTTTTGATTAATGTGGAAGCATTTCTGCTAGAGATATGGGATCGAGTCCATTGGGGATCGGGTATATGAGCCTTCCGCTCGAGAAGTAGGTTCGGGCTATCCACTGGGGATTGGGATTTAAGTTTGATTTCATAGAATTGTTTGGGGATTTATACCCTAGGGATAAGAGTTTGGTTGGATTTACATGATTTAGAATCTACTAAGGGAGTTGATTTAATTTGACTCCACCCAGAGGCTGGTTTTGAATTTGTTGTTCGCTTGAATTATTTATATATGATTTAGGGCTCCACTGGGGAGAAGGGTGTGATTTAACTCCATTGGGGAAAATCAGGGTGAGTTTAATTTAATCTAAGTTAATATATGAAACTTGTTGTTGTGCGATGTACCCACTGCGAAGGGGCTATATATTTGACCTACCTCAGGTTTACAAATCCAAAGGGATAGTCTACCATGTGTAGCTAGCCAATCTAATGGGTTTCCTCGATGTACAACGGTTGTCCAGGAAGAAGGCATGCACTTACATCTTCCAAAGCAAGGAACCGCCGGGTGACCGTTGGATGCACAAAAATTATACTTGACCTAGGTGACTACCGAAAGTGAATGTCGCGGGGACTTATGTCAACTCAAAAGTAGTCGATTAATTTTATTTTAATTTCATGTGATTTGATATGGTTTGTTTTGATTGATTTGATTGAGGGAATATCTGGGGATGTGAGCTTGATCAAATTTAATAGATTTAATTTATGGATCATGGCGGCAAATGGACCAATCGAGAAGGGGATATATCGAATTTGTCCTACTTAGATTTACAAATCCAAAGGGATACCATGCCATGGGGTAGACCTAGCCAACCTAAAGGGTTTCCTTTAGTGTGCAATGACCTAAGAAGAAGGTGTAGCAAACTTACATCTTCTAAAGTAGGGAACAATCACTAGGGTGACCTGTTGTTAGCACAACAAATCAAACCCGACTTAGGGTTGACTACTGAGTGAATGAATTTGGGGACTTATATCAACCTAAGAGTATTGAGGCGATTCCTATTATGAGTTTTGTTGACACTGCCCTAAAGATTGGATGTCTGCTTAGGAAAATGTATCATTAGGGTGTCCTTCTAATCCATAAGTGAATATAAATTTTGTTTATATATTTACGTGGACCCCATTAGTGTGCGAGGGACCATACCGAGAAGGGGCTATGTTGGCCTTGACCTATCTCAGATTTATTAGACCAAGGGAGAATTTGCATATCCACAGGATGAATTCTCCGACCACAAGGGTCGTTACTCGAAAAGGGGAACTGTCCGTTCTGATAGTAGCCTGAGTAGTGTCTAAATGGGGTCGAAAAAGACATGATCCAAATATAGTGCCCACAGGGGAGGTGCTTCTAGGGGCATTATCCTGTGCCCCAGAAAAGAAAGCTTATAGGTGTACGATGGCCAACTCAAGGAGAAAGAATAACAAACTTACATGTCTAACCTAAACTACTAAGTTTGTCCTGGGAAGGACTAAACCCATACTTGAAACAAGAGGGATGGAGCCACTAGGGGACTTATCCTAAACTTCAAATATACTCAACCCAATCAATGCATGAAGGCTAATCTAAGAAGAAATCATAGTAGACTAACATCCTCTTAAATGAAGCCAACATGAGATATCTTACCAGCCATCAATAAGGCCTACTAAACTAAGGCACTCACGCGGTACAAGCAAAGTTATGAAGGAAAGTGTAGCAAACTTACATCCTCCAATGCAAGAAAAACATTGGGTAAGTACTAATAAATTAGTTTGACCTAGAGAAGCTATTGAGTGAGTGTCATTGGGAGATATCAACTCGAGTACGAGAGAAAAGATATGTGTTTATTTTATATGTTTGTGTGTAGTTTTTCCTATTATTATGTCGATGAAGGATAGGATGCCACTCGAGTTCCTTACACATACCCTAAACACATCATGGTGAATTCACAAACAAGAGTATTATCAACATGGAAGAGATTGAATTTGAAATGGAATTTAAATTGATGATAATTATTTTCAAACATGATTTATAATATTTTTTAAGTAGAGCCCATTGATTGGAAGCATTGGGAGCTCTCATATGATTAATATTCTGATAATATCCTCCTTGGTAGGCCTTCTTTATGGCAAAAGGACCTTCCCAAGTGAGTTCAAACATGCCTCACATCTTACAACGGGCAACACTCTCCTTAGAACTAAAATAAGCTCTCATACTTGAAAAGCTCTAGGATGGACCAACTTAATGTGATCTTGAATCATTTGAGCTTTGTACAACTAGACATTTTGTCATGCCCACAAGTATCTCTCCTCCAAACTTTCGTGCTTTTCTAATCACAACTTGACATTTTGCTCTATTATGACCTCACCATAGCTATCCTTAGTGATGGTTGGACTCTAATGGTAGAACAACTTCAAACCCATACACTAAGAAGAAAGGAGTAGACTAAGTTGGTGTTCTATATGTGTGGTAGCCCACAAGGCTTCAACTAAATGCTCATGCCATTATCGCCTATTGTTGTCGAGTGTCTTCTTCAATATTTGGATGATAGTTTTGTTGAAATCTTCTGCTAAGCCATTTGCCCTCGAGTAGTTGATGGTAGAATATCTCCAATCTATGTTGTATCTTTGGGCAAAGTTATTGATCTCGGTTGTCTTGAATGCAGTACCATTATCAAATATAATTCATCAAGACACTTTGAACCTATATACGATATGGTTTCTAAAAAATTGGAGCACATGCTAAGAAGTGATCTCTCTGAGCAGAATCGCCTTTCCCCATTTGGAAAAGTATTCAAGATAGCAGCTAAGATGAACCGATGACCCTTGTAAAGAAGGAGGATCAATTGGACCCACTATGATACCCAACACTGAATGGCCATGAGGCCAATGTAGGATGTAGAATGTTAGGTTCTTAGTGTAAGACCACACCGTGTATTTGACATTAGTGGCATTGCTTAATCGTATCCATGCAATCTTTGATCATCGACATAAGTATCCTTAATTTTCTTTCATCTTAGACCGTAATGGTTGGCTCCACATAATCTTGAGTGTACCTTGATCATGATCTTATAGGATACATGCTAACAATGTAACCACATATGGTAATAGATCACTAAGATAAGACACCATCTACAAGAGCATAAAAGTGCTCGCTTCATCCGATGGGCTTGGGACTTTGAGGTAGTTTGCCTTTATTTAAATAATCCATGAATGGTTTCTCTAATCTAACTCCAAGTCCTTCTTCATAATGGAAACCACTCCTTCAAGAGAGTACTTTTGATGAGTTTAATATCAATAAGGGATAAGAATTGTCTATTTTGGACCTTTATTTATATGGACTCATCCTGATAGCCAACTCTGGAAAGCTTGGCTAAAGCATACACTATGATGTTCTCTCTCAAAGAATCTTATAAATGGTAACCTTTGGGATTTTGCCAACAACTCCATGGTGTACTTGTGATGGAGCTTGGGCTTTATAACATTATAGAACTAATGATTTGTTTGATAACTAAGAATCCTCAAAGATGTGTTGATGGATGGTTAGAGTAACAAATAACTCTAGACCGGCAATTAGAGCCTCATATTTGGCTTCTTTATTGGTACAAGGATTAGATAAATGATATGAGAATCTCATCACATCACGGTCCAGAGTTAAGAGAACTATTCCTATCCCTACCTTTTCTAGAATAGTAGATTGTGGTTCTTGTCCTCTTTGAGAGGAAGTCACACCATCAAAGTAAACCTCTGAGTGGTGAATGCTAGTATCCCCTAAGTTCATGATTTGTCATCGGGGAGATCATCACTAAGCAAAGAGTCAGCAAGAAGTTGGTGTGCTGCTATGAAATTCACTAGCACTTGTCCTTTCATTGCACAGAGGGGTACAAAGGTAATGTCAAACCAAGAGAGGATCCATCGTGCCAACCATCCGCATAGGTCACCATGTCATGAGATACCAGAATGGATTGATCCTAAAGATTAAGTTCATCTTATGAGGAAGCTGTAATGTTATAGCTTTTGGGATGCAAAGATTAAAGCTAGGCAATGCTTCTAAATGGTTGGATAATTAGCCTCCATAGAGATTAGATGATAGCTGAGGTAGTAGAGTGCATTTTCCTTCCCTTCATCATTGGCTTGGGCAAACAAAGCTCCAATGGAGTCGTCTAACGCAGCAGTGTAATGTATGAGTGGCTTGCCCGGGATAGGGTCTGCTAGAACCAACGACATCATCAAGTAATGGTTGATGTCTTCGAAGGCATGCTCACACTTGTCATCCCACTTAAACATGGCATACTTTTTGGCAAGTGGAGTATGGCTGACATCTTCCTGATAGGTTGGATATAAAGCATTTTAGATATGCCAACCACCCTTGGAATGATCTGAGTTGAGTTAAACTTTTATAGGGGGCATTTCTAATATCTCCTTGATCTTCTCTAGATTGATTTTGATTCCCTAGTGTCAGACAACAAACCCAAGTAATTTCTCTGAAGCTACTCTGAATGAACACTTCAAGAGGTTCACTTTGAGGTTAAATTATCTTAACTATTTGAAAACTACTCTCAAGTCAAAGAGATGGTATTCCTATTTTAAATTTTGACCACAAGATCATCGACATAACTGAATTTGATGATGAATGAGTTTATCAAAGATTCGAGTCGATGTGTGCATTTTAATAAAGGCATGACCTTATAGTAATAGATTTTGATCAGAGTTCTAAAAGCAGTTTTTTTCATCTTTAGGGGCTATTATTTTTTGGTTATATCCAGATGAGCCATCCATGAAAGAGAAGGTTACATGAGATGAGGTAATGTCCACCATCAACTCTGAGATTGATAGTAGAAAATCACCTTTTGGACATGCCATATTTAAATCCCTAAAATTGACGTATATGTGAATTTGGCCATTCTTTTTATTAATTGGGATGATGTTGGCTAACTAGGTAGGGTATTTTTCTACCGAGATGAAGCCAACATCGATCAATTTCTTGACTTTAGAAATGACTTATTGTTCTATGGCTAATCACATGCATCTAGGCGCTTACTTGATAGGGTTAGCAGTAAGATTTATTGCTAGTTTATGGACCACTACGTCAGGAGCCAATCCAAGCATCTCTTCATAACTCCATGCAAAGCAGTCCTTAAACTCAGTCAATAGCCTAACTAAGTCATTCACTTTAATTTCATTCAATAAAGAACTGATGTATGTCGCATAGTCTTCTTCATTTCTTAAGTTGATTTCTGAGCTCATCGATGGTTGAGTTGATCTCTCTTCAACTCGTGCACCTTTGACTTTAAAATAATCTAGATCATCTGATGTTTTTAAGCATAGCTCATCATATGATTTATTGTGTTTTGAAAATAACCAATCAGATTCCAAATGATTGATGATGACCAAATAGTAATTGTCATCTTCGACTGGACCCACTATACCAATCCTAGTTGGCCTTGATTGAGAGCTTTTGCATTTGTTCTTCCATGTTCTTTCGATGTAGTCTGACCTATGCTTTGACCATGTATGTGGATTAACCCTTTCTTTGCTAAATTATGAACAAAAGGCAAGTACCAATCAAAAGGTAATTCTATTAAATGTTTATATGAATCATCCTCAAGTTTTACATTAACTTCTTGACTTGAGGATGATGCTCCTAGAAAGAACCTCTGAGTCTTCACACCTGTGGATGACCTATTGGATTCCTTAACTAACAAACCCTCAAATTTTTTAGAGGAAAGTGAGGTTAGAGCTATGGTTCCCAACCGATGCCTAACTATTTCAGATATAGACTTGGATACACTTATGTTTTGCTTTGGAGCTCAGTATTCATCACTATCTAGTTCAAGTGTCACCTCCAAGGGAATCTGCAACTGAGAAGTGCTGGCTAGTGTGCTAATCACGTAAGACTAATCTTATGAACTAGATTCTAAGTCTATATGGACAGTGTACTCTTGGTACCGGGATATATCTTCTATTGGCCAATAAAGAGGTTTTCCACCCCTAGATACTCAACTCCACTCTTCCTACCTGTGGAGGTCGTCATCCTACCCATATGTTAGAATGGAGTAACGAACTGTGGGTAGAATCTAATGTTAGGCTCCACTTCTTCCTCCAAGTCTATTTTCAATCCCTTTTATTTTATTTTTCATTTTCTTTTCTTCTTTTTTTTAATTTTCTCTTTCTTTTTCTTTTTATTTTTCTTTTATTTTTAAACTTTGACCAAGTTCATGAGAATAGGCCTATTGATTTTGAGGGAGTAAGTCGCCTCATATATGACTCGGAACCATAAATGGCTTGGGATCTCCTTTTACACAGTAGACAATCCCACCTCTCACAAGCTTCATACAATCATGTAGAGAGGATGGAACTATGTTATTCTCATGGATCGATGGTCTCCCAAGCAAAGCATTGAATGATGTATTAGAGCTTATAATGTGAAACTTGGCTTCAGTCTACTAATCATTTATCTCTAAGGGAAACACTATAGATCTTAAGGCCAATTGAACTTACCTATAAAGTTTGGATTCAATCTTCCCATCTTAGACTTTGGAGTCTTCTAGACACTAAGACTTCCCTAGATTTAAGACACTTCTAACAATTAAACAATTAACCCAAAGCCTAAAGACTTAGAAGAGTTAACTATAGGATTAGGTTATTCCTGTGGGATTAGATAATCCACCCACCGCATATCCCAAATCCAATCCATGTTCACCTTCTCAAACCAAACCTCAAGTTCAATTCAAACATCAAATTCAAATCCAAATCCAAACCCAATTCCAAACAAACTTATTGAAGCCCATGATCAAATCCATATTTGAAACCCTTCCTATGCCATATGACCTATCTCATGGACTTAGCAAAATATTAATCCAAATCAATCCAAAATCAATTGTTTTCTAATAAATATATATCTCCAATCATCTTCCAAAATATAAATCAAATCTACATTAAAATGAGCAAAACTAAATCAAATTGAATCAAAACCTTTTCTATGACCTATCCCTTGACTTAGCCAAACCTTTTCTCACAACTTAGTCATAATTTCAATCATCTTCACAAATTTAAATAAAAAATGCATTTAAACCATCAAAACTAAATCAAACCAAATAAAAATCCAAACCTAAGCAAAATGACCCAAGTCCATGGACTTAGCCAAATTCCTTCATTCAAAAAAATTCAATTGATTTTCTCATGATCAATCATACCTTCAATCATATTCATAAATATAAATGAAATCTACAATCATCAAGCTAAACCAAAATCAACCCAAGTCAAACCCAACTTAACCATTTTATTTGAAATATTCAAATGAACCAAAACTCATTTGAACCCAAGTTAATTGCAATTGAATTTATATATTAATCCCAAATCGATATATAAACTCAACCTAAAATCAAACCAACTAAATCCAATTGGTCCACTTGACCCAAAGTGGACAATTTGACCTATTTGTGCCAAGTTGTAATCCTACCCAAATTGGATTATACAAAGCCCATGAAAACCTCCCATCATGATTATTGATCACCCTATGTTGATCAATTGTCACAAATTGTCAAACCAAGTCAACTTGGTCATTTGACCAAGTCAACCCCTTAACCCATATTAATACAAACTAAACTGCAACCTATGCTAAATCCCTTGAAACTAATGATTCATACTAAATCAAAATAAATATTTGAATATGACTTGAACTTCAATTGAGTCAAACCAAAAATTGACCCTCTTGACTGAAGTTGACCCAAATTGACCTAAAAGACCAAATTAGGTCAATTCAAAGTATAAACCAAATTGATTGCAACCAATGGCTCAAGTTCATTCCAAATTAATTGTTGAACTTGCTAAAGCTATCATTGGACCCAATTGAACCCAATTGACCTACTTAGCCTAAATTGACCTAATGGTTCAAGTTGGCCTAAATAAAAACCAAATCCAAATTAATTGAAACCAATGCCTACAATCAACTTCAATTGGTCAACTTAACCCATTTGACCCAAATGAATTCAAATGAGCCAAAATCAAATCTAAGCCAAACTAAACCAAACAAATTGAACCAAAACATCCCAATGATCATATGAACTTGACCCAACCCTTAGTTTGACCCAATTTGACCAATTAGTCAACCTGACCCAACCTTACTCAATTTGACCTAAATGATTCAAATTGAGCCAAACCTAACAAAATCAACTCCAATTGACTTGAAATTTGCACACTTTGGATCATAATAAATCTACCCAAATTAAATCCAATGCCAAATGATAATTTTAGCCTTGGGTCAAGGGAATCACATGAGACAAATCAACCATATATGTGGTCATTACCATTCCTTGGTCACTTGGTACTCTCCTAATGGTCCACCTAAGCACTTTGGACATTGCCCAACCTGACCCAAGGGGTGGTTTGGTTGGCCATGGCCCATGGGTGGTGAAATCACCTCTCCCTCCCAATTGAAGGATTTGAAACCCATAGGACACCCATGATTTCTTCTTGGAAGCCACCTCCACACCTTCAACCAACCAAGCCGAGTCAACTCACCTACTCCTTGCCACCCACGACTCCCTAAGATGGTTGGACAACCACTAGAAGCCAAACCTAATCCCACTGTCCGATCAAGATGATGGGGGTATACACACCCTTGTTTCCACTCAAACACACACAAAAATCATTCCTCAGAGCCCTAGCTACCCAAGATGAGCCACTAGAGCCATTTCTTAAGCTACCAAACTCATTCCTCAAGAAAATTCCATTCATGTGTCTAAAATAAGACACTCTGTTCTCGCCTAACTTCCTATTTCTCCATCAAAATCAAATTAACTTTGCAGACCATTCCCTAGCCTCATCAAGCAAGAAAAATCTTCTCCCATTCTTGGCATCAAGGTGGGACTTTGATCAAAGTAACTCCAAATCATTTGTTCATGGCCTTCCAAGCTTAACGCCGAGGAATTAAACCAATTGCTATTCAACATGGCTTTCTCCACTGATGAAGCTTCCTTAATCATTCGAGTTGATCTTGAGTTCTTATGATGTATGCTTATAACCGATCCTTTGGAAAAATATGATTGAGCTTTTGAAGAAAACTTGCATCTTGTGTGATCTTGACCGCTTGATCCCCTGATTGATGTCGGAAGGTGGGATCCTTGAGTTGTTCCGAAGCTCCTGCTTGAATCAAGTGAGAAATGGTGGACGAACTCCATTCTCCCTCACTCGAGTGATGTTAGATCACACACTGTGCATTCCACTTGATCAGAATGAATGGTCATAATTATATCTGTTAGATTTATCTGATTTAATTCTATTAAGCTATGGAATCTAAGAAAGTGTGTCTGTCGCCACCATGTAGGTGTTGAGTCGGATAAGTTTTAATTATCAAATCCCATAGTGCCACATGGAATGTGCATCTTAGCAAGCCACGCATGCCACCAAGATTAGGCTTTAATAAGGCTTAATTAATCATTCTTAATGGCTAAAACTTATAAAAATTATAAAAATAATCATATAGAAATATAAAAATGCAATAAATACTCTTTTAAAAGATATTTCAGAGGAGAATTAATTAAAAATGATCTTAAATAATTTTGAATAGTAATTAAGGTTTAATTAGAAAATTAATTAGCTTAATTACTTTATAATTACTTGAGCAATTAATCCCAAATTTTGTGGGTTAATTTAATGGGATGATGTCTGCCTCTCATGATTTTCTTGGGATTTATTGCTCACTTAGTTAAGAAAATTGACTAATTAAACTTTAACTACCCTTTTAAGTTAATTAATGATTAATTAATCCCATGAATAATAACAAATTAGTTAATTAAGTTTATTAATAATTGTTCAACAATAAGTGAACCGAATAGGTTGGGAATGAAATTAATTAAGATTAAACTAATTAATTAAATCTTAATAAAATTGAAATCATAATCACATCGCACCATAATTAATTAAATCATGGGTAGATCTTTAGGTGTTTAATAACCTAAAAGAATTTAATGAAATTATGGTCACCCACATGTGTGAGAAAACCATAAGAGTAATTAATTAAGTCCATTAATCTAATTAACTATTAATCATGTGCTAATTGCATAAGGCCCTTTTAGTTCCTATGATCATTGCAAGTTTATTTTCCATGCATATCATGTTGGCTCATAATTATTTAGATAATTACTTTAAGGGGACATTCATAAGGGTAATTAATTCATCTAATTAAGGGTTCAACTTAATTAACCCATAAAATCAACTTAATTGCATTTTCCTAAATAAAATCAAATCACTAATGTGGGAATGGGTTTAAAACAACAAGAGATGAATTCTATTATCCTCTTAAAATCAAATCAAATCCAAAACTTAATTAATAAAGATTGCTATAAAAAATCTTAATTGATTTGATTGTCTTCTTTCCTATCATGCTAAATTTGGTATGTCATTTAAATTCATGCATCCAACTTTTCAAAATAAAGTAAAATAAAATTGATTTCCTTTATGTAAGCTTGCATGTGTTGATTTAATTTAATATATGCGTGGCTATTATCATTATTAAATCCGAATGTAATTTTCAAAAACTTATAAATGAATAATAATATGTGTTATGATGTTAGTTATAAATACATAAAGGAATGTTGAGTTCTCTTTCCTTTGTTCATGTGTTGATTTATATAAGATTGAATGGTAATGGGTATATTGACATCTGGAATAAGGCTTTAGCTAGCTCAAGGAGATCATTTGATTACCTCACCTCCCTAGTTTGTTACTTGGTTGATGAAATCAAAATGAAGAAATTTTGAATCTGAATTTATTCTCTATTAAAAAAATCAAAAACCCTAAATCCTAAACTAAAACTTGAACCCTAAACCTAAAACCTAAACGCTAAACCCTAAACCCTAACCCTAAATCCTAAACCTTAAACCCTAAACCCTAAAGCCTAAAGCCTAAACCTAAACCCTAAACTCTAAACCCTAAACCTTAAACCCTAAACCCTAACCTTAAACCCTAAACCCTAAACCCTAAACCCTAAAACCTAAACTGTGAATCCTAAAAACCTAAAAACCTAAACCATAACTAAATAAAACCTAAAAATAAAATAAATAAAATACCTAAACCCAAATAAAATAAAATAAAATAAATAAAAAAACCTAAACAAAATCTAAACCTAAACCTAAACCTAAACTTAAACCTAAACCTAAAAATAAAATAAAATTAAAAATCAAAACAAAATAAAATAAAATAAATAAAAACCTAAAATAAACTTAAAACCTAAATGAAAATAAAAAAACTAAAATAAATAAACTAAATAAGCCTAAACCTACCAGTTTACTTAATTTAAAAAAATAAAAATTAAAAAATAAATAAGTAATAAAAGAAACCCTAACCCTAAATAAAACTAACCCTAAACCCTAAGCAAACCCTAAACCCTAAAACCTAAACCCTAAAACCCAAAATCCTAAAGTATAAACCCTAAACCTTAGACCCTAAACCCTAAACTAACACTAAAGCTTAAGCTAACCCTAAACCCTAAACACTAATCACTAAACCCTAAACCTTAATCCCTAAACCCTAAAAACCTAAAAACTAAAACCTAAACTAAATAAAACCTAAAAATAACATAAACAAAAAAACTTAAACCTAAATATAATAAAATAATAAAAGAAAGGAAAAACCTACACTAAAACCTAAACCTAAAAATAAAATAAAATAAACTAACAAAATTAAATTGAAATAAAACAAATAAAAACATAAAATAAACTAAATAAAATAAAATAAACCTAAGAATAAAAAACCTAAACCTAAAAAATAAACCTAAAAATTAATCCTAAAAATAAATAATAAATAAAACCTAAACCTCAAACTATGAAAAAACCTAAACCTAAAAAAAGTAAAATAAACCTAAACCTAAACTAAAATTAAACTAAAATAAATAAAACCAAAATTGAAACCTAAAATAAACTAAACCTAAACCAAAACCTAAATTAAATTAAATAAAATATACTAAAAATTAACTTAAACCTAAACTAAAAAATAAAACCTAAATCAAAACCTAAAATAAAAACCTAAAACTTTAACATAAAAAAAGAAAATAAAACCCTAAACCTAAAACCTAAAAAAAACCTGAACCTAAAAGTATAAAATAAAATAAAAAAAGTTAAAAATAAACATAAACCTAAAACTAAAAAAAAAAACTAAAATAAAAAACCTAAACCCTAAACCCTAAACCCTATACCATAAAACCCTAAACCGTAAACCCTAAAATCAAAACTCTAAACCCAAAAAAAAAACCTAAACCCTAAACTAACCCTAAACCCTAAAAGGCTAAAAAACCAAACCAAAACTAAATAAAACCTAAAATTAAAAAATAAAAAAAAAATCTAAACCAAAATATAATAAAAAATAAAATAAAATAAAAACATAAACTAAAACCTAAACCTAAACCTATAAAAATAAAAGAAATAAAAACTAAAAACTAAAGTAAAATAAAATAAATAAAAATCTAAACTAAACTAAAAAAACATAAATTAAATGAAAACTAAACCTAAAATAAAAATAAAATAAACTTAAAATAAAATAAAATAAAAACTAAATGAAAACCTAAACCTAAACTATAAACCTTAAAATAAAACCTAAAAATAAATAAAAAATAAAACCTAAAACCTAAACTAAAAAACATAAACCTAAAATAAAAATAAAATGAACCTAAAACTACTCTAAAATTAACTAAACTAAAATAAATAAAACCTAAACCTAAACCTAAAATCAACTAAACATAAACCTAAACCTAAACCAAAACTAAATAAAATAAAATAAACTAAAAATAAACCTAAACCAAACTAAAAAAATAAAACCTAAAAATAAACATATAAGAAAAACGTAAAACCTAAACATAAAAAAATAAAATAAAACCTAAACCTAGAACTCAAAATAAAAATTAAAACCTAAACCTAAAAAATAAAATAAAAATAAAACTAAACTAAAAGATAAACCTAAACCTAGACCTAAACCTAAAAAGTAAACTAAAATAAAAAACCTAAGTTAAACTAATTAAACCTAAAATAAATAAACTAAACTAAATAAAAATAAAAATGAACTTAAATCAAAATAAACTATAAAATAAACTAAAATAAATAAAAAATAAACTAAATAAATCTAAACATACTAGTTTACTTACTTGAAAAAAAAACCCTAACCCTAACCCCTAAAACTAGCCCTAAACCCTAAACTCTAAACTCTAAATCCTAAGCCTACTATCCTAAACCCTAAACCCTAAAACCCTATACCCTATACCCTAAACCCTAAACCCTAAAACCTAAAATTTAAACCCTAAACCCTAAATCCTAAACCACCTCCATTTTTTTGGTGCTTTGGCAAATTTTGTTTCCTAATGGAGGCGCATCTCCTTTGTGGCTTTTCCTATGGACTTTTGGTTGGTGATTCTTTTTTCTGGTGATTCCTTCTTGTTAGCTTTTATTGACTTTCAACTTCTCCTATAATGTGTCATTGTTGATCATGGCTTTGATTTCTACTTCCCATGGGAAATCCCAAATTTTGGTCCCTAAGATTTGACTCCTTTGGGGTCTCTAGAATAAATCCATCGCTATCTTCGAAGTCTTTCAAAGTGTTCTTGCTGGTAAGGCCAAATGCATTGGTGAGTCTCTCGAGCTTATCTCTACCTCCTTCTAGGTTGTACCCATGATAATATGTCTAATTCAATTATGGAAAGGCTTGTGAAACCCTTTGAATTCATGTTGGTGGTTAAATTTGCTTTGCGTCATCCTACTTTGGTGAATATTTGATCATTTTTTCATAGCTTGAAACTCTTTGGTATTTTTTTCTGTCAGATTGATCGATTCCTGTCATGTCTTGATTCAGCTTTCAAATGACTTAGATTATTCTCAGTATTTTGCCATGCTCATTTTGTTTTCAATTGTCGATGCATTATTAAAATAGATGCCTCATTTTGATATTAAGGAGAATCTCCTATTGTTATGGTTTGGATCTTCCCAATATGTCCATTTCATTAATCATGAGTTTCTTCTGCTATGGATGAAGATTCTCATCCTCTTCAAGTTGATCGTGACTACTTCTAATACCCCGCCATCATTGCTCGATTCTAGTCGAAGTTGGATATAACTAAAAATTTTCAAAGGAAATTTTAGTTCGAGAAATATGGATATTTCCAAAAGTGGACTTTGAGAATTTTCCTTTTTTTGTTCCCATTACAAAATTCATGGTCATGGAGTTTCTGATTGCTTTATGGTTCATCCTCACCTTAAGAAACTCAATCCTATTCTTAAAAAATTGTATCCTAATCTTAAGGTGCCCGCTAAAAATACGTAAAGTTGTTCCAATGGATAACTCCTTACCCGAAGCTGAGGGTCATTGCTTTGATCCTCCCACTGCTCCTTTAGAGAATGCTGTGGTCTTAAGCTTGATTAGCTTTTGATGTTAGCCATGTTAATAAGGATGCATTACCTTGCAATGGGCCTGACATTTGAATCTCACCGATATTTGTAATAATATGGACAATAAGATGTTTTTGAAATCTATGGATGATGATTCTATCTCAAATGATTCCATTCCCCGCTTTGCCACCTTTAATTGAAGAAAATGTGAACCTTGATGAGGGTTTGAATGGTGAGCAATCTAATGATAACGTTTCTAGTCATGATTTGGGCACTTGGGCTATAAATGGTTCTAATCCTTCTACTACTTCTTCATCTAACGTTGAACTCATTTCTAATTTGATATTTTAACATAATAATGTTTTGGAAAAAGGTGAAGCATCCGACAATGTTCTTTTAAATGTGCAACCTTATTCCAAACATATCCTGAACAATCTCTGTTGGATGGTGATATTGTGGATATGACTAATAAATTCCAAATGGTTTTTAGAAAGAAAAATAAAACTCTTAAAACTAAATTTCTTAATTTTGACAGAGTTACTAGATCTGGCTCTTCTACCCAAAAATAAATTTTTTCATTCTTAATTTGGAATGTGAGACGAAATGGTATCCTCTCTGTTAGAAATAGAATTAGAAATTTAGTTCATTCTCATAACATCTCTTTTTTGGCTATATTTGAACCCTTTATTATTCCTTTTAACATTTCTTTTGTTACCAAAATGATTGGTTTTGGTAATTTTTATGCTAACTAGAGCAATAAAATTTGGATTTTTTGAAATATTCCCTATGTTCTGTAGGTTTTAGATGATTTATACCAAGTTGTGAATGTTAAGAATACTTATGATAATTGGTGTTGTTTTGGTTCATTTGTTTATGCTTCTTGTAATAGAAACAATAGACGGCTTCTTTGGGACGATCTTATTTGTTTTTCTTCTTCTTTTTATGCTCCTTGGTTTGTGGGTGGGGATTTTAACACTATCTCTTCTTCCTCTAAATGGGTTGGTGGTAATGCTCCAAACTTATTTTCTATGGACGATTTTAATAACATGATCCTATATAGTGATCTTAATGATATTGGCTTTAGTGGGTCTCAATTCAAATAGAATTATAGACTCGCAAAGGCTTGATCGGGTTCTTCTTAATCATTTGTGGATTAATCTCCTGCACTTGTGGAGCACTTAAGTAGAACCTTTCGCACCATTCTCCCTTGCTTATCACTTTGATTTTGATTGCTAAAATCCTCCTCCCTATCCCTTTTGCTTCTAAAATATGTGGCTCATGGATGATAGCTTTTAGATATTGTTGCTAAACTGGGTGAACCTCTCCATCCTAATGATTCAATTTTTTGGGATGATAAGATTGTGGTTCAAATTAAAAAGTCTTAAGCAATGCCTTAATTGGTGGAATAAACATTATTTCAAGGACCTTTTTATTAATATCAAAGAAATGGAGAATGAGGTTATAGTTTTGGAAGATGCTGTTGTTAATGATCCTTCTAAAATTCATCTATTGGTTCAAGCTAAAAATAGGTTAACATGTTTTCAAGACATGGAGGAGACCTATTGGATACAAAAAGCATCTATGAAATGGACCTCTGATGGTGATCGTAATACTAAATATTTTCATGCCATGGTTAAAAAGAAAAAGGCTTTAATTTACATTCACAAAATTAAAATTAATGGTGGAGTTTGGTGTGTGGATAAAAAGATATATGATTATACTATTTATTTTTATAAAGAGTTTCTAAATAAAAATGTTGCTTATGATGGTATTTCATCGCTTGGTGTTTTTCTTAATCTTATTTCTGATGATGATAACAATATGCTTTCTTCCTTACCTTCTGAGACTAAAATTACTGACACTTTGCAGAGTATGAATAAAGAATCTGTGGCTCGTCCTGATGGTTATACTACTCTTTTTCCAAAAATGTTGGATTAACATCAAAGAGGATTTGATTAAATATGTTCTTTATTTTTTTAAGGTTAGCACCCTTCCCAAATATTTTTCTAGTACCTCCATTGTTTTAATTCCCAAAAAAGACAATCCTGAAGATTGGAGTGATTTTAGGCCGATTAGCCTTTGCTCTCTTTTTAATAAAATTATTTCAAAGATTTTGGCTAAAAGGTTGAGTATGTTGCTTCCTAAAGTTATCTCCCCCAATCAAACCAATTTTGTTAAAGAGAGATCCATTTCTGATAATGTTCTTTTAGCCCTAGAGATGATCCATGATTTAAATTCCAAAGTTTGCAGTGGTAACCTGCCTTTTAAGCTTGACATTTCCAATGCTTATGATAATGTTGGTTGGGTTTTCCTATATAAAATTTTGGCTTTTTTTGGATTCTCTAATCAATTTATTGCTTTAATTAAGAATGAGATTGAGAATTCTTGGTTTTCTTTAGTTTTCAATGGTGAAGTGCATGGTTTCTTCTCTTCTTCACATGGGCCAAGGGATCCTCTCTCCTCGCTTCCATTATTACTATGGAATATCTTTCTAGATGAAAGATGTTTATTAGAATGCCTAACAAGTACTATAAAACCATTAGTGGGTTTCCCATTTCTCAACTTAGTTTTGCTAATGATTTCATTATATTTTGTAATGCCTCTACTTTATATTAAAAAATTGTGTAAGTTCTTAACTCTTTTGGTAGGAGAGTGGCTTAAATATTAATCAAAGTAAAAGTTGTTTTATTACTAGCTCTTCTATTTCCTTATCTAAGATCAATGTTATCAATAATATTACGGTTTTTCAAATCAAATTCTCCCTATCAAGTATCTGGGGACTCCCTTATATAGAGGAACAAAAAGATCTTCTTTATTTGATGAAGTTATTCAGAGAATAAATAGAAAAACATTCTCTTAGGAGTTTCATTTACTTTCCTTTGGTGCTAGACTTATCCCGATCAAAAGTACCTTTTGCCTCTATATCTCTGGTCTACTATTGTTCCTACCCATTATATTATTAAAAGGATCAATAGACTTTTTTATAATTTTTTTGGGGGTTCTAACTCATCTATCAAAAGATTACATTAGGCTAGTTGGCACAACTATTGTGGTCCTAATAACAAAGGTGGCTTTGGGTTGTAAAAAATATTAGAAGATTCTATTAACTTTTTTCCTATAAAATGTGGTGGAATTTTAAAAATAACAATTAATGGTCAAAATTTATGCATGCTAAATAATGTCAGGGAAAACATCCCCTTATTTGTGCCTTCAAATATGGGGATTCCCTAGTGTGGAGAAGACTTTATAGTATCAAATGGAATGCTAAGAACTTAATTTCTCATGTCAATTCTAGTTCCTCTTCATTTGTGACAACAATTGGGTAGGATCATTGATTCCTTACTCAATACTCATTTCATTGTGTTGCTTAAGAATAATCAATTAATTACTCATAATAAGTGGGATGTGGGTCAATTGAATACCCTTGTCCCTAATGTGATCGTTAACAAAATCCTTAAAATTTGTCCTTTCACTAATGAACCCGACCAAATTCTCTTCAAAAATTCTTCTTCTAGAGATTTTTTTAAGGATGTTTAGCATTTCATCATATTCAAATATCAATAGTCCTTAGTTTTTACTAAAATCTAGAATATTAGTGTCCCTACTTCATTCTCGATTTCAACTTGGCACATTCTAAAGCATTATATCCCTGTGGATGGTACTCTTTTGATAAAAGGTTTCTCTCTCTCTTCTAAATGTTACTGTTGCTATCACATTGAAAGTGTGGATCATGTTTTTATGAATGGTCATATTGTTGCTAAAATGTGGAATTAAAATGATAATATTTTTAATACTTTTTAGTTTAATGGATCATTTTCTAGTATGCAACTTGAAGCATGTTTCTCTCATACTTCTAAGGGTCATGTTAAAATTTTTTTTAGCTATTACTATTCTTTGGTATATTTGATGGATAGAAATGATGCTATGCATCATAATTTTCCTATGAATTATCATTGTATTATTGCTAGAGTCAAATATAAAATTTTGTCTCTTTCAAAGCTAATCTTCTTACTCACTCTAGTTTTAAAGGGTGCAAGTCTATGGCCTTGAATTTTGGGATTAACCTCCCCTCTTGTAATGTTTCTACTACCTAAAAAATTATATACTAGATTAAACCTAATTATTACTACATTAAGGTCAAAACTGATGGCTCAGTTTCTAATGCTTATTATGGCTATGGTGGAATTTTGAGAGATCATATAAGGTTATCTTTTGTTGCACCTTTAGAGCCTCTTTGTGTTATTTTTGAGCTTAAAGGCTTTCATCATGGCAATTCTATTTATTTACAACAATTTTTCATAAGATCTAGTTTGAAGTTGATGCTATCCTTCTTTAAGATTTACTCAAACTGATGCTCATGGTAATGCGTATGTATTGTTTACTTAGTCATACTAGATGCTTCGCTAACCTAGATTTTCAAATTTCATATTTATAGAAGCCAACTCTTGTGCTAACTTTCTTTCCAATTTGTAATCTCTTATGGGTCTCATCCTTCCCACTTGTTCTTGTCCTTGTGGATTCAACTTGTGTTGTTTGGGGTGTGGGTCTCTTTGGGGCTTGCTCATCTAAGGTGGTCCTGACAATTATTTTGTGATTTTCTCCTGCTACTAAGAGGTGTTGTGTGACCTTGAGGGCTCTCTATTTTTGGTTGTAGCTTGGAAGACTATTTTCCACTATTTATCCTTTAGTTAGTGCCGCTCGATGAGCATTAGATTGGATGCTTCGATTATATCTTCTAAATATTGCGCCTATGTAATACTAAGGTTGTGTTTTAATTTGTGTTATGAATTGGAAGGCTACTAACTACCGATTGATGTTTTCCGACTTACGATGATGACTCTGTTGGGGTTCTTGTTTGCAGCTATCTCTGGTTGTTGGATTATTTGTGATCCTAAAGGGATTTTACTTTTTCTATTTTTGGCTGTTGTATTTAGCTCTTTAAACTGGATTCTCCTGTCTTTGGATTGGGATTGGTGGTTTCTTTCTATCGCTTTCCCTTGGAATTTTTTCACTAATTGTGACTGGATGACTATTTTTGTCTTTCATCGTGATGGTTCTAAGTCTAATGATTTGAATCCTTGGCTGTCTTGATGGCTCACAGGGTTGATTGCCTTATTTTTGATTGGGTGCTCTATGGTCGGTTTGTCTAAGGAGTTTTAATTTTCTAATCTTTTGAATCCATGTTTGGAACCGACGCTTTTCCTTTCTCTCTGTTTCTACCTATTTAGCTTTTCATTTATGGGTCAACCTCTCCCTTGCCTATTTGATGTTTTCCTTGCTTCCTAACATTCTTGATGTTAGTCATCATACTGATATTATTGTTTCGGTTCTTATATTCTTTTAATGAAAGACCTTATCAACTATGGTCTTCCTTTTGCCTTTGTTTGGTCTTTGATTAGTCCTTTTTCCCATATTGTGAGGTTTGCTCCTAGCAACTATTTTAGCATTTCTTGGTGGTGGCTTTGGTGGTGCTCCCTCTGGTCTAATGTTTTCCTGATGGGTTACCTCCTTATTTGTGTCACTGAGTTTTATATATCTAATTGTAGGTTTTTGTAGTTATTTTGAAGCTTTATGTAGGTTTATGCATGATCATCATTGGATAAGTGCTACAAGAGGCATGTCCGCAATGATGGCCTTGATGTTTCCCTTTTTCGGTAGTGTTATATGTAATCAGAACCCTTCACTTGAAGTCCTGATGCATATGGTGCTACCCCTTAAGATGATTAGAATTGATGAGCCTTTATCTTTTTACTCTATTTGCTCTTATATTTATGCTTAATTAACTATTTCATTATCAGTACTCATCCCTTTTAAGTTTGTTGCATCTAGATAGGGAGACTTCATTGATGTGTTTCAAAAGGAATAGGAAGTTTTCTGATTTCAATGATTATTTTTGTGGATCTGCTTTTTTTTTACTTTTACTTTCATTATCTATTGTTTATAGGGTTTCTCCAGACTTTTGCTCTTGAGCATTACCTTAGAGATTTGGGCCTTCTAAGGACTTTGTACCATTTCTTCATGGCAATTAAATTTCCCTAATTTTCCAAAAAAAAACCTAAACCCTAAATCTTAAAGCCTAAAAAAACCCTAAAGCCTAAACCATATACTATAAACCCTAAACCTACTACCCTAAACCCTAAACCAAACTAAACTAAACCCTAACTAAACTACAACCTAAACCTAAACCAAATTCTACTTAAACTAAACTCTAAACACTAAACCTAAAATAAACTCAAACACTAAACTCAAAACCTTAAACCCTAAATCCAATCTAAACTATAAACTAAACCTAAAACTCTAACTAGAAAACTTAAACCCTAAATAGTGAACCCTAAAACACTACCCTAAACCCTAAACTAACCCTAAACCCTAAATCCAAAACCAAAAAACCCAAAACTTAAACCCTAAACCCTAAACCCTAAACCCTAAAACCCTAAACCCTAAACCATAAACAAACCCTAAACCCTAAACATTAAACCCTAAAACCCTAAACCCTAGAGCCTTAACCCTAAACCACAAACCCTAAAACCTTAAACCCTAAAACCCTAAACCCTAAACCCTTAACACTAAACACTAAACCCCAAACCCTAAAAACTTAAAAACCTAAACTAAAATGAAATAAAAATAAATAATAAAATAAATAAAAAAAACCTAAACCTAAATAAAATAAAAAATAAAATAAAATAAAAACCTGAACTAAAACCTAAACCTCAACCTAAAAATAAAATAAAATAAACTAATAAAAATAAACTAAAAATAAAAAAAATAAAAATCTTGACTAAACTAAAAAATAAAATAAACCATAGAATAAAAAACCCAAATAAAATAAAAACTAAACATTAAATAAAATTAAAAAACTTAAAATAAAACCTTAAAATAAAACCTAAATATAAATATAAAATAAGACCCAAACCCTAAACAAAAAATAAAAACTTAACCTAAAATAAAAAATAAAATAAACAAAATAAAATAAACCTAAACCTAAAATAAACTAAACCTAAAATCCTAAACCCCAACCCCTAAAAAGTTAAACCCTAAACGCTAAACCCTAAACCCATAAATCTTAAAACCCTAAACCTTAAACCCTAAACCCTAAATGCTAAACCCTAAACCCTAAACCCTAAACCTAAACATAAACTGAACCCTAAATCCTAAATCCCTAAACAAACCCTAACCCTAAACCCTAAACCTTAAACCCTAAACCCTAATCCTTAACCCTAACCCTAACCCTAAACCCTAAATCTAAACCCTAAACCCTAAACCCTAAACCTCAAACCCTTAACCCTAAGCTATAAACCCTAAACCCTAAGCTATAAACCCTAAATCCTAAACCTAAAACATAAAATCCTAAACCAAAACAAAATAAAACCTAAAATTAAAATAAATAAAAAACTTAAACCTAAATAAAATAAAAAATGAAATAAAAACCTAAACTAAAACCTAAACTTAAACCTAAAAATAAAATAATAAAAAAAATTGAACTAAAATAAAATAAATAAAAACCTAAACTAAACTAATAAAATAAAATAAACCTAAAAATAAAAAACTTAAATAAAATAAAAAATAAACAAAAAATAAAAATAAAATAAACCTAAAAGAAAATCAAATAATAACTAAATAAATACCTAAACCTTAAAAATAAACTTAAAAATAAAACTTAAAATAAGTAAAAAATAAAACCTAAACTCTAAACTAAAAAAAAAACTAAACCTAAAATGAACAAAATAAAATAAACCTAAACTTAAACTAAAATTAATAAAACCTAAACCTAAACCTAAACCCTAAACTAAATAAAAAAATAAACTAAGAGTAAACCTAAACCTAAACTAAAATAAATAAAACCTAAACCTAAACCTAAACCCTAAACTAAATAAAAAAATAAACTAAGAGTAAACCTAAACCTAAATTAAAAAAAAATAAACCTAAAATAAAAACCTAAAACCTAAACCTAAAAATATAAACTAAAACCTAAACCCAAAATATAAAATAAAAATAAAACTAAACTAAAAAGTAAACATAAACCTAAACCTAAAAAATAAACTAAAATAAAATACCTAAACGAAAGTAAATAATTATAAAATAAATGAAACAAACTAAATAAAAATTTAAAATAAACACAAATAAAAACTAAAAATTAATTAAACAAATATAAATAAAATTAAACTAAATAAACCTAAATTTATTGGTTTACTTAATTTTTTTTAAAAAAACCCTAAACCCTAAAACTAACCCTAAACCATAAAGCTACAACACTGAACCTACAACCCTAAACACTAAACCCTAAACCCTAAACCCTAAAAAACCCTAAAATCTAAACCCTAAGCCCTCAACCCTAAACCCTATAATCTATACTCTAAACCCTAACTGTAAACCCTAAATCCTAAACCCTAAACCCTAACCCTAAACCCTAAACCCTAAACCTAAACTTAAAGTGACTAAATAAAATTAAAATAAACCTAAACCTAAGAATGGCGTAACTATGGTGAACATCACTGGCCAACCAAATTAACCTTGTCGTTGTCTTAAAACCTTGTGTGTTTGGTTGATGAAATTAAAAGAAGAAATGTTGAATATGAATTTGTTCTCTAATAGAAAAAAAGCAAAAACCTTAAACCCTAAACTAAAACCAAAACCATAGACTTAAAACCTAAACCCTCAACCCTAAACCCTAAATTGTAAAAACCTTAAATCTTAAAAAACCCTAAACCCTAAAACCCAAAACCCTAAAACCTAAACCATAAACCCTAAATCTTAAACCCTAAACCCTAAACCCTAAACCTTAAACACTAAACCCCAAAGCCTAAACCCTAAACCCTCAACTAACCCAAAACCCAAAACCCTAAAACCTAAACCCTAAAACCTAAAATGCTAAAAAGCTAAACATAAACTAAATAAAATGTTAAAATAAAATAAATAATAAACTTGAACCAAAATAAACTAAAAAAATTAAATAAAATAAAAACCTAAACTAGAACATTAACCTAAACCTAAACATAAACCTAAACCTAAAAAAGAAAAGTAAATAAAAAATAAAAACTAAACTAAAATAAAATAAGTAGAAACCTTAACAAATCAAATAAAAATAAAATTAACCTAAAATTAAATAAAATAAAAACTTAATAAAAACCTAAACCTAAAAAATATGCTTATAAAATAAATAAACAATAAAACCTAAACCCTAAAAAAAAAAAACAAAAAAAGAACCTAAACCTAAAATAAAAATAAAATAAACCTAAACTAAAACTAAAATAAACTAAACTAAAATAAATAAAACTTAAACCTAAACTTGAAATAAACAAAACCTAAACCCTAAATCTAAACCTAAATATAAAAAATAAAATAAAATAAAAAATCTAAACTAAAATTAGTAAACCTAAAATAAATAAACTAAACTAAATAAAAATTAAAATAAACCTAAATAAAAATTAAAAATAAAATAAATTAAAATAAATAAAAAATATACTAAATAAACCTAAACCTACCAGTTTACATAATCTAAAAAAATAAGAAAAATAGTAAAATAAAATAATACCCTAAAACTAATCCTAAACCCTAAACCCTGGACACTAAACCTACAACAATAAATCCTATACCCTAAAGTCTAAAACCGAAAACCCTAAACCCTAAACCCTAAAACCTACAACCCTAAACCATAAATCCTAAACCACAAACACTAAACATTAAACCGTAAACCTTAAACATTAAAAAGCTAAACGTAAAATAAATAAAACCTAAAAATAAAATAAATAAAAAAACCTAAACCTAAATAAAATAAAAATAAAATAAAATAAAACTTAAACTAAAACCTAAACCTAAACATAAAAATAAATAAAATAATGAATAAAAACTAAGCTAAAATTAAATAAATAAAACATAAACTAAACTAAAAAATAAAATAAACCAAAAAAATAAAAAACCAAAATAAAATAAAAACTAAACGTAAAATAAAAATAAAATAAACCTAAAATAAAATAAAATAAAAGCTAAATAAGAACCTAAACCTACAAAATAAGCAAAAAAATAAAACGTAAAATAAATTAAAAATAAAATGTAAACCCTAAACTTAAAAAAACATAAACCTAAAATAAAAAAAATGAAATAAACCTAAACCTAAACAAAATAAACTAAACTAAAATAAATAAAACCTAAACCTAAACCTAAAATAAGCTAAAGCTAAAACCCTAAACTAAATAAAATAAAATAAACTAAAAATAAACCTTAACCTAAACTAAAAAATAAAACCTAAAAATAAACCTAAAATAAAAACCTAAAACCTAAACCTAAAAAAATAAAAAAACCTCAACTTAAACCTGAAAAAAAACCTAAAACTAAAAAATAAAATAAAAAAAACTAAACTAAAAAATAAACATAAACGTAAACCTAAACCTAAAAAATAAACTAAAATTAAAAGTCTAAACTAAAATAAATAAACCTAAAATAAATAAACTAAACTAAATAAAAATAAAAGATAAATAAAAAAAGAAAATAAAATAAACTAAAATAAATAAAAAATAAACTAAATAAACTTAGAACTACTTGTTTACTTAATTAAAAAAAACCATAAACCCTAAACCCTAAAATTAACCCTAAACCCTAAATACTAAACCATAGATCCTGAACCCTAAAAAACCCTAAACCCTAAACCTTAAACTAACCCTAAACCCTAAACCATAAACTTTAAACCCTAAACCCTAACCCTAACCCTAACCCTAAACTCTAAACCCTAAATAATAAAACACTAAACCCTAAAACCTAAACTAACCCTAAACCATAAACCCTAAAAACCCTAAACCCTAAACCCAAAAGTAACCCTAAAGCCTAAACCCTAAACTAACCCTAAACCATTAGCTTAAACTGAAACCCTAAACCCTAAACCCTCAAACCCTAAATCTTAAATCCAAAACTAACCCTAAACATAAAAACCCTAAAAACCCTAAACCTTAAAGCCTAAAGCTTAAACCCTAAATGAACCCTAAACCCTAGTCCCGTAACCCTCAAATCCGTAAACCTTAAAGCTTAAACACTAAACCCTAAACCCTAAACCCTAAATCATAAAAACCTAAAAAACTAAACTTAAACTAAATAAAGCTTAAAAATAAAATAAATAAAAAACCTAAACCTAAATAAAATAAAAAATAACATAAAATAAAAATGTAAACTAAAATCTGAACCTAAACCTAAAAATATAATAAAATAAAAAATAAAAATAAACTAAAATAAAATAAATAAAAACCTAAACTAAACTAAAAAAATAAAATAAACCTAAGAATACAAAACCTAAATAAAATAAAACTAAAAATAAAATAAACTTAAAATCAAATAAAATAAGAAATAAATAAAAACCTAAACCTAAAAATAAACCTTTAAATAAATAAAAAATGAAACCTAAACCTAAAATAAATATAAAAGAAATAAAATAAAATAAACCTAAACCTAAACTAAAATAAACTAAACTAAAATAAATAAAAACTAAACCTAAACCTAAATTAAACTAAACCTAAACCTAAACCTAAACTAAATAAAATAAAATAAACTAAAAGTAAACCTAAACCTAAACTAAAAACAAAACCTAAAAAAAATCCCAAAATAAAAACCTAAAACATAAACCTAAAAAATAAAATAAAAACCTAAACCTAAAACTAAAATTATAAAATAAAACTAATCCTAAAAAATAAAATAAAAATAAAACTCAACTAAAAAAAAACCTAAACCTAAAAATTAAACTAAAATAAACAATATAAACTTAAATAAATAAACCTAAAATAAATAAATAAACTAAATAAAAATAAAAAAAACTTATATAAAATTAAAAAATAAAATAAACACAAATAAATAAAAAATAAACTAAATGAACCTAAACTTACTAATTTACTTAATTAAAAAAAACCCTAAACCATAAACCCTAAACCTATAACCCTAAACCTACAACCCTAAACCCAAAAACCCTAAGCTCTAAAACCTAAACCCTAAACCCTAAACCACTAAACCCTAAACCCTAAACCCTAAAGCCTGAATCCTAAAATCCTAAACCCTAAACGCTAAGCCCAAAACCATAAATTAATACTAAAACTAATAACTAAACCTAATTAAAACTAAAGTAAACTAACTAAACTAAAAACTAAACCTAATGTAAACTAGCCAAACCTAAACCCTAAATGTAAACAAAACCTAAACCCTAAACCCTAATAAACTAAACAAATAATAAACCTAAACCATAAACCTAACAAAACTAACTAAACTAAACTAATGTAACTAACTAATCCCTAAACCCTAAACCTAAACCTAAACTAACAAATAAATAACTAACTAAAACTTATAAACTAAACCTAATAAACTAAAACTAACTAAAAGCCTAAACCCTAAACCCTAATAAACCTAAACCCTAAACCTAAACCTAAACCTAAATCACTAAACTAACTAAACTAAACCTAAACTAACTAACTAAACCTAAATCTAATCCCTAAACCCTAGACTAACTAAAAACTAACTAAAATTAAACAAAATTAATTAAGACCTAAACTCAAACATAACTAACTAAACTTAAACCTAAACCCTAAACCCTAAACTAACTAAAAACTAACTAAAGTAAACTAACTAACTAATAGCTAACTAAAACTAATTAGACTAAACTAATTAACTTATAATTAAACTAAAGCTAAATAATAATTAACTAATAAACCTAAACCCTAAATGCTAAACCCTAAACCCAAACTTAAACCAAGCCTAACTAAAACTAACTACCTAAACTAAACTAACTAAACCTAAACCCTAAATTGTAAACCTAAGAAACCTAAACTAATAACTAACTAAACCTAAAACAAAACCTAAACTAATAAAAACTATAATAATAAACCTAAATAATTAAACTAAACCTAACTAAAAACTAATAACCTAACTAAACTTAAACTAATAAACTAAACTAAACCCTAACCTAAACTAACTAAGTAAACCTAAACCCTAAACCTAATACCTAATAAAAACTAATAAAACTAATAACTAATAATAACTAAACTAATAACTAATTTAATAAACTAATAACTAATAAACTAACTAACTAAACTAATAACTAAATTAATAAATAACTAAACTAATAACTAGACCTAATAACTAACCTACAACTAATAACAAAACTAAACTAAACTAAAACTAACACTAACTAACTAATTATACCTAAACCCTAAACCCTAAACCAAACTAAACCTAAAGCCTAAACCTGAACCTAAACTAATAAATAAAATAATAAACTAAACAAAACCCAAACCCTAAACCCTAAACTCTAAACCTAATTAGCTAAACTAAACTACCTTATAACATAAATTAACCAATAAATAAACTAAACCTAATAACTAAACTAAAATAGACTAATAACTAAACCTAAACCTAAACTAATGAACTAATAAACTAACTAAACTAAAACCAAACTATCTAAACTAAATAAAACAAATAAAAAACTAAACTAAACTAATAACTAAACTAACTAATTAACTAACTAATTAAAACTAAAACTACTAATAACTAACCTAAACTAACTAAACTAAAACTAACTAATAACTAAACTAATTAAACTAACTAATAAACTAATTAAAATAATAATAACTAAACTAACTAAACTAACTAACTAACTAAAAATAATAATAACTAACTAACCTAAACCCAAAACCAAACCAAAACCTAATAAACTAATAAAATAAAATAAACTAATTAAACTAAACTAACTAAAACCTAAACCTCAAGCCCTAATCCTAACTAAAACTAATTAAACTAACTAACTAATAAAACCTAAACTGACTAAACTAAACTAACATTAATAACTAATCCAAACTAATAATAACTAAACTAATAAAAATCAAAACCTAAACCCTAAACCCTTAACTTAATATTAATAACTATTAACTATTTTTGGCATTTACAATATTATGGGGCAGATGTTGAACTATATGCACATCAATATCTTGAATTGGAACCCAGTTGAGCCTTGGTTATTGCTATCTTTTTTTAACTACTTTGGACTTTAATTTCATTGATACATTCATTTCTAAGCCCGAGAATTAACCATTCTGAGGAAGTTATCTATTTTGATGGGCTTAGATTTTAGTACTAACTTCTTTAAGCTTTTCCTAACAATATGGCTTGGAGCATTGCTACTACTGTTGCTTCTACAACGGATTAGTGCATTATTCTTGTAATTTTATTTTGATGATTATAGTATTTCTTTGGTCGATGCTTACATTCCTTCTTTCCTCCTTAAAGGCCTAATTCATAAAGGTTTCAACACTTATGTAAAGGATTTTGGTTATTTGGCTTCGTGACTTCAGATGACCTTGCTTATATAATGCCTAACCTCAAAGATGCTTTTAAGGGAAGAAATTGTAATACCCCGGTCTCTTTAATGGTTATTTTGGTCCAAATCTAATGGATTGGGTTTAATTACTTTTTGGGTTTTGAGGTTTGTCGCCATGGTTGTTTGTTGATTTGTTTGTTGATTTGGTTTTTAATCCCTTGTCTTCACATGATTTTTTTCTCCGCCTCCCTATTTTTTTTTTCCATCTTGCTATCACTCTTTTGCAAGTTCGGTTTTGGACCTTTATTATCTTAAAATTCCTACTTGGTAATGATGTCTCTACTTGGAACCATCTTCTTATTTTATATTCTAGTGGCTTACAATGTTGCATTAGTTGCTCTGATGGGAGTGACTTTCTGATTATTATTTTTGGAAGTTGTCGCATTTTTGTGGTGGTGAATCATATTTACAGTCATTGCTTATATTGTAATCCTGCATCTATTGGGTTTGTGCTGTTACCTTCTTAGATTGGAGTGTCATTTCTGTTTGAGAGGTACTATAGTCTGATGTTACCTGTTGTTGTTTTAAGACTTTGGATGTTTATGGATTTGGTTTATGATTAGTTCTCTAACCTTTAACCTATAGTATCCCTTCGCGCTAGTATTATGCAAATCACGCCTAATCAACTTCTACTTGATCTTAACCTATGGTTTGTATACTCAATCAAGCTTGTGGGTATTTCGCAAAGATTGTAAATTGGGATATTGTTACCGTATGAATGTTCCTTATGTGGTAGCTTTTCCGATTTTCTAACCTCTCAAAATAAATTATCTTTTATCTCTCCGCTATACTTTAATCTATAATTCTGGTAACTTAGTCGGACTTTGTCGATTTACCTTTCACTCTAATCTAATGCATGAGGTTGCTTTGTTTGGCTTGGTTCTAGTAGAAGCTTCAATTCATTTGTTATGGTCCCCTCATCTGCCTGATCCTATTAATGGGATTCTGCAATGTTGGCTCCATCACATTTGCTTCTGTATTTTCTTGATATGGTGATGATATTGTCGACAGTGTGTTTGTAATCCACTCAATACCTTCTACAACCGTCGCTATCTCCTAACAGTTTGTTGGCTATGATGGTCGATGTTTTCACCCATTTTGGTTTGGTAGTAGCTCTTGTGAAGTAACCTTCTCCCAAGTTTGATGCACACTTTGCATGCCCCATCCCGGTGTGACTGAGCCTGAGCCTTCTCTATCTTTTCTCTTTTCTAAATTCTACAGACTTTGCATTTTTCAGTCATCATATTGTCTATACTACTATAACGCTCTAATTTTGTTAGTCTAAATTGTGTGACCTCCTTCCTTTTTCTCTTTGGTTTGCACCACCTGGGGCCATTCTCAAGTCCCAGAGTATTGGTCACAATTTGCTTTTGGTTTATTATGCTAATCTAATCAGATCTTTTGATTGTTTTAAAGTGTTCTATTGCCTATACTTAGACTGGGATTTACTCCTTAGTCAATGTAGCTCTTGAGCAAGTAGATCTGAGTTTATCCTCTTAAGGACCTTGTAACCCTCTTTTTGTGGTAATAAAATACCCCTCATGGGGCTTCCCTAAAAAAAAAAAAAAAAAAAAAACTATTAACTAAACTAATAACTAATAAAACCTAAACTAATAACTAAATAAACAAATAAAATCTAAACTAATAAACTAAACTAATAAAACTATACAAAAACTAATAACTAACCTAAACCTAAACCCTAAACCCCCTAAACCTAAACATAAACCCTAAACCATAATAACTAACTAAACCTAAACCTTAAACCCATAAACTAAAACTAACTAAACCTAAACCCTGAACCTAAAACTAACTAATAATAATAACCTAACTAAAACCTAAACCCTAAACTAATAATAACTAATAAATTAACTAAAACAAAAGTAACTAAACTAATAATAAAACTAATAAACTAATAACACTAATAAAACTAATAAACAAAATCATAATCCTAAACTAATAACTAATAACTAAATTGAAACAAAAATCTAATAAACTAAACCTAAACCTAAACCTAAACACTAAACCTTAAACCCTAAACTAATAACTAAACTAACAAAACTAAATAATAACTAAACTAAAGTACACTAAACTAATAACTAAACTAAACTAATAAACTACTAATAAACTAAAATAAAAACTAATAAAAATTAACTAAACTAAACTAAACTAAATCGTAACCCTAAAACCTAACTGAACTAAACTAAACTAAACTAACTACAATAAAACCCTAAACCCTAAACCCTAAACCCCTAAACCCCTAAACCTTAAACCTAACAAAACTCATAAAACTAGTTAAACTAAGACTCATAATAATTAAACTAATAAACTAATAATGCTAAAAATAAACTAAACTAACTAATAAACTAACTAAATAAATAAACTAAGGTAACTAAACCTAAAACCTAAACATAAACCCTAAACCATGAACCCCTAAATGTAATAAACAAATAAAAATAAAGTAACTAAAAATTAATAAACTAACTAAACCAAACTAAACCTAAACCCCTAAACTTAAACTCTAAACTCTAAACCTTAAACCTAATAAACTAACTAAAACCTAATAAACTAATAAATTAATAAAAACTAATAACTAAATTAAACTAATAACCTAAAACCTAATCCTAAACCTAAACCTTAAACCTTAAACCCTAAATTAAAAACTAAAACTAATAACTAAACTAAAAACTTAAACTTAAACCTAATAAACTAAGCTAAACAACTAATAAACTAAAATTAAACCTAAACCTAATTAACTAAACTAAACTAAATCCTAAACGAAACTAACTAAATAAACACTAAACCTTATAAGTAATAAAAAAACTAAAACTAATAAATAATAAAAACTAAACTAATAATAAAACTAATTAATAAAACTAAACCATAAACCATAAACCTAACTAAACCTAACTAAAAATAATTAAAACTAATAACCTAAACCTAAACTAAACTAAATAACTAACTAAAATAGAATAACTAAATAAGTAATAACTAAAAACCTAAACCCTAAACCCTAATAACCAAATCCTAACTAGATCAAACTAATAAAACTAACCTCAACTAACTAAAACTAACTAACTGACTAATAAAACTAATTAATATAACTAATAAAACTAAAACTAACTAATAACTAATAAAACTAAACTAAAACTAAACTAAACTAACTAACCTAAACCCCAAACCCTAAACCTAAACTAAAACTAAACTAATAACTAAACTAAACCTAATAAACTAATTAAACTAATAAAACTAATAACTAAACTAACTAACTAATAACTAAACTAAAATTAATAACCTAAACTAAACCTTAAACCTAAAACTAAACCATAAACCCTAAACTAACTAATAAACTAATTAAACTAACTAATAACTAAACTAATAACTAACTAACCTAATAATTAAACTAATAAAACTAACTAACTAATAAACTAAAACTAACTAAACTAACTAATAACTGATAATAACTAATAACTAATTAACAAAACCTAAAACTTAAACTAACTAACTAATAAAACCTAAACCTAAACTTAATAACTAAACCTAAACCTAAACCTAATAAAACTAAATTAACTAAACCAAAACTAATTAATAACCTAAACCTAAACCCTAAACCTAATTAAACTAAACTTAAACTAAACTAAACCAAAACCTATTAACCCTAAACTAAACTAACTAAACTAATAACTAAACTAATAACTAAACTAAAACTAATAACTAAACCTAAACCTAAACCTAAACCTATTAAAACCTAATAAAACCTAAACATAAACCTAAACTAACTAAACTAAACTAAACCTAAACTAAAACTAAACCTAAACCCCTAATAACTAAAACTAAATAAACTTTAACCTAATTAACTAAATTAACCTAAAAATCTAAACCTAAACCTAAACCTAAAACTTAAAAACTTAAAGCTAAACTTAAACATAAACTAACTAACTAATAACCTGAACCTAAACTAATAACTAAAACTAAACTAACTAAAACTAATAATAACTAATAACTAAACTAAAACTAACACTAACTAAAATAATAAACCTAAACCCTAAACCCTAATAACTAAACAATAAACTAACTAAATAACTAATAACTAACTAAACTGAACTAACTAAACTAAACCTAAACCATAAACCCTAAATCCTAAACCAAATAAACTAAACTAATCTAAAACTAAACCTAAACCCTAAACTAATAACTAAACTAAGCTAACTAAATAAAAACAAATAAAAATATAAAACTAAAACCTAAACCTATACCCTAAACTAATAAAACTAAACTAAAACCTAAACTCCTAAACCTAAATTAAAAACTAAACTAACTAAACTAACTAATAACTAAAGTAATAAAAGCTAACTAAACTAAACCTAATAACTAAACTAAATTAAACCTAAACCTGAACCCTAAACCTTAAAATGAAAACTAAAACTAAACTAAAACTAAACCTAAACCCTAAACCCTAAATCCCCTAAACCTAAACCCTAAACCTAATAGTTAAACTAATAAAGTTAAACTAACTAAACAAACCTAAACTAAAACTAATAAACTAATGACTAATAAATAAATAATAAACTAACAAATAAACTAATAAACCTAAACCCTAAACCCTAAACTAAACTAAAGTAATAAACTAATAACTAAACTAAACCAAATCTAATAAAATAAAACTAATAAACTAATAAACTATAAACCTAACTAAAAGCTAAACCCTAAACCCTAAACCCTAAAACTAAACCTAACTAAACAAAAAATAAACTTAATAAACTAATAAAAACATAAATAACTAATAAACTAAAACCTAAGCAAATAAGCTAATAACTAAACTAAACTAAAACTAAAACTAAACTAACTATACTAAACTAACTAAACTAATAAACTAAAACCTAAACTAAAAAAATAATAATAAAACTAATAAAACTAAAACTAATAAATCTGATAAAACTAACTTAAACCCTAAACGCTAAACCTTAAACCTAAAAACTAAACTAAAAACCAAACTAAACTAAACTAAACTAAACTAAACTAAACTAATAACTAAAACTAAAAACCAAAACCTAACAAATTAACTAAACTAAATTTAAAACTAAACTAATAAACTAACTAAAATAAAACTAATAAATGAAAATAACTAATAAAACTAATAAAACTAATAATAAACCTTAAACATAAACTAACTAAAAAAACCTAAACCTAAAAAAAATTAATAAACCTAAACCTAAACCTAAAACAAAAACCCTCTAAAACCTAAACTAGCCTAAACCTAAACCTAAACTAATAACTAACTAATAACTAAACTAAACCAAAACCTAAACTTAAACCTAAACCTAAACTAAACTAAAACTAAACCTAAAACCTAACTAACAAAACTAAACTAAAATCTAAACTAATTAATTAACTAAAAACTAAACTAATAACTAAAACTAAACTAAACTTAAACCCTAAAACCCCTAAACCACCCTAAAATCTAAACTAAAAACTAATAAATATAACTAATAACCTAACTAAACTAAACTAATAAACTAATAAGACTAACTAAACTAATAAAACTAACTAAACTAAAACTAAAATAACTAAAACTAATAACTAAACTTAAACCTAATAACTAAACTAAAGAAAACTAAACCTAAACCTAAAAAACCAATAACTAAAATTAAACCCTAAAACCTAAATAAAACTAAAACCAAATTAAAATTAATAAACTAAACTAATAATAACTAATAAATAAACTAATAATATACTAATTAAACTAAACTAAATAAATAACTAGTAACTACTCAACTAATCAACTAATAAAACCTCATAACTAACTAAAACTAACTAACTAACTAAATTAATAATTAAAACTAATAACTAAAACTAAACCCTAAACCTAAACCTAAACTAATAACTAATAAAACTAAAACTAATAACTAATAACTAAAACTAAATAAGCTAACTAAAAGCTAATTAATTGACTAACTAAAAAAACTAACTAACTAACTAACTAAACTAAAAAACCCTAAACCTAACTAACTAATAAACTAAACTGATAATAATAAATTAAAAATAAATAAAGTTAAACTAACTAACTAAACTAAACAAAACTAACTAATAAACCCTAAACCCTAAACCTAAACTTAAACTTAAACTAACTAAACTAAACCTAAACCCTAAACCATAACTAAACTAATAACTAAACTAAACTAGACTAAAAACTATACTAACTAAAAACCTAACTAAACTAATAACTAAACTAACTAAACTAATAAATATCTAATCCTAAACTAAACCCAAACCCTAAACCCTAAACCAAAAAATAATTAAACTAAACTAACTAAAATTAATAATAACTAAAACTAATAAAGCTAAACTAATAACTAACCTAAACCTAATGAACTAATAACTAAACTAACTAACTAACTAACTAAAATTAATTAATAACTAAACCTAATAATAACTAAACTAATAACTAAACTAAACTGACTAAACTTACTAAACTAATTAACTAAAACTAAATAATAATAAAACTAATAAATAAAAACTAAACTAATAACTATAACTAATAACTAATAATAACTAATAAAACCTAAACTAATAAACCTAATAAACTAATAATTAACTAATAACTAAAAAACCTAAAACCTAAACCTAAACTAATAAATTAATAGAACTAATAAAACTAACTAAACCTAAACCTAAACCGAAACCCTAATAATAAAAACTAAAACCTAAACCTAACTAATAACTAAACTAAACCTAAACCATAAACCCTAAGCCCTAAACCCTAAACTGAACTAATAACTAAACTAACTAATAATAACTAATAATACTAAACTAAACTAAACTAATAAATTAATAAAACTAAAATTAATAACTAAACTGAAAACAAAAAGTAAACTAAGTAAACCGAAACTAATAAACTAAACTAACTAAAACTAACTAAACTAAAACTATAACTAAACTAATAACTAACTACCTAAAAACTTAAACTAAAAAACTAATAACTAAACTAAACCTAAAAACTAACTAAAAACTAATAAAATTAAACTAACTAAACTAACTAATAACTAATAAACTAAACTAAAACTAACTAAAACTAAATCCTAAATCTAACTAACTAATAACTAATAACTAAATAAACTAACTAGTAAACTATTAATAACTAAAACCTAAATGAATAACTAAAACTAAATAATCTAAACCCTAAACCCTAAACCTAAACCCTAAACTAAAACCTAAACAAGTAATAATAAACAAATAATTAATAACTAATTAAAACTAAAACTAACTAATTAAATAAATAAACTAACCAAACTAATTAAACTAACTAACAATAACTAATAAACCTAATAAACTAAACTTAAAACTAAAACCTAATTCTTGAATGAAAACCTAATCACTAAACCTAAATTAAAATTAAAAAACCTAATCCCTAAAAAACTAACTCAAAACTTAGACCCTAAACATAAATTAATAACTAATAACTAACTAAACTAACTAAAATAAACTAAACCTAATAAAACTAAAACCTAAATAACTAAACTAAATAACTAATAAAACTAACTAAAACTAATAAAAAATACAACTAACTAATAATTAAAACTAACTAAATAATAACTAAAACTAAACTAACTAACCTAACTAACTAACCTAAATTAAAACTAAACAAATAATAACTAAACCTAAACCCTAAACCCTAAACTAAGTAAAACTAACTAAACTAAAAACCCTGAACTCTAAACCTAGCTAAAACTAATAAACTAAATTAAACCTAAATTAATAACTAATAAATTAACTAAAACTGATAACTAAAAATAAAACCTAAACCTAAATGTAAAATAAACTAAACCTAAACCTAAATCAAAACTAAATAAAATAAATAAACTAAAAATAAATATATACCCTAAAAAAATAAAAATAAAATAGAATAATCCATAACCCTAAACCCTAAAACTCTAAACCCTAAACCCTAAACCCTAAACCCTAAATGGCAAACCCTAAACACTAAACCCTAAAAACTTAAGAACCTACAACTAAAAATAAAATAAATAGAAAAACCTAAACTAAAACCTAAGCTTAAACCTAAACCTAAACTTAAACTTAAAAATAAAATAAAATAAAAAATATTAACTAAACTAAAATAAAATAAATAAAGATCTAAACTAAACTAAAAAATAGAATAAACCTAAAAATTAAAAAACCTAAATAAAATAAAAACTAAATGTAAAATAATAATAAAGTAAACCTAAAAATATAAAATATAAACTAAATAAAAACTTAAACCTTAAAAATAAACCTAAAAAATATAAAGAATCAAACCTAGACCATAAAGTAAAAAAAATCCTAAACCTAAAATAAACAAAATAAGATAAACATAAACCTAAACCAAAATAAACTAAACTAAAATAAATAAAACCTAAACCCTAACCAATAAACCATAAACCCTAAACCCTAAAATCGTAAACCCTTAACCCTAACCCCTCACCCCAAACCCTAAACCCTAAACCCTAAAAACATAAAAACCTAAACCTAAACTAAATAAAACCTAAAAATAAAATAAATAAAAAAACAAAAACCTAAATAAAATAAAATAAAAGTAAACTAAAACATAGACCTAAACCTAATCCTAAACCTAAAAATAAAATTAAATAAAAAAAACTAACTAAACTAAAATAAAATAGATAAAAGCCCAAACTAAACTAATACATTTAATAAACCTAAAAATAAAAAATTGAAATAAAGAAAACCTAAACCTAAAATAAAAATGAAATAAACCTAAAATAAAAAAATAAAAACTAAATGAAACCCTAAACCTAAATAATAAACCTAAAAATAAAACCTAAAACCATATAAAAAATAAAACATAAATCCTAAATTAAAAAAAAACTTAACCTAAAATAAAAATAAAATAAATAAAACCTAAACCTAAACTTGAAATAAACTAAACATAAACCTAAACGTAGATCTAAATTAATAATATAAAACTTAATTAAAATATAAACCTAATAAATAAACCTAAAAAAACCTAAAAATTAATAAAAAATAAAACCATAATCATAAACTAAAAAAAACCTAAACCTAAAATAAAAATAAAATAAACCTAAACCTAAAATAAAATAAACTAAACAAAAATAATCAAAACATCAACCTAAACCTAAACCTAAGCTTAAACTAAATAAAATAAAATAAACTAAAATAAAACTTTAACATAAACTAAAAAATAAAATGAAAAAATAAACCTAAAATAAAATCCTAAAATATAAACCTAAAAAATAAAATAAGAACCTAAACCAAAATCTAAAAATAAAAAATAAAACCTAAACCTAAAAAATAAACTAAAAATAAAACAAAACTAAAAAATAAAATAAACCTAAACCTAAACTTAAAAAGTAAACTAAAATAAAAAACCTAAACTAAAATAAATAAATTAGACTAAATAAAAATAAAAATAAACCTAAATAAAAATAAATAAATAAAATAAACTAAAATAAATAAAAAATAAACTAAATAAATCAAAACCTACCAGTTTACTTAATTTAAAAAACCTAAACCCTAAACCCTAACCCTAAACCCTAAACCTTAAACCATAAACCCTAAACCTAAACCTAAATCATAAACCTTAAACCCTAACTCTAAACCATAAAACTAAATTTCTAAAACCTAAACCTACAACCCCAAATATACCCTAAACCTACCACCCTAAACTGAACTATAAAACCCTAAACCCTAAACACTAAACCCAAAATCCTATATTAAAAATTAAAAAAAATAAAGAAAAAAACCTAAACCTAAAACTAACCCTAAATCCTAAACCTACAACTCTAAACCCTAAACCCTAAACCCTAAATCCTAAAACCCTAGACCCTAAACCTTAAATCCTAAATGCTAAACCCTAAACCCTAAACCCTAAAACTAATTACCCTAAACTTGAAACCCTAAACCCCAAACCCTAAACCCTAAACCCTAAACCCTAAACCTTAAACTCTTAAAACCTAAAACCTAAACCAAAATTAAATAAAACATAAAAATAAAATAAATAAATAAACTTAAATCTAAATAAAATATAAAAAATAAACTAAAATAAAAAAAAGAAAATCTAAAGTAAACTCAAAAATAAAATAAATCCAAAAATAAAAAACCTAAATAAAATAAAAATTAAACATAAAATAAAAATAAAACAAAATAAAATAAAAACTAAATAAAAACCTAAATCGAAAAAACAAACCTAAAAATAAAACTTAAAATGATATAAATTAAACCCTAAACTGTAGAAAAAACTAACCTAAAATAAACAAAGTAAATAAACCTAAACCTATAATAAAATAAACTAAACTAAAATAAATAAACCTAAACTAAACCTAAAAAAAAGAACTTGAACTAAAAAAAAATAAAAAATAAAATTAAAATAATAAATAATGATAAACCTAAAACTAGACCTAAAAAGTAAACTAAAATAAAAAAATAAACTAAATAAAAGTAAAAAATAAACCTAAATAAAATTAAAAATAAAATAAACTAAAATAAATAAAAAATAAACTAAATAAACCTAAACCTATCACTTTACTTTATTTTTTTTATAAATAAAACCTTAAACCCTAAATCCTAAACCCTAAACCCTAATTCTAAATTAAACCCTAAACCCGAAACCTTAAACCTACAACTGTAAACCCTAAACCCTAAACCCTAAACCCTAAACTTGATATAATATAAACCAAAAATAAATTAAATTAAAAATAAAATAAATACCAATACTTAAAAAATAAACCTAAAGATAAAACCTTAAAATAAAAATAAAATAAAACCTAAAGCTTGAACTTTAAAAAAAAACCCTAAACCTAAAATAAATAAAAAAATAAACCTAAACCTAAACTAAAATAAACTAAACTAAAATAAATAAAGCCTAAACCTAAACTTAAAATAAACTAAAATTGAACCCTATACTAAATACAATAAAATAAACTAAAAATAAACCTAAACCTAAACTAAAAAATAAAACCTAAAAATAAACCTAAAATAAAACCTTAAACATAAACCTAAAAAAATAAAATAAAAAATAAAACCTAAACCTAAAAATAAAATAAAATAAATATAAAACTAAACTAAACCTAAAATAAAAATAAATTAAACCTAAAATAAAATAAAATGAAAACCAAATAAAAACCTAAACTTAATAAATAAATCTCAAAATAAAATGAAAAATAAAAAAATTAAAAATAAATCCAAAAATAAATTAAAAAAAACTAAATCTAAAATAAAAATAAAATAAACCTAAACTAAAATAAACTAAATTAAATAAATAAAACCTATATCTAAACCAAAATAAACTAAACCTAAACTTAAATTAAATAAAAAATAAACTAAAAATAAACCTAAACCTAAACAAAAATAAACTCTAAAAATAAACATAAAATAAAAACCTAAAACCAAAATCTAAAAAAATAAAATAAAAACCTAAACCTAAACCTAAAAATAAAAAAATAAAACCTAAACCTAAAAATAAAACAAAAATAAAACTAAAGTAAAAGAATAATCATAAACCTAAAGATAAACCAAAATGGTAAAATAAAATAAATAAACTAAATTAATTAAACAAAAACCTAAATAAAAATAAACAATAAAATAAACTAAAATAATTCAAAAATAAACTAGATAAACCTAAGCATACTAATTTACTTAATTAAGAAAATGCTAAACATTAAACCCTAAACCCAAAACCTTAAATCTAAAAAAAACCCTAACCCTAAACCCTAAAACTAACCTTAAACCCTAAACCTACAACCCTAAACCCAACACACTAAACCGTAAAACCCTAAATCCTAAACCCTAAACCTAAACCCTAAAACCTAAACCCTAAATAAACCCCAAACCTAAACCAAACCTAACCCTAAACCATAAACCCTAAAACCTAAAACCTAAAGCTAAACTAAATAAAACATAAAATAAAATAAATAAAACTTAAACCTCAAAAAAAAATAAAAAAAAAAAATAAAAAGCTAAACTAAAACCTAAACCTAAACAAAAAATATAATAAGATAAAAAATAAAAAATAAACTAAAATATAAAAAAACCAAACAAAATTAAATAATAAAATAAACTTAAAAATTAAAAACCTAAATAAAATAAAATCTAAATGTAAAATAAAAATTAAATAAAGTTAAAATAAATAAAATAAAAACTAAATAAAAAGTGAAATCTAAAAAATAAACCTAAAAATAAAACCTAAATCCTAAACTAAAAAAATTAAATAAACTAAATAAAATAAATGTAAACTTATAATAAAATAAACTAAAATAAACTAAACTAAAATAAATAAACCTAAAATAAACTAAACCTAAACCATAAACTAAATAAAATAAAATAAACTAAAAGTAAACCTAAAGCTAAACTAAAAAATAAAGCCTAAAAATAAACCAAAATAAAACATAAAACCTAAACCTAAAAAATAAAACTAAAACTAAAACTAAACTAAGAAATTAACAAAAACCTAAACCTTAGCCTAGAAAATAAGCTAAAATAAAATGTAAACTAAAATAAATAAATAAAATAAACCTCAATAAAATAAAAATAAATAAATTAAAAAAATAAAAAATAAACTAAATAAACTAAATAAACTAAAACCTACCCATTTACTTAATTTTTTTAAAAAAAACCCTAAACCCTAAACACTAAAATAAAACCTGAACCTGAACTTAAGCCTAAACCAATTCAAATCGTTTGAGCATCTTCTCTCTCTTCCATTTTTTTGGTGCTCTGGTGAATTTCATTTGCCCTATGGAGGTGCGTCTCCTTTGTGGCTTTTCCTATGTGCAGTTCGGCTGTGAATTACATTTTGATGGCTTTGCTCAGCTTTCAACTTCTCCATGCATGTGCAACGATTGACCATGGCTATGGTTTCTGCTTCCCCATTAAGGTTTTTGACTCCTTGGGGGTCTCTGGATTAAATCCATCGCTGACTTTGAAATCTTTAAGGATGTTCTTGCTAGAAGGCCAATTTCATTGGTGAGTATCTCAAGCTTATCTCTATCTCCTTCCGAGGTGTACCCATAATATGTTCTGATTCAATTATGGAAAGCCTTGCAAAACCCTTTGTATTCATGTTGGTGAAGGGTTGCAATTACATATAGCACTACCAGCAAAAAGAAGGAGTGGGAAACATCAAGGCCATCATTGCCAGCATACCTCTTCTAGCCCCTTATCTAATGATGATCATCACATGAACCGATAAAACTAATAAACAAAACCTAAATAAAAATAAACAATAAAATAACTAAAATAATTCAAAAATAAACTAGATAAACCTAAGCATACTAATTTACTTAATTAAAAAAATGCTAAACATTAAACACTAAACCCTAAACCTTAAATCCTGAATAAGAAGAACCCTAACCCTAACCAATAAACCCTAAAAGTAACCTTAAACCCTAAACCTATAACCCTAAACCCTAAACCATAAACCCTAAATCCTAAACCCTAAACCCTAAACCCTAAAACCCTAAACCCTAAATCCTAAACCCTAAACCTTGAACCCTAAAACCTACAACCCTAAACCATAAACCCTAAAAACCTAAAAACCTAAAGATAAACTAAATAAAACATAAAAATAAAATAAATAAATAAACTTAAACCTCAAAAAAATAAAAAATAAAAAAATAAAAAGCTAAACTAAAACCTAAACTTAAATAAAAAATATAATAAGATAAAAAAATAAAAACTAAACTAAAATATAAAAAAAACCAAACAAAATTAAATAATAAAATAAACTTAAAAATTAAAAACCTAAGTAAAATAAAATCTAAATGTAAAATAAAAATTAAATAAAGTTAAAATAAATAAAATAAAAACTAAATAAAAAGTGAAATCTAAAAAATAAACCTAAAAATAAAACCTAAATCCTAAACTAAAAAACTAAATAAACTAAATAAAATAAATGTAAACTTATACTAAAATAAACTAAAATAAACTAAACTAAAATAAATAAACCTAAAATAAACTAAACCTAAACCATAAACTAAGTAAAATAAAATAAACTAAAAGTAAACCTAAAGCTAAACTAAAAAATAAAGCCTAAAAATAAACCTAAAGTAAATAAAACCTAAACCTAAAAAAAAAACTAAAAAAACTAAAACTAAACTAAGAAATAACAAAACCTAAACCTTAGCCTAGAAAAAACTAAAAAATGTAAACTAAAAAAATAAACTTAAAATAAATAAATAAAATAAACCTCAATAAAAAATAAAAATAAATAAATTAAAAAATAAAATAAACTAAATAAACTAAACCTACCCACCCATTTACTTAATTTTTTTAAAAAACCCTAAACACTAAAAAAAAATAAAACTAACTGAACCCCAACCTAAGCCTAAACCAATTCAAATCGTTTGATCATCTATCTCTTCCATTTTTTTGGTTCAATTTCATTTGCCCTATGGAGGTGCGTCTCCTTTGTGGCTTTTCCTATGTGCAGTTCGGCTGTGAATTACATTTTGATGGCTTTGCTCAGTTTCAGCTTCTCCATGCATGTGCAACGATTGACAATGGCTATGGTTTCTGCTTCCCCATTAAGGTTTTTGACTCCTTGGGGGTCTCTGGATTAAATCCATCAGTGACATTGAAATCTTTTAAGGATGTTCTTACTAGGAAGGCCAATTTCATTGGTGAGTCTCTCAAGCTTATCTCTATGTCCTTTCGAGGTGTACCCATAATATGTGTTCTAATTCAATTATGGAAAGCCTTGCAAAACCCTTTGTATTCATGTTGGTGAAGGGTTGCAATTACATATAGCACTACCAGCAAAAAGAAGGATGGGAAACATCAAGGCCATCATTGCCAGCATACCTCTTATAGCACCTTATCTAATGATGATCATCACATGAACCTGCATAAAACTTCAAACAATAAATATAACCTCCAAACACCTAGCATTCAGAGATATTAAGCTCAGTATAATAGATAAGGAGGTAAACCATCAGGATATCATTAGACTAGAGGGAGAACCACCAAAGCCACCACCAAGAATTGCTAACACAATTAATAAGAGCAAACCTCAAAATCTGGGAAAAAGTAGTAAACTGAGACCAAACAAAGGCAAAAGGAAGCATTGATAAGGTCATCCATTAAAAGAACATGCAAAGATCCATAAGCAATAATACCTTGAGTAATAGTAAGATTAATAGCAAGAATGTTAGGTAGTAGTCATCAAAATAGGAAAGTGGAGAGGTTCATCCACAACCTATAACTAAAAATCCCACAAGGTAGAAACCAGAAGAGAAGATGGGAAAGTAAGCAGTTGGTTCCAATTATAGACTGAAAAAGATTAAGAAAATTATAACCATGCAAATACTCTTTTAACCAACCCAGCCACCTAGAGCAACCAATCCAAGCAGCTAGCAAGGCAGGCCACCCTTCAATCCACCAAGACATCCAAGGATTCAAATCATCAAATTTAGGACCATCAGTATGAAAGATAGAAGTAGTCATCCAGTCACAAACATTGAAAATATCCCATGGGAAAGCCGTAGGCAGCACCCACCAATCCAAATCTAAAGAAAGGAGAATCCTGTTCAAACAGCTAGAGACATCAACCAAAGACAAAAAAAGAAAAAGCCCTTTAGGATCAAAAATAACACAACAAATAGAAACAATAATAAAAGGAACCCAAATAGAATCATCATCACCCAAGTCCAACAAACATCCAATAAGTAGTTTTCAGCTTTCCAATTTAGAACGAAATCAAAAAAACAAAACCAAGATATGAGGTGCACCCAATATTCAAAAGATATAACAATGGTAGCATCCAACCTCACTCTCATCCAGAACAATAGTAAAATAAGGGTAAGTAGCTGCAAGAAAATAGCTCTCCAAGCAACATCAAAAAAATAAAGAGCCCTCAAGGCCACACAACCCCTTTTATCAGTAGGAACTAAATCCATGCGGCAATAGCCACCTTCGGATGAGCAAGCCCCAACCAAGAAACCCACACCCTAAATAGCATAAGTAAAATTCGAGAGGATAAGAGCAGGTGGGAAGGGTGAGACTCAAGAAAGAAAGCACCACCAAAAACACCTGGAAAAGCCATCCTAATTAGCAAGCAACAAAATTACAGGAAAACCAGCCATAGTAGGAAGGTAACAAATCTAGCATGAGAAACACCCAAAAAGGGAAAAAACCCACAGCCAGGCAACACTAGCAACCATCCAACCATAAATTCCAAAATGAACAAACTAGATTGCAGAGGATCCAACCAATAAAGAGAACCACACCAACCAAAATACATGCAAAACCCAATAGCCTCCACCTACTGCAAACACCTCTACCAAAGTAGTAGAGAAGACAAACCAAAAAATAAACACTAGCAAAAATCCAATAAATGGAAAGACAACCCCAACCCATCCAAAGAATTGGTAGAACTCAAACTAAAGATTAAAAATATATTTAGGTGAAGAAAAAAACTCAAGACCAAGCTAACAAAGGAGAAAACAAATACTAAACATGAACACCAACATGGAAGCCCCAAAGGTGGAAAGAAGAGCTAAAAGCTTCTAAGATAAGGCAATCCAGTTTTATCTAGATTCACAAGACCCCTTAAAAGGAAAGGTATGTCATCATTAGAAAACATTTGTAAAAAAGAAGACTTGGCCCCCAAATTGGCAAGAAAGTCATTATAAGAGTTAGCTTCCCTATAAATATGAGAAATTTGAAAATCTAGGTTAGCAAGAAGCCTCCTAGTATGATTAAGTAAATAATACACTTCAACATAACCATGAGCATCAGATTTGAGTAATCTAAAAGAAGGAGAGCATCCACTTCAAACCAAATCTTATTAAAACCTTTTTGTAAACAAATGGAATTTCCATGATGAATGCCTTGAAGTTCAAAGAAATAAAACATAACAAGGCACTAAAGGGGCAAGAAGGCAGAGATAAACTAGCTATTGTGATCTCTCAAAATCCCACCACGCCATAGTAACCATTAGAAATTGATCAAAACCTTAATGTAATGATAATTAGGTTTAATCCAAGATATAAATTTTGGGTAGGAGAGACATGAGAGGAAGGTTAATCCAAAATTTCAATGCCATAGACTTGTACCCTTTAAAATTGGAGTGAGTAAGAAGATTGGCTTTGAAAAGGCACAAAATTTTATTTTGGATCTAGCAATGATATGATTATAATTCATTAAGAATATTATGATGCTTTGCATCATTTCTATGCATCCAAATATACCAATGAATAGTAATAGCTAAAACAATTTTAACATGACCCTTAGAAATATAAGAGAAATATGCTTCAAGGAGTTGCATAATAGAAAATGAACCATTAAAATGGAAAGTATTAAAAATATTATCATACTAATTCCACATTCTAGCAGCAATAGGTCCATTCACAAAAAACATGATCCATACTTTCAATGTGATAATAATAGTGACATTTAGAGGGGAGATGGAAACCTTTTTTCAAAAGAGTAGCATACGGATATAATGCGTAATGTGCCATGTTAAAGAACAAAGTAGGGACACTAATATTCTAGATTTTAGTAAAAACTAAGGACTCTTGATATTTAAATCTAATAAAATGCCAAACATCCTTAAAAACAAAATCTCCATAAGAAGAATTTTTTAAAAGAATTTGGTTGGGTTCATTAGGGAAAGGAAAAATTTTAAGTATTTTGTCATTGATCACATTAGGAACAAGGTTATTCAATTGAGGCACATCCCACTTATTATTAATAATTAATGGATGAATCTTAAGCACCACAGTGGATTGAGTATTAAGAAGGGAATCAATAAAGCCCTACCCAAGCTAATTGTCTTGCCAAAAGAATGAGGAACCATAATTGACACCCCAAGAAATTAAATTCTCAACATTCCATTTGATACTACAAAGTCATCTCCAGAGAATCCCCGATTTGAAAGCACAAATGAGGGATGTTTTTCTAGCAATATGTAGCATGCATAAACTTTGACCAGTAAGTATGTTTATTTCTATAGTTCCACCACATTTTATAGGAAAAATAGTTAATAAAATCCTCTAGTGTTTTGTAACTAAAGCCACCTTCATTATTAGTACTACAATAGTTGTGCCAACTAGCCCAATGTAATCTATTGATTGATGAATTAGAATCCCAAAAAAAATTTATTAAAAAGTCTAATGATCATTTTAATAATAGAATAAGTAGGAACAATTATAGATACATAGACAAAGAGCAAAGGTACTTTTGATCAGGATAAGACTAGCACCAAAGGAAAGTAAATGAAATTCCTAAGAGGAGGTTTTCTTATTTATTTTCTAAATAACTTCTTTAAATAAAGAAGATCTTTTCGTGCCTCTATATAAAGGAGTTCGCGGATACTTGATAGCAAAATTTTGATGAGAAAACCTATAATATTCTTAATAACATTGATCTTAGATAAGGAGATAGAAGAGCTAGTAATAAAACAACTTTTATCATGATTGATATTCAAGCCACTCTTTACCAAAATGAGTTAAGAACTTACATAATTTTTGTAATAGAAAGAGTGGAGGCATTACAAAATATAATGAAATCTTCAGTAAAACTAAGGTGTGGAATGGGAAACCCACTAATGGTTTTGTAGTACATGTTAGGCATTCTACTAAATATATGCTCAATACATGTAGAAAGATATTCCATAACAATAATGAAGAGGGCAAGAGAGGGTCCCCTTAGCCCAAGAAGAAGAGAAAAATCCACGCACTTCAACATTAAGAAGCATAGAAACCAAGAATTCTCAATCCCATTCTTAATTAAAGCAATAAATTGATTAAAGAACCCAAATAAAGCCAAAATTTTATGTAGGAAAGCCCAACCAATATTATCATAAGCTTTGGAAATGTCAAGCTTAAAAGTAGGTTTCCACTATGAACTTTAGCATTTAAATCATGGATCATCTCTTGGGCTAAAAGAACATTATCAGAAATGGATAACCCTCTAAAAAAACTAGTTTGAATAGGGGAGATAATTTTAAGAAGCAAGATACTCAATCTTTTAGCCAAAATCTTAGAGATAAGTTTATTAAAAAAAGAGCAAACGCTAATCGGCCTAAAATCACTCCAAACTTTAGGATTGTCTATTTTAGGAATTAAAATAATGGAGGTGCTAGCAACATATTTTGGAAGGGTACTACCCTTAAAAAATCACGAATAGCTTTAATAAGGTTGCAAATTTAAAACATCATGATATTTTTGGAATAAGGTTGCAAATTTAAAACATCATTGCAAGCCACTTCACCTTCTTCCAAATCATTATTATGTTGAAGTATCAAAATAGAAATCAGTTCAAAATTAGATGAAGAAGTAGGAGAAGGATTAGAGCCATTTAAAGCACAAGTGTCTAAGTCAGGATTAGTAACTTTATCATTAGTTTGCTCACCATTCAATCCCTTATCAAGGATCATATTTTCTTTAATTAAAGGTGGCAAAGAAGCAGGAATTGAATCATTTGAGATAGATTCATCATCCATAAGTTTTGAAAACATATTATTATCCATATTATTACCAATATTAGGAGGATTCTAATATATAGGCCCATTAAAAGGTAATGCATCCTTATTAACATGACTAACATCCAAAAGCGATTTAAGAATTATAGCATTGTCCAAAGGTGCGAAGAGGATCAAGATAATGTCCCTTGAATTCAAGTATAGAATTGTCCATAAGAATAGCTTTCTGTGGTTTAACCGAGGGCACCTTTAGATTTAGATCCAAATTATTATGAACGGGTTTAAGTTTCTTAAGGTGAGGATGAACCATAAAGCATTCTGAAACTCCATGACCATGAATTTTGCATTGGGAACAAAAAATAAGAAAATTCTCAAAATCCACTTTTTGCAAATTACCATATTTCTTTGATCCTAGCCAAATTTCCTTTGGAAATTTTTTAATTATATCCAACTCAACTAGAATCCAAGCAACAAAATGGTTGGGTATTAGAAGTAATCACCATCATCCTAAGAGGATGATCAAATAATGCACCCACAATAAAAGAAATTCATGATTAATGAAATGGACACACAAATTGGGAAGAGAGATCCAAACGAAATAGGAGATTCTTCCTTAATATCAAAAGGGCATCCATTTCAACAATTGCCGAGAATTGAAAATAAAATATGAGCATCAAAAAAATCATGAGAGTAATGTCATTGGTAGTTAAATCAATACATGATGGGAATCGATTAATCCGATAGAAAAATTTTGAAGAGTTTCAAGCTATGGAAAAAGATCAAATATTCTCCAAAGTAGGATGAAACAAAGAAAATTTACCAACCAAAGTGAATTCAAAGGGCTTCGCAAGCCTTTCCACAACTGAATTAGAACACATTATCATGGGTACACCCCGAAAGGAAGTCCAGATAAGCTCGAGAGACTCACTAGCACAATTAGCCTTACCCACAAGAACATCCTTCAATGATTTTGATGCTAGTAATGGATTTAAGCCAGAGACCCCCAAAGAATCAGAAACCCTGATGGGTGTAGTCGTAATCTCAAGATTTCCCCATGGGGAAGCAAAAAATGCAGCCATGATTAACAACAACACATGATAGGAGAAGATGAAAGTAGAGCAAAACCATCGATCTAGAGTCACCAGCTGAGATGTCCACAAGAAAAGGCATAGAGGGGACATGCCTCCATATGGGAAATAGAAATTGCTAGAGCACCAAAGAAAAAGAGGAGAGAGAAGATGCTCAAATGAATGGGTTTAGGGTTTAGGATTAGTTTAAAGGTTTAGGGTTTAGGTTTGTGGGTTTGTGGTTTAAGATTTATGGTTTAGTGGTTTTTTTAAATTAAGTAAACCAATAGTCTAAGTTTATTTAGTTTATTTTATTTTTTTCATTTAGGTTATATATTTAGGAATATTTAATTTTGTTTATTTTTTTAAGTTAAGTTATTTATATTTATTTTTTTGTTTAGTTTTATTTTTTTATTTTATTTTTATATTTTGATTTTATTTTTTATTTTTATGTTTAGGTTTAAGTTTCTATTTTATTTTTTTAGTTTTAGGTTTTAGGTTTATATTTTAGGTTTCTTTTTAGGTTTTATTTTTTACCTTAGGATTAGGTTTATTTTTAGTTTATTTTATTTTATTTAGTTTAGGGTTTAGATTTAGGTTTAGGTTTTATTTATTTTAGTTTAGTTTATTTTTTTTTAAGTTTGGTTTATTTTATTTTGTTTATTTCAGGTTTAGGTTTTTTTTAGTTTAGGGTTTAGGTTTTATTTTTAATTTATTTTAAGGTTTATTTATTTTTTTATTTTATTTTATTTTAGGTATATTTTATTTTATTTTACATTTAGTTTTTTATTTTATTTAGTTTTTATTTTTATGTTATTTATTTTTTTTAAATTAGTTTAGATTTTATTTATTTTAGTTTAGTTTTTAATTTTTTTATATTTTATATATTTTTTTTTTTAGTTTAGGTTTAGTTTATGTTTATTTATTTAGTTTTAGTTTTTTATTTTATTTTTATTTTATTTTAATTAGGTTTATGTTTTTATTTTTTTGGTTTAGGTTTTATGTTTTAGGGTTTAGGGTTAGTAGGGCCAGTTTGCATTTATGGTCTTAGGTTGTGGTTTAGTTTTAATTATAGTTGGCTCAGGGTTGGCTCAGGTTTTGTGGCTTTTAGGTTTTAGGGTTAGTGGCCTAGGTCTTTTAGGGTATTAAGATTTTAGTTAGGATTTTTTTATTTATTTTAAACCAAAATTGGTTTTTAATTATTTAGTTTATTTTATTTATATTTTATAGGTTTATTTTATTTTATTTATTTAGTTTATTTATTTTAGGTTAATATTTTATTTATTTTATTTTATTTATTTTAGTTTAGTTTAAATTTTATTTTAGTTATTTTTATTTTAGGTTTAGGTTTAGTTTACTTTATAGTTTTATTCATCTTTATTTTTAGTAGTTTATTTTTTATTTTAGATTTAGGTTTAGCTTTTATCTTTATCTTTTAGCTTATGGTTTAGGTTTATTTTTAGGTTTTATTTTAGTAGTTTAGGTTTATTTTAGCATATCTTATTTAAGTTCAGTTTAGTTTAGGTTTAGTTTATTTTTAGATTTATGTTTCTTTAGTTTATTTTATGTTAGTTTATGTTTAGGTTTATTTATTTTATTTAGGTTTTTTTTAGTTTAGTTTAGGTTATATTTTCAATATATTTAGGTTATATTTTGGTTTAGTTTTAGGTTTAGTTTTATTTTAGTCCATTTTATTTTTATTTTAGGATTAGTTTTTTATTTTTAGGTTTTTTTTTTTAGTTAGTAAGATTTTTATTTATTATATCTTTAGTTTTATTTTATATTTTTATTTTTAGGTTTTATTTTTATTTTATAATTTTATTTTATATTTTATTTGGTTATTTATTTAGGTTTTTTATCATTTTAGTTTTAGGTTTATTTAGTTTAGGCTTTTTATTTCTTTATTTTAGGTTAGTTTTTAGGTTTTGGTTATTTGGCCTTTTGTGGCCTAGGTTTAGGTGGGTTAGGATTTATGATGGCCTTTTTAGAGGTTTAGTAGGGATGGTTTTATTTTTTTATTTTTTTATTTTAAATGAGTAAACTTGGTTTAAGTTTATTTAGTTTATTTTATTTTATTTAGTTTATTTTATTTTTTTTATTTATTGGCTTATTTATTTTATTTAGTTTAGTTTATTTCTTGGTTAATTTATTTTAGTTTAGTTTTGTTTTATTTATTTTAGCTATTTAAGTTTATTTTAGTTTAGTTTTATTTTTTAATTTAGGCTTATGCCTTTAGCTAAGTTTAGTTTAGGTTTTAATTTTATTTAGTTTAGGTTTCAAATTTATTTTAGTTTATTTTAGGTTTTATTTGAGTTAGGTTTAGTTTTATTTATTTAGTTTATTTTTTATTTTAGCTAGGTTTCTTATATTAGGTTTAGGTTTTTTTTAGTTTAGGTTTAGGTTTTATTTTTATTTATTTTAGGTTTTATTTTTGGTTTATTTTATTTTTTAGTTTTATTTAGTTTTTATTTTATTTTATTTTATGTATATTTTAATTTTATTTTAGGATTAGTTTTATTTTATTTAAGTTTTTATTTATTTTAGGTTAGTTAAGGTTTTATTTATTTAATTTTAGTTTAGTTTTATTTTAGTTTTTAGTTTATGATTTTATTTTATATTTTTATTTTAGTTTAAGTTTTTTTTATTTATTTTAGGTTTTATTTTATTTTTTAGGTTTTTTAGATTTTATGTAGGATTTAGGTTTATAAGAGTTTTTAGGGTTTAGGGTTTTGGCCTGGGGTTTAGGGTTTGTGGGTAGGGTTTAGTGTTTAGTTTATGGTTTATTTTAGATTTTGTGTTTTTGTGGTTTAAGATTTATGTTGGTTAGTTTTAAGGTTTATGGTTTATAGGTTTTTTTTTTATTTTTAATAAGTAAACGGTAGTTTTAGGTTATTTAATTTATTTTTGTTTATTTTAGTTTATTTTATCTATATTTATATTTAGGTTTATTTTTATTTTTATTTAGCTTAGATTATTTATTTTAAGTTAATTTATTTTAGTCTATGTTTTTTTTTAGTTTATGTTTAGGTTTAGGTCATTGTTTTTATTTTTTAGTTTAGTTTTATTTATATTTTATATTTTAGATTAGGTTTTATTTTTTATTTTTAGGTTTTTAGGTTTTATTTAATTTTTTTAGGTTTATTTTAGGTTTTTTTTTTTTATTTTTTTAGTTTAGGTTTAGTTTAGGATGTTTATTTTAAGTTTAGTTTTAAGTTTTATTTATTTAGTTATTTATTTTAGTTTATTTTATATTTTATTTATTTTAGGTTTGGTTTTTTTTTGCATTTTGGTTTTATTTTATTTATTTTTAGGTTTATGTTTTGGTTTTAGGTTATTTATTTTTTATATTTAGTTTAGTTTATTTAGTTTATTTTTTTATTTTTTTAGGTTTAGTTTGGTTATTTTTATGATTTTATTTTTTTATTTTATTTATTTTATCTTTTAAGCTCTTTTTATTATATCTTTAGGTTTTCTGAGTTTAAATTTAGGTTTTAGCTTTTTTAGATTTTTTAGGGTCTGGTTTAGGTCACTTTAGGTGGCCAGTGGTGGGTCTGGGGCCTGTGGTTTAAGGCCTAGGCCTGGTGGCTTAGCCTGGGGTTAGGGCCTGTGGCTCAGTTAGGGCTCAGTTGTTTAGGTTTAGGCTCAGATCTAAGATTTAGGGTTTTAGGGTTTAATGCCTAGAACATATTTCTTTAGTATTTTATTTTAAAGCAAACCAAGAAGTAGGTTTATTAATTTATCATTTATTCTTCATTTATCTTTAACTGATTATTTTATTTTTTATTTTATTTATTTAGTTTAGATTTTATTTAGTTATATTTATTTTATTTTAGGGTTTTATTTTAGTTAATTTTAGGTTTAAGTTTATTTTAGTATAGTTTATTTTTTTATTTTATGTTTAAGTTTTTTATTTTTATTAAGTTTTAGGTTTAGGTTTTATTTTATATTTATGTTTAGGTTTTAGGTTTTATTAGGTTTATTTTTTATTTTTTTATTTTTAGTTCAATTAGGTTTAGGTTTAGTTTATTTAGTTTAGTTAAAGTTTTATTTATTTTAGTTTAGTTTATTAGTTAGGTTTAGTTTATTTGTGGTAGGTTTAAGTTTTATTTATTTTAGTTTAGTTTATTTTATTTAGATTTGTTTTTATTTTTATTTATTTTTAGGTATTATTTTGGCAACTTTATGTTTAGGTTTTATTTAGTTTTATTTTATTTTACTTAGATTTAATTTTTATTTTAGGTTTAGTTTCATTTTATTTAGGTTTTATTTTATTTTTATTTTGGTTTTTATTAATTTATTTTAGTTTAATTTTTTATTTTGTATTTTATTTTCTTTAATGCTAAGGTTTGTCCAGTTTGAGTTTATGTATTTTATTTTATATTTATTTTATTTTAGGTTTATTTATTTATTTATTTTATTTTTAGGTTTTATTTAGCTTAGGTTCAGGTTTATAGCTTTTTATGGTTTAGGGTTTAGTGTTAGTTTTGGGTTTAGGGTTTATTATTTAGGTTTGTGTGGTTTAGGGTTTGGATTTTTAGGTTTTGTTAGGGTTTAGGGTTTGTTTATGTTTTGGTTTAGGGTTTAGTTTTAGTTTAGGGTTTAGGGTTTTAGGTTTTTTTTATTTATTTATTTTTAAAAGAGAATAAATTCTGATTCAACATTTCTTCTTTTCAATTTCATATACCAAGTAACACACCAAGTTTTCTAAGACACAATTGATGACATAGATAAAAAATGAGCATGCATAGAGCAAATCAAAAACCTTAAATAAGTATAACTATTTCTAAAGTAAAGACAGTTCCACATGTAGCAGATCAGATCAACCATTCTTCACTTTCTCCAGTTCCCATCAGAACCACCACGGCCTCTCGAGTAGCAGGATATACCATCATATCCCTGATCTCTCCCTCCGCCACCACCACGGTTGTAACCTCTGTCTCTCCTCCCACCTCCATAACCACCACTGCTCTGACCACCAACTCTATATCCACACTCTAGATCCCACCACCACTATGATAAGTGCCATCCTTCACCTCCATAGATCTAAACAAAGCTTGGTTGATGTGATGTTCCTACCATTGGTTCTACCCATTCTTAGGTTTTAGGTTTTAGGTTTAGGTTTATTAAATTTTACCTTAAGTTTTTTTAATTTATTTAGTTACTTTAGGTTTATTTTGGGTGGGTTTGGGGTAGGGTTTGTGGGTTTAGGTTTAGCTCATTTTAGGTTTTAAGGGTTTAGGTTTAGAGTTTAGATTTAGGGTTTAAGATTTTTTATTTAAATTAAGAACATTTAGGTTTATTTAGTATATTAAGTTTATTTCTTGTTACATTTTTTTATTTATATTTAAGTTTATTTTATTTTATTTAGTTTAGTTTAATTATTTAGGTTAAATTACTAAGGTTTCATTTAGATCTTTTAGGTTTAGAGTATAGGTTTTTTTAGTTGAGTTTTAATTTTATTTTATTAGTTTTTTTATTTAATTTTATATTTAGTTTATGTTTTAGTTTTATTTGGTTTAGTTTCTGATTTTGTTTAAGATTTTTAGGTTTTAACATTTCATTTAGGTTCAATTTATTTTAATTTTAGGTTTTTTTGGTCATTTATAGGATTATTTTATTTAGTTTAGGATTTATTATTTAAGTTTAGTTTAAATTTTGTTTATTTTATTTAGGTTTAAGTTTAGGTTTTATTTTATTTTATTAGTTTATTATTTAGGTCATTTTATTTCATTTTGGTAGGTTTTGTTAGAGTTATGGCCACTTAGAGTTTAGAGTTTATGGTGTAAGGTTTAGCTCTGAAGCCAGTTTGTGTAGTTTAGGGCTTGAGGTTTTCAGGTAGGGTTTTTATGGTTTGGGTGGGTATTTTTATAAAATATAGTAAACCCAGAGTTTAGAATTTAATATTTAGTTTATTTTGTTTTAGGGTTTAGGGTTTAGTTTAGGGTTTAGTTTTATGGTTTTAGGATTTAGGATTTTAGGGTTTTTTAGGTCTAGGGTTTTGGGTTTTAGGTTTTAGTTTAGGTTTTAGTTTTTGGTTTTTTTTTTTTTTTTAACAAAGAACAAATTCATATTCAACATTTCTTCTTTTGATTTCATCAACCAAGTACACCAAGTTTTCTAAGACACAAGGACAAATAACAACAACAATAATAACAACAAGCCTTCATCCCACTAGGTGGGGTACATGAATCCTTCGTCTCCATTGTGTCATATGTGTCAAATTCTCATTTAATTCAAGTATACTAAGATCATTTTTATACATCTTAACATAGATAAAAAATGAGCACGCATTGAGCAAATCAAAAACACTAGATAACTAGAATCGTCTCCACTATAAAGTCATTGTTCCATAAGCAGTAGATCGGATCAGCCATTCTTCAGTGGATCCACCATCATATCCCCAATCTCTCCCTCTTCCACCACCATGGTTGTAACCTCCATTGCTCCTCCCACCTCCATAACCACCACTGCTCTGACCACCACCTCTATATCCACCAGCACCTCCAGATCCCACACTACCACTGCGATAAGTGCCTCCTCCGCCTTTGCCTCAATCGCCAAATCTAGATTGAGCTTGGTTGACGGTGATGTTCCTCCCGTCAGGGTTCTACCCATTCTTAGTGTTTAGGTTTTTTTTTTTTGGGAAAGTTAGAATTTTATTACCATGAAAATAAAGGATACAATGTCTTTAAATGGGGTAAAGCTCAAATTTCTACTGAAACCTAAAGAGCTACAAGAAACCTAAAGAGCTAAACCCCATCTAAGTATAAATGGAAAATAAAAGAGCAAAAGCAACAAAATAAAACAAAATGAAAAAAGACACAAAAGGACTAAAAAACTTAAGAAAATAATAAAAGGACTAGTTAGTAGCAATGATCCTTTGAGAAGGAAAGTTAAGCAAGATCCACATCAACATTACTTGAGTTGTTTAGTAAAGATTATTCAATCGGAAGTTCCAACCTGCAAAAGAAATATGCAAAATACAAAGGCAATGGTGATAGATGAAGGAAAATGATAAGGTAAATAATTTAGGGTCGAGAAAGAGAAGGCAAGTTAAGATCATCAACAATACATACCCAAACTTCATGAGAAGGGTTACAATCATATGCATGCTACCAACCAAAGAGAAGACATGGGGAAGCATCAAGGCCATCATAGACAACATATCTGATATAAGCAACCATCCAAGGAAAAATAGTCCATATTGATCTAGTTCCTGCAACAAAGAACAAAGATAAATAAATAGCTAGTAAATCCATGAACTAAAACCCATAAAGCTCCATCCCAAAAGATACATAAGGGTCAAGGCCCGTAAATAACTATGTCCATAGCACTAACAATCCAAATCCAAGGCCATAACCTCCACCCAAACAATAAAATAGTAGATAAGAAGCAAGAGAGAGGAAAGCATAGAGAGACCAAGAAGGCATCCAAAAATTACCATCAAAACCACCACCAAGGCAGCCAAACGGAAAGAAAATCCACCATCAACAACTAAGAGGAAAATATTAGGAAACAAGGAGAGCCAACTAAACCAAAGGGAGTCAATACCAAGCCCAAAACACCAAGCCTAGGCACAAGCATCCAAGATAAGACAACAGCCACAAAAAACCCCCCAAGCAACCAACCCCTAATGACAAGTCCTAAAATAGGACCAAAAAAACAATAGGAGCTCATATCCTCCACTAATAAGTGTTCAAGGTTCAGGTTTTAGTTTAGTGTTTAGGGTTTTTGGTTTTAAGAGAATAAATTTAGATTCAATATTTCTTCTTTTTGATTTCATTAACTGTGTAGCACACCATGTTTTCTAAGACACAAGCAAACATATATCTAAAATGAGTACCCTGAGAAAATAAAATACACTAGATAATTAGAACACTATAAAGAAAGTTCTATAAGCAATTGATCGGATTGACCAGCTCTAGTTCCCATCAGAACCACCTCGACCTCTTGAGTAGTTAGATGCACCATCATATCCCCGATATCTCCCTCTATCACCACCTCAGCTGTAACCTCCATCACTCCTCCCACCTCCATAACCACCATTGCTCAAACCACCACCTCCATAACCAGCCTCGATCCCCCACACCATCGATAACCACTACCTCCCCTTGCCTTCACCGCCAGACTAGAAGCCCTTGAGTGATGAATCAAGGTTCTACCCATTCTTAGGTTTATTTAGGAAAATTAGAATTTTATTACCATAAAAATAAAGGATACAATGTCCTTAAAAGCAATAAAGCTCAAATTTCAATAGAGCTAGAAATCTAAAGAGGTAAACCCCATCTAAGTACAATTGAAAAGAAAATAAAAGAGCAAAAGCAACACAAAATAAAATGAGAAAGACACAAAAGGACTAAGAAAACTTAAGAAAATAGTAGAAGGACTAGCCAGAGCTCATGATCCCTTTGAGAAGGCAAGATAAGTATGACACAACAATATTTGAGTAGTAAAGATCATTCCATCTGTGAAGTTCAATGCTACAAAAGAAATCTATAAAATACTACAAAAACAATGGTCATAGCTCAAAGGAAAATAAGAAAGTAAGCAATTTAGAAAGAGCTGGGAAAGAGAAGGCTCAAGCTCTGTTAAGATCATCTCAAGGGGCAACAACACATATGAGCATCCAAATTTCATGAGAAGGGTTACAATCATATGCATGCTACCAACCAAAGAGAAGTTATGGGGAAACATCGCCATCATACCAACATACTTGATATAAGTAACCATCCAAGGAAAATTAGTCCATAGTGTTCCTACACTAAAAAACAATAGAGAAAATAAAGAACCAACCCACCAACCAAAAAACCACAATAACAAACACATAAAGCCAAAGATCCTAGAATTATAGGGTCAAGATAGAACAACCCACAACTATCTTAGAGCAAAATCCAACCAAGAAAACCTCTACCCAAATAGAAAAATAGTATAAGATAAGTAGCACTAGAGAGTGGAAACCCATAGCATTAAGAGACCAAGAGGGAAACCAAAAATTACCATCAAAACCACCACCAACGCAGCCAAATAGAAAGAAAATCCATAATCACCAACCAAGAGGAGAAATATCAGAGAACAAGAAGAGCCATCTAAACTAAAGGGAGTCAACACCAACAGCAAACATTAAGTACAAAAACCAAGCCATGAGACAAGCATGGGAAGATAAGATTACAAAAAATCAAACAACCCTCATTAAGTCCAAAATATGACCAAAAAAACCACAAGAGCTGATCCTCCACCAAAAAAAATAACAAATAAAACCACCTAGGCTAACAGATGAGCAAATAGGAGAAGTATAAAGGAAAATTAACACCCAAATCGGGAAGCAAAATTAAAAGAAAAATAGCTGCACCCAAGAGAGGATAACCAACCCAAGAGATAACTAGAAACCAAACCAAAAGAACCTAACTAGGGGCACCTAAACCAACGACCAAACAAGCCAACATCCACCCACCAACCAAACTAGTGCCAAAATAATAGCAACTCTCCCAACCAACAAAACCAACTAGCAAAACATAGCCAATATAACCCCAAAGAGGAAAAGAACAACAATACAAAGCCACAACCCACCGAGAGATCTAAACAAACTAAGAAGTAGTGACCCAACCAAACTAGAAAAGGCTTAGGGCCATAGCCACAAGCAATAAAACTATAAGGAAAGGAACAAGGTCAGACAAACATAACCCCTTCTAAATCCCAAAGAGTAGACACCATACTAAGGAGAAAATGAGGAGGTAAAAACCATAGAATAGCATACCCAATTCACAAGGTAGTTGGAACCAAATAAAACCTTTTAAACCAAAAATAGAACAACAAGCAAAAAACCTAAAACTAAGCCAAAGAGGAACAACAACCCTCAAAAAAATAACCACCCAAAATTGCCGTAGATGAAAGAAACAAATAGCAACAACCAAGACAACCAACCATAGCATCCCCAGAACTAATTCAAAAGGCCACAAAAAACCGAGGCAAACCCAACATCATTGGTAAAAGTGGTAGCCATTTGGCACGCCTACAAACCCAACAGAGACACAAAGCAGGCCAAGAAAAAACTACTAAGCTCAAAGGGTAGGGAAACCAATTAAAAATAACACCATTATGACCCAAAATGGCCAGGCAGGTATATAATGTGGTTAAGAGGAAGGGGGTTTAAGTATAGAAATAATTTAGCAAAAACCACTTCATAGTGAGGGGTGCACAAAAAAATAACAAAAAATTGACTGAATAAAACCACCATTGAAAAAAGATCAAAGAGGTTAAAATCTAGGTAAAGTAGTCCAATGTTATGCATATTGACCAAACCATCGATGCTTGTCTATGGTTATCAAATAAAGTGAGCTCATTTACTTCCCTTCAAAAATTTACCAGGAAATCAGCACAAGCATTACCTTCATGAAGAATGTGAGAAATTTTTTAGCAAACTTGAAAAAGAGAGTGATTAAAAAGATAAAATTAGTTAGTATTTCCCATTTTATTATTATTGAGCATATCGTAAAGTAGAGAATATTTTAATCAAGATATTAAAGAGGCCTTTGCTTAAACAAATATCAATAGGTTTGATAATAGCTTGTTCAGATAAATAATAGAACAAGCTTTGATCTAAAGCACAAATGATAATGCCTTTACAATTAAGAATTCCACCATAGCCATTTTATGGGAAACAAAACCAGATTGATTTTAATAGAATTTTCTTTAGGCTTAATCCAATGTATAATCTTTACATAGAAGGATCAGCAAAAGTGATACCTAGTTTTGGGTTTAGGTTAGGATTATGGTAAGGTTTAGGAGGTTTAAGATCAGTTAGTTTAGGCGATGTTAAGTATGTATAGGGTCAGTTGATTTACGCCTGAGGCCCAGGTCACGCTCAGAGCCTGGGTTATTTGTGGGCTCAGTGGTTTGGTTTAACATCTCAGGCCTCTCAGAGCCTTTGTTAGGCTCAGTGATTAGGCCTGGGGGGTGGTCAGTGGCCTGGGTCAGCTCAGGCCTAAGGCTCAGGGTGCCAGGCCTGGGTAAAGCCCAGGATCTTTGTGGGCTCAGGCCCAGGGTCAGCCCAGTCAGCTCACAACCCAAAGCCCAAGGTCAGAGCCCAGTGGCCCAGTGTCAGTCAGGCCAGGTTTGTGCCTGGGTTGGGCCTAATGGCTAGTTTAGGCAGCCAGGGTTTAGTTTAGTGGAGGTTCCCAGGATTTAGGGCCAGGGTTTAGTTAGTTTAGTGCTCAGTTTTGGGGTTTAGGTTAGTCAGTTTATAGCCAGTGGTTTAGATCCCAGTTTAAGGTGTCACTAGTTAGAGGTTTAGGGTTGGATTTAGGGTTTGTGGTTTAGGGTTTTTTTCCAAATTAATTAAACCTGCTAGTTTAGGTTTATTTACTTTATTTAATTTATTTTCATTTATTTTAGTTTATTGTATTTTTATTTTAATTTAGGTTTATTTTTTAATTTTATTTAGTTTAGTTTATTTATTTTAGGTATATTTATTTTAGTTTGGATTTTATTTTAGTTTTTAACGTAGATTAGGGTTAATTTTTTTAGTTTAGTTGTTTTTATTTTTTGGTAGGTTTATTTTTATTTTTTTTGGTTGTATTTATTTTATTTTTTATTAGGTTTATGTTTTATTTGGGTTTATTTTAAGTTTATTTAATTTTAGTTAATTTATTTTATTTAGTTTAGTTTAGGTTTAGTTTATTTTTAGGTTTAGACTTTATTTATTTTAGTTTAGTTTATTTTTTTAGTTTAGTTTATTTTATTTGTTTATTTAGCTTTTTAAATATTGGGTTTAGCTTTATTTAAAGTTATTTTTTTAGATTTATTTTAGTTAGTTTTATTTATTTTATTTTATTTTATTTAGGTTTTTATTTTATTTTATTTTATTTGTTTTATTTTATTTAGGTTTTATTTTAGGTTTTATTTTATTAGTTTGGTTTTATATTTATTTATTAGTTTTAATTATTTTATTTTTTTAGTTTTTTTATTTTTATTTTATTATTTTATTTAGGTTTATTTTTTTTATTATTTATTTTAGGTTTATTTTGTTTGGTTTTTTTTAGGTTTTTATTTTTTTATTTTTTAGTATTTTTTATTATTTAATTATTTTTTTTTCTTTTTTTTTATTTTAAGTGGTTTTAGGTTTTGTTTTATTGTTTATTTTACTTTATTTAGGTTTAATTTTTTTTATTTATTTTATTTTTAGGTTTTATTTATTTTAGGTTTTGGTTTTGTTTTAAGGTTGGGGGTTTAAGGCCAGTGGATTAGGATCCGTTATGGTTTAGGGTTTACTCTTGGTTGTTTTTTTTTTGGTTTAGGTTTAGGTTTATGAATAGCAGGGTTTTAGGATTTAGGGTTTAGGTTTAGGTTTAGGGTTGTAAGGTTTGGGCAAGGGGTTTAGAATTAGGTTTTTTATTTTGTTTAAATTTTTCATTTGTGGGTCAGTTTATGATTAAGGTTTAGGATTTGCTGTCACTTTGTGGTTTAACATTAAGGTTTAGGATTTAGGATTTAGGGTTTAAAGTTTAGTGTCGAGGGTTTTATAAGAAAAGAATTTAACCAAACATCCAGGTTTAGGTTTTAGATTAGTTAATTTATTTTTTTCTTTAGTTCTTTATTTATTATTTAAGTTTATTATTTTTATTTCTTTTAGTTTAGGCTTTTATTTTAGTTTATTTATTTAGGTTTAGGTTTATGTTTATTTTTAGTTTACTCTTATTTTATTTTATTTTTGGTTTAGGTTTTATTTTATCTGTGTATGCCAGCTTTAGGTTTATTTTAGGTTTTAGCCATATTTTTTAGTTTAGGTTTATTTAAAATTTATTTTATCTGATTTAGTTTAGGGCCCAGTAGTATATTGTGTTTTTTTAGGTTTATTTAATTTAAGTTTAGTTTTGTGGTTTAGTTTCAGAGGGCCCAGTGGAGATGAGTGGGGGGTGGGGCCCAGAGACGCAGGATTTAGGCTCAAGTTTAGGGCCCAGGGCCCAGGGCTCAGGTTTAACCAGGACCAGGTAAAGGGTCAGTGGTAAGATCCAATCATGGTCAGGTTTAGGGTCAGAGTGGCTCAGTAGATGAGAGGTCAGTGGGGAGTTAGCCCAGGGTTTAGGTGTGATGAGATAGGTCAGGGTTAATTAAGGTTTAGGGCCTGTGGTGATCTGGGGTTTAGGATTTAGGGTTTTTTTAAAAAAGCAAACCCAGGCTAGTTTATTTAGTTTATTTTTTATTTATTTTAGTTTATTTTATTATTTCATTTTTATTTAGGTTTATTTTTTATTTTTATTTAGTTTAGTTTTTTTTAGGTTTTTATTATTTTAGTTTATGTTTTTTTAATTTTAGTTTATTTTTTAAGTTTAGGTTTAGTATATGTTTATTTTATTTTAGTTTTATTTTATAATTCTTTTTTTTGGTTTAGTTTTATTTTTATTTTTTAGGTTTAGGTTTAGGTTTATATATTATTTTTTTAGGTTTAGGTTTTATGTTTTTTATTTAAGGTTTATTTTCAAGTTTTAATTTTAGTTTATTAGGTTTATTTTAGTTTATTTTAATTTATTTAGTTTAGTTTAGCTTAAATTATTTTCAATTTAACTTTAGGTTTTATTTTTTTTAGTTTAGGTTTAGTTTATTTTATTTTGTTTATTTTAGGTTTCATTATTTTTTTTTAATTTAGGGTTTAGGTTTTAATTTTCATTTATTTTATGTTTATCTTTTGTTTAAGTTTTTATTTTTTTAATTTTACTTTATTTTATCTTTATTTTTCATTTTTGTTTTATTTTATTTAGGTTTCTTTTAGGTTTATTTTATTTTTTAGTTTAGTTTAGGTTTTTATTTATTTTATTTTAGTTTAATTTTATTTTTTCTAGTTTTGGTTTAGGTTTCATTTTAGTTTGGGTTTTATTTTATTTTATTTATTTTATTATTATGTTTTATTTAGTTTAAGTTTATGTTTTTAGGTTCTGATTAAGGTTTTTGTGGTTTCCTAACTCATGGTTTGGGCTTTACGGTTTAATGTTTAGGGTTGTAGGTTTTAGGGTTTAGTGATTAAGGTTTATTGTTTAGGGTTTAAGTTTTTTAGTTTATTTTTATTTATTTAATTTTATTTATTTTTTTATTTTTATTTTTATTTATTTTAGTTTATTTATCTTAGTTTAATGCTTTTTATGTTTGTTTATTTTCTAGGTTTAGGTTTAGCTTAGGTTTATGTTTATTTTAGTTTAGTTTTATTTTATTTCATTTTTTTTGGTTTAGGTTTAATTTTTTTTTTAAGTTTAGGTTTCTATTTATTTTTAGGTTTATGTTTTATGTTTTATTTATTTTTTATTTTATTTTAGATTATATTTTTAGTTTAGGTTTATGTTTATTTTAGTTTATTTTATTTTATTTAGTTTAGGGTTTAGTTTAGTTTATTTTCAGTTTATGTTTAGTTTTATTTATTTTAGTTTATTTTATTTTGTTTAGGTATAGGTTTATTTTATTTATTTATTTTAGCTTTAGGTTTTATTTTTATTTCTTTTAGGTTTATTTTAAGGTTTAAGTTTTTATTTAATTTTATTTTAGGTTTTTTTTTTCATTTGGGTTTATTTTATTTAGGTTTTTAGGTTTATTTTATTTTAATTTAATTTTAGGTCTTTATTTATTTTATTTTGTCAATTTTCCTTAGGTAAGGTTTAGGTTTAGGTTTCAATTTAAGTTTAGGTTTAGTATAGGTTTTATTTTATTTTATTTTATTTATTTGCTTTAGGTTTATTTATTTATTTATTTTAGGTTTTATTTAGTTTACATTTCAATTTTAGGTTTTAGGGTTTAGGTAGGTCAGGATCCGTGGTTTGGGGTTTAGGATTTAGTGATTACCATGTTTTAGGGTTTAGGGTTTAAAGTTTAGGATTTAGGCCTTTAGAGTTTAGGTTTTATAGTTTAATGTAGTAGGGTTGGGTTTAAGTAGGGTTTAGGGCCTGGGGTCAGGGTCATGGTTTAGGGCTCATTGATTTAGGATTTAGAGGTTAGGGTTTTTAATTTTGTATTTAGTGTTTAAAGTATGCTTTTTTAGTTTAATGTTTATGATTTAGGGTTTAGGGTTTAGGATTAGGGTTTAGGGGCCTAATGTATGATTTGTGGTTTATGGTTTGTGGATTTAGGGTTTAGGTTTAGGATCTTTAAATTTAGTAAACCATCAGTTTAGATTTATTTAGTTTATTTTTATTTCTTTAATTTATTATATTTTTTAGTTTTATTTAGGTTTATTTTTTATTTCAATTAGTTTATTTTGGTTTATTTATTTTAGTCTATTTTTTAGGTTTAGTTTAGGTTTATGTTTACTTTACACTTATTTTTACTTTTATTAAGGTTTATTTTATTTTGTGGTTAGTTTAGGTTTTTTTTTATTTTATTTTTATGTTTAGGTTTTAGGTTTTACTTTAGGTTTTTTAGGTATTAATTTTAGTTTAGGTATAGTTTATTTTTAGTTTGTTTTATTTTATTTAGTTTAGGGTTTAGGTTTTATTTATTTTATTTTTCAGCTTTATTTAGTTTATGTTTCAGTTTTAAGTTTTTTTGGTTTAGGGTTTAGGGTTTAAGGTTTAGGGTTTAGGGTTTAGGGTTAGGGTTTAGGGTTTATGGTTTAGGGTTTTTTTTTTAGGGGAAATCCCATGTAGGGGTATTTTATTGCCACAAAAAGTGGGATACAAGGTCCTTAAAGGGGATAAACTCCAGAACTACTGCTCAAAGAGCTACAATCAGGCTAAGGAGTAAATCCCCTATCTAAGTACTTCCAAAAGCAAAAGAAGACATTAAAGCAATCAAAATATACAAGTTGATTAACATAATAAGCCAAAGGAAGATTAGGGCCAATGCTCTAGAGGATGAGAGAATGCATGACAATATGGAGCAAACCTTCAAGAGGACAAGAGAGAATCACCTGCAAAATTGTAATAAGAAAGAGATTAAATGCTTAAGGTAATACATAAAAGGAAAAATGAAAACAACATAAGCTAAGAATGAGAATTGTGAGAGAAGGCTCAGCTCCCACACCAAGTTGGGGCAGATGCAAATATGAGCATCCAAACTTAAGTTAAGCATCACAAGAACTACTACCAAACCAAAAGGGAGTGAGATCATCACGCCCATCATAGCCAACAAACCGTGAGGAGATAATAGCTGTTGAAAGTCCCTGAGCTTTATTACCGCAAAACCTAAACAAAACCATATCTAATATAGAGAGGAAATTCCAAAGAGCTGATGGATAAGGTGTCCCATTCAAGAAAAGTATCATCAATATAGTCACCCTGACATGAGAATACATAAACATATGAAAATGAAACATCTTAGTGAGAACCTCATGAAAAGTCATATCCAAGAAGAGGAAAAAGCTAGCATATAATCCCTCCACAAGAAAATAGGAGAGGCAACTTGCTCAAATCGCTAATCAAGTCAATGAGCCTATAATTAACACCATCCCAAACATATGATATATATATGAATCTTTCGCCGTGAAACAACCCCTTATTAATATCCATATCAAGAATTGGGAAAAGTAATTAAAGGAAGGCAAAGATAGCCCAACACAGAAATAGACGCAACCTACCAAAAATAGCACCAAGTAAAGATAATGAAGCTACTCCCAAGAATAAAGATTCGTGACCAAAAATCGGATAAGCCGATCAACAACAACCAAGAGAGCAAGACAAAGAAAAGGCAAAGAACATTCTAGAATAGTGCACATACGCCCAAACCTAACGAGCCAAGATAGAATAGAGGAAACAATAGATAATGTAGATCACAATAATCGAGATGAACAACAACCTGACATAAACAACACGCATTCGTAAAGCCAACCCTAATAGCAAAATAGTTAATGCAACATTTGAACCCACCGTAAGAAAAAAAAAGTGGATTCAAATGAGTATCAACATTAGAATCCGTAAAAGCAAAATAACAGATAACCAAGGCATAAACCACCAAGACAACAATAATTAAGACATCAACATCCAAGACAGAAGAGATAGCAAGTTGGCCATAAAACCTCTCAATCGAGTAGACATTGCAATAGTTAATAACCAAATAGATAGAGCATAAAAATGTATCGAAGGTAAAGAACCTGCATAAAGAATCACCAAAACCATCGAACAAAGAATAAAAGCTTGTTGAACATAGGACCCTGAAGTCCTACAGCCAACAAAGATGGAGCCAACATAGGAGTCCTGAAAAACCAAGATAGCAAATATCCAAGACAAGAAACAACCAAGACAACAAAAACCATCTAGCTTGCCATAAAGCCACCCATCCAAGATAAATAGTGCAAGAGATACAAGTTTAATTGAAAGAAGATGGAGAAAACAACATCAGATAAAGTAGACCAATGAATTAAGATGATATGCATATAATAAGCTAATAAGGGGGTTTAAAGCAAATTCCACCAAGCAATCAACAACTTCAATAGAGACTTGCTGAACTAAACAAACCAAAACCCTGAGACAAAGATGTAGAGTATTAATCTAGGTCACCAACAACCAAGGCAAGACACCAACAAGCCCAAGAGTCCACCCAAACGCATATGTAAAGATCCAAATAATCGATGGAAAATCACGTGGTCCGCACAATGTTAATGAACCAAGTGGGATAAAATAGAAGGTGAGAAGACAGTAGTAGCCTAATTATTAACAAGAAAAAATAGTCAAAAAGCATAAAATAGGGAACGATAGTAACCACAAAGACCACTAATGGACAAAGGACCCTAAAATCCAAAAGACAATAATGGTATCAAAAGGGTTCAAAGGATAATAAATAGACCTTCCAGATAAAGTCGATCAAAGCTAGCGCTAAACCCACAACCACAATGAAGGCTAACAGAAAAGCCATTAAGGAAATCCAAACCTGCAAGGAAAATTGATCCCATAATAAAAGAGAGGAATTTTGACTATGGCAAACAGAGCCAGGATGAAAAGAGCAACAACAAGTGTGATCAAAAATAGCCTGATAATAACACAACAAATTGGAAAATCGAGAATCAAAAAACATCCATAAGTCATAAAGACAACAATCTGAAACAGTCCCAAAACCAATGACTAGCATTGAAAGGAATAACAAGACCTTTCCAGATCGAAAATACATAGCAAAGAAGGCCCGTAATGAGAGGGAAAACAAAGTAAAACCAAAAGAGAGGCAAACATGAGAATCCATTCTTGCAGGGAGCAAGAGAAAAGAGCCAAAGAAAATACAAATTCTCTCCAAAAAAGAGCAATAAAAGAGATTAACCAAAGCCCCAATCTAAACATCCTCAGATAAAAGGATCTCTAAACAAAATAGCTAATCAATCAAGAAACTCCATCCAGTCAAAAAAATAAATAGTGAAGAACAAATGAATGCCGAGATTCCACCCAAGTGCAAAGTAAAAGAGGCATAAAAGATAAACAAGAAGTAATATCAAAGTTCGACAATAAGTCTAGAAGGGTAAGGAGGTCAAGAACTGTAGAAGAAAGCCTACAAAAACAACCTCAGTGGAAGAAAAGAAGAAAGCCTCCCACAACAAGATCCCACCAAAGGGACCCTGCTAAAACAGAAAATGGTTTCCAAAGAGAGCAGGCTGAATGGGGTCCATATTCCAGTATAGACAACAGCCAAGAAGATAAATATCAATAAAAAGGCCAAAAAGCCTCTTCATGCAGAAAATTAAAATAAAAGATAACTCCCAGAAATAAAAGGAAAATGTCAGCTCAAAGGTAGAGTTAGAGTGAATATCAGCAACCCAAGATCTAATAGGGGAGACAAGCAGCATGTCAAAAGCCACCACCACCATTATCAACTAAAATCCAACAACTTAATAATAAATCATCAAAAGAAATATTGCAACCAGCATAATGAACACTAATACAATACTTAGAAAAAGTAGAGAGCCTCCAAATCAATGTAAATGCCAAAAGCAGAGAGCCTCCAAATAAAGGATAAGCTATTAAAACACCAAATCATGCCACAGAATCAAGATAACAAGTAATATCCATGTGAAGCATCTACAAAAGACAAAAACCATTAAATAAAGAGGCATACAGTTAAAAGATGAATGGATAGTATACATCAAAAGGTTAGATTAAGTTTTGAGATAAGGAAACCTAGAATTGTCCAAGTTAACCAGCCCACGCAAGTGTTTGGGTAAGGTGAGTTGATCAAAGAAGATGATACCATCTGATCTAGCACCCAGATTGGAAAGGTAGTCAGCACAAGCATTTCCTTCATGCCAAACATGAGTGATGTTAAAATTCAATTGGGAAAGAAGAGCTCTAGTTTGCTTGAGGAGGTAGTACAATTCAGTGCTACTCATTTTGGTGGAAGTCAAAAGATCAATCAACAGAAGAGCATCCACCTCAATCCAAATATTGAGCCAGCCATTTTGAAGGCAAATCTCAAGAGCTTTGTAGACTGCCATAAGCTCAAGAATGGGACAAGGTAAAAAATAAGGGGATAACAAAAAAGCACATAGTACTATACCCTTAGAGTTTCAAAATGCCACCACAACCAGAGCCATTATTAGAGACAGAGCCATCAATATTAATTTTAATAATATGGTCAAGAGGTTTTTTCCAATAAATAATCTTGTCAGTTCGACAGTAAGTTGATCCGACAGGTTAAAGCCTAGTTTATTGGAAAATAGAGAATCAAAAAGGCTTTAACCTGCCAATTTATGGTTTAGATTTAGGTTTAGGTGTTTAGGTTGTGGTTATATGGTTTAGGGTTTACGGCCAGGGTTGTTGGTTTATGGATTAAGGTTTAGGGTTTAGGTTGGTTTTAGGGTTTAAGGTTTAGGGTTAGGTTTTATTTATTTTAGGTTTAGGTTTTTAGATTTTAAGGTTTGTTTAGGTTTAGGTTAGTTTAGGGTTTAGGGTTTGGGGTTTAGTTTTGGTTTTTATTTCTTTTTATTTTTTTAATAGAGAACAAATTCAAATTCAACATTTCTTCTTTTGGATTTCATCAACCAAGGAACACACCAAGTTTTCTAAGAAATAAGTGATGACATAGATTAAAAATGAGCATGCATAGAGCAAACCAAAAACTTAGATAACTAGAACTGTCTCTACTATAGAGATGAAGTTCCATAAGCAGTAGATCAGATCAGTCGTTCCTCAGTTTCCACAGTTCCCATCAAAACCACCTCGACCTCTCAACTAGCGGGATCGACCATCATATCCCCAATCTCTCCTTATACCACAACAGCTGTAACCTCTGTGGTTCCTCCCACCTGCATAACCACCACTGCTCCGACCACCACCTCCATATCCACCAGCACCTCTAGATCCCCACCCACCAAGGATAACCTCCACCTCCACCTTTCCACAACCGATCTAAATAGATCCCTGATGTGATGTTCCCATGTCAAGGTTTTGCCCATTCTTATGGTTTAGGTTTACATTTAGATTTATTAAGTGTTTGGGTTTAGGTTTATTTTTTAATTTACTTAGTTATTTTAGGTTTAGGTTGGGTTTGTTTTAAAGTTTAGAGTTAGGGTTTTGGGTATGTGGATTTAGTTGGGGTTTGTGGTTTTTGTGTATGGTTTTGTGATTTAAGATTTTTTTTTAAATTAAGTAAAACCTAGGTTTATGTTTATTTAGTATATTTATATGTTTATTCTAGTTTATTTTAATTTTAAATTCTATTCGTTTATTTTATTTATTTAGTTTAGTTTATTTAATATAGGTTTATTTATTTTAGTTTAGGGTTTTATTTTCATTTATTTTTAAGGTTTAGGTTTATTTTTAATTGTCTTTTATTTTTATTTTATTTTATAGGTTTTGGTTTTATTTTTTATTTTTTTGGTTTAGATTTAAGTTTTTATCCTATATTTTTAGGTTTAGTTTTTAGGTTTCTACTTTAGGTTTATTTTTAGTTTTTATTTTTTAGTTTAGGTTTAGGTTTATTTTAATTTATTTTATTATATTTAGTTTTGGTGAAGGTTTAGTTTAGTATAGATTTTATTTATTTTAGTTTAGGTTTATGTTGATTATATTTTATTTATTTTAATTTTATTTTAGGTATATAGTTTAGGTTTTATTTTTTATTTATTTCTAGGTTTTCTTTTTAGGTTTATTTTTTAGGTTTAAGTTTTTATTTTATTTTATTTTAGGTTTATTTATCTTTATTTTACATTTAGTTTTTATTTTATTTAGGTTTTTATTCTTAGGTTAATTTTATTTGTTTAGTTTAGTTTATTTTTATTTATTTTATTTATTTTATTTAGGTTTTAGTTTAATTTAGTTTTATTTCATTTATTATTTATTTATTTATTTTTACATTTGGTATTTAGTTTAGCTCAGTTTAAGCCTTTAGGTCCAGTGGCCCATGGCCTGGATCTGTGTTTTAGTCAGGTTTAGGGCTCAGTGGCCCAGGTCAGGGCTCAGGGTAGTGTACTAGTGTTGTGCCTCAGGTTGTGGTTTTAAAAGGCCCAGAGTCAGGCTAGGGTCATTAGGCTAAACACCTAGGAGTCAGGGCTCAGGGTGGCCTGGTAGCTCAGAGCCTGGGGCCTGGGGTCTTGGCCCGGGGATTTAGGGTGGCTCAGGGTCAGGTCAGTGGCTAATGGGCCAGTTAGACCCCACTTTATGGTATGGTTGTGGGGTGTAGAGTTTATATATTTTTAGTGGTTTAAGGTCATTTGGTTGATTTGGTTTGATTTCAGTTTTTTTAAATTAAGCAAACCGTAGTTTAGGTTTATTTAGTTTATTTATAATTTATTTTGTTTATTTTATTTTATATATTTATTTTTTTTATTTAGTTTATTTAGTTTGTTTTGTTTTGGTTTAGTTTTTTATTTTATTTTTTATTCGTGTTTTAGTTTCTTTTAGGTTTAGGTTTTATTTTATTTATTTCAGATTTTATTTTAGGTTTATTTTAGGCTTAAGTTTTATTTAGTTTTATTTTAATTTATTTTGGGTTTATTTATTTTTATGTTTAGTTTTATTTTATTTAGATTTTATTTTAAGTTTATTTTATTTATTAGATAGCCTAGTTATATTTATTTATTTTAATTTTAGCTTTTTATCTTTTTATTTTAGGTTTAGGCTCAGTTTAGCTCATTTTATCTATCTTTATATCTTATCATATGTTTAGCTCATTATATTTATTTTTATCTTTATATCTTAGGTTTATTTACATTTGGGTAGTCTTGTGGCTCAAGATCTTGGCCCAACGCTCAGTCAAAGGGCCTTAGGCTCAGGCCCATGTCCACATCCCCAGGTCAAGCCTTTGGCCCAGGCCCAGTGGCAGTGTGGTCCTGGTGGCCCAGTTTAGTGGGCCTCTAAGTGGCCTGTGATCTGTGGCCCAGGATTTAGGGCCCAGTGGGGGGTGGGCCCAGTGGTCAGGCAGTGGTGGTGTTAGGGTAGAGCCTGGGTTTAGGGTATGATAGTGGAAGGCCGGGGTTTGGGTTTTAGGTAAGGTTTAGGGAAGTTAGATAGGTTTACTTTATTTTATTTAGGTTTAGGTTTTATTTATTTTAGTTTAGTTTATTTTAGTTTAGGTTTATTTTATTTTATTTTAGGTTTAATTTATTTTAGTTTATTTTAGTTTAGTTTAAGTTTATTTTATTTTGATTTTAGTTTAGTTTTTTTTTTTTAGTTTAGTATTTAATTTTATTTTTATTTTATGTTATTTTTTTAGGTTTATTTTTTTATTTTGATTTTATTCAATTTCTATTTTATTTTATTTTATTTTAGTTTTATTATATTTTCTTTATATTTAGTTTTATTCTAATTAGGTATTTTATTCTTAGGTTTATTTTATTTTTAGTTTAGTTTATGTTTTATTTAATTTATTTTAGTTCTTTTATTTTATTTTATTTTATTTTCGTTAAAATTTAGGTTTTAGTTTAGTTTTATTTAGTTTTATTTTTTTTAATTTTTTTTAAGTTTAGTTATTTATTTATTTAATTTTATGGTTTTATTAAATTTAAGTTTAGGTTTTAGGTTTAAAGTTTAGGGTTTTAGGGTTTTGGCCTAGGGTTAGGGTTTGCTTTAGGGTTTAGTTTTCATATTTTATTTTATTTAGATTTATTTTATTTTATTTATTTTAGTTTATTTATTTTAGATTTATTTATTTTAGTTTAGTTTTTATTTTAGTTTATTTTTTGGTTTAAGCTTGGGTTATGTTTATTTTTTAGGTCAGTTTAGGATTTTATTTTATTTTCCACCTGCCAGGTTTGGTTTTATTTAGGTCCATTTTAGGATTTATTTTAGTTTAAGCTTTATTTTAATTTTATTTTATTTATTTAGCTGTTTAATTTATTTTAGTTTAGTTTAGTTTATTTTATTTTATTTTAGGTTTAGGTTTAGTTTTAGTATGTTTAAGTTTTATTTATCCCAATATTTAGGTTTATTTTCTTTCTTTATTATTTTATTTTTTTAGATTTTCTAGCCAGTTTTATTTTTTATTTATTTTATTTTATTTATTTTTAGATTTAGTTTTGGTTTTGGTTTTGGCCTAGGTTTGTGGTTTGTTAGTTTGTGTGGTTTTAAGGTTCAGGATTTGGGATTGTGGTTTATGGTTTGTGGGTTGTGGTTTAGGTTTAACAATGTTTAGGGTCAGTAGGTTTCAGTTTGGCTTGTGTTTAGGGTTGTTTTAGGGTTTAGGGTTTAGGATTTAGGGTTTAGGACTTTTAAAATTAAGTAAACCGACAGTTTAGGTTTATTTAGTTTATTTTTTTTTTATTTATTTATATTTTATTTATTTCTTTAAGTTTATTTTTAATTTTAAGTTTATTTATTTTAGTTTAGGTTTTTATTTTAATTTATTTTTAGATTTTGGTTTGGTTTTAAGTTGAGTTTTATTTTATTTTATTTTTTTAGGTTTATGTTTTATTTTATATTTTAGGTTTATGTTTAGGTTTTGTTTTATTTTAGGTTTACATTTGGATTTATTTTTTAGGATTATTTTTTAGGTTTTATTTTTATATTAGGTTTAGGTTTTTTTATTTATTTTATTTTATTTAGTTTAGGTTTAGGTTTAGGTTTAGTTTATTTTAAGTTTAGGTTTAGGTTTTATTTAATTTAATTTACTTTATTAAAGTTTAGGTTTAGGTTTATTTTATTTGGTTTATTTTATTTTTATTTTAGGTTTTGTTTTTTTTAGTTTAAGGTTTAGGTTTTATTTTTTTTAGTTTAGGTTTTAGTTTATGTTTTTATTTTATTTTAGTTTAGGTATTTTTATTTATTTTATTTTTAGGTTTTATTTAGATTTGATTTAAGTTTTTAGATTTATAGGGTTTATGGTTAATGGTTAGTTTAGAGTTTATGGTTTCGATTTAGGGTTTAGTGTTTAGATTTTAGGTTTAGGGTTTATAATTTTTTTTAGCACAGAACAAATTCAGATTCAACATTTCTTTTTTTTGATTTCATCTACCAAGTAGCACCCCAATTTTCTAAGACACAAGCAACGACATATATAAAAAATTAGCACCCACAGAGTAAATAAAAAATTTTATATATGTAGAACCATCTCTACTGTAAAGACATAATTCCATAACCAACAGATCGAATCAACCGTTCTTCAATTTCTTTAATCGAACCACCCCACCTCTCGTAGTGGGATTTTCCATCAGATCCGATCTCTCCTCACAAAGACACAACCTCCATCGCTCTTCCCACCTCCATAATCACCATTACTCCAACCACCACCTCCATATCCGCCAGCAACTCCAGATCACCCACCACCACTACACTAAACGTCGCCTCCGCCTTCGCCTCCACTGCCAGATATACACTAAGCCGAGTTGATGGTGATGTTCCTGCCGTCAAGGTTCTGCCCATTCTTAGGGTTTAGGGTTTAAGGTTTGGAGTTTAGTGTTTAAGGTTGTAGGTTTTAGGGTTTAGGGATTAGGGTTTAGGATTTAGGGTTTAGGGTTTTAAGGTTTAGGGTTTCAAGTTTATGGTTTAGGGCTTCAGTTAGGTTTGGTTTAGGGTTTGTGGGTTTAGATTTGGTTGTAGATATATGTATGTTTAGGGTTAGTTTTATGGTTTAAGGTTTATGGTTTAAGGTTTGGATTTAGGTTTAGGGTTTTTTTTAAAAAAAATTTAGTAAACCCCTAGGTTTAGGTTTATTTAGTTTATTTCTTATTTATTTGAGTTTATTTTTTATGTAGTTTAGTTTATTTTTTGGTTTTATTTTTGTTTATCTATAGGTTTATCTTTATTTTTTAGTTGAGTTTTATTTTTATTTTATTTTAGGTTTAAGTTTTACTTTATTTTTAGATTTAGGTTTCAATTTTATTTTATTTTTAGTTTTAGGTTTTAGGTTTATATATTTGTTTTATTTTTAAGTTTTATTTTTAGTTTAGGTTTAGGTGTATTTTAGTCTAGTTTATTTTATTTAGTTTGGTTTAGTTTAGGTTTAGGTTTAGTTTAGTTTAGGTTTAGTAAGGATTTATTTTAGTTTATTTATTTTAGTATATTTTATTTTATTTATTTTATTTGTATAGGTTTAGGATTTTTTTTTAGTGTAGGGTTTAGTCTTATTTTATTTATTTTAAGTTTATTTTTAGGTTTAGGTTTTATTTTGATTTTATTTTATTTTAGGTTTATTTTATTTTATTTTTTGGTTTAGTATTATATTTAGGTTTTATTTATTTTTAGTTTAGTTTAGGTTTTATTTATTTTATTTTAGTTTAGTTTTATTTTTAATTTTTTTTCTTTTAAGTTTAGTTAAGTTTTGGTTTATGTTTGGGTTTTACTTTATGTTTTATTTTATTATATTTTTTTATTTTATTTTGGTTTCAATTTTTTATTTAATTTATTTTGGTTTTATTTAGTTTAAGATTGTTTTTTAGGTTTTAGGTTTGTGGTTTAGAGGGTAGGGTTTAGTGTTTGTGGTTAAGGTTGGTTTTAAGGTTTAAGGTTTGGGTTTGGGGTTTATGGTTTAGGGTTTAGAGTTTTGTAGTTTAGGTTTAAGTTTTAGTTTAGGGTTTAGAGTTTAAGGTTTTTTTTAATTTTAACAGAGAACAAATTCATATTCAACTTTTCTTCTTTTTGATTTTATCAACCAAGTAGCACCCTAAGACAAAAGTAATGACGTAGATCAACAATGACTACCCATGGAGCAAATAAAAACCATAGATAACTAGAACCATCTCAGTAAAGATAGTTCCATAAGCAACATATCGGATCTTATTCTTCAATTCTTTCCCCACCTCACCTGGTAGTGGGATTACCATCATATCAACCTTCCATCCACAACCACCACGCTATAACCTTTATCGCCCTCCCGCCGACAACCACCAATGCTCACCACCACCTCCATGCCACCAACACCTCCATATCCCCCACCATCCTCAGGATAACGCCGCTTATGCCTTCACCTCCACCGCAAAGATCTGCAGAGCCTATTGATGATGATGTTTGTGCCATCAGCCCTCATTCTGGGGTTTAGAGCTTTTGGGTTTTGGGTTAGTTTAGGGTTGAGGTTTAGGGTTTAGGGTTGCAGGTTTTAGGTTTAGGATTTAAGATTTAGGGTTTAGTGTGGGTAGTGGTTTAGGGTTTGGGGTTTAGTGTTTTTTTTGGGTGGTAGGGTTGTAGTTTTGGGTTAGCATGGTTTAGGGTTAGTTTTAGGGTTTAGAGTTTAGGGTATTTAGGAATTAGGGCATAGGTTTTTTTAAATCATGTAAACCCAAGCTTAGGTTTATTTAGTTTATTTTTTTATATATTTGAGTTTATTTTATTTTATACTTTTATTTATATTTTTTATTTTATTTAGTTTAATTTATTTATTTTAGGTTTATTTATTTTAGGTTATCTTCTAGTTTAGGTTTCTTTTGTTGTGCTTTTATTTTATTTTATAGGTTTATGTTTTATTTTGTATTTTAGGGGTTTAGTTTTATTTTATTTTTTTAGTGTAGGTTTTGGTTTTATTTTAGGTTTATTTTAGGTTTTACTTTTTATTTTAGTTTTAGGTTTACTTTTAGTTTATTTTATTTTTTTAGTTTAGGTTTAGGTTTCGATTTAGTTTATTTTAGGTTTAGGTTTAGGTTTTATTTTTTTAATTTTATTTATTTTTTTTTAGGTTCAGTTTTATTTTATTTTTATTCTAGGTTTAGGTTTTACTTTTGTTTCATTTTTTGTTTTCAGTTTATGTTTTATTTAGTTTTTATTTTATTTTATTTTATGTTTATTTTATTCTTATTTTTTATTTCATTTTTATTTTATTTAGATTTTGGTTTAAGTTTTTAGATTTTTAGAGTTTAGGTTTTGGGTTTGGGGGTTTGGGGTTGTAGGTTTTAGGGTGTAGGGTTAGGGTTTTTTAACTTTTTATTTTTTTTTATTTTAAGGTTTAGGGTTTAGGTATAGGTTTTATGTTTAGGGTTCATGTTTTAGTTTATGGTTTAGGGTTTAAGGTTTTTTTTTATTTTAATAGAGAACAAATTTATATTCAACATTTCTTCTTTTGACTTCATCAATCAAGTAGCACACCAAGTTTTCTAAGACACAAATGACCACATAGTTCAAAAATGAGCACGCAAAGAGCAAATCAAAAATCTTTGATAGCTAGAACCCTCTTTACTATAAAGATATGGTTCCATAAGTAGTATATCAGATTGACCATTCTTCGCTTTCTCAGCCCCATCAACAACCCTTGCCTCTCAACTAGCTAGATCCACCATCATATCCCCGATCTCACTCTCCGCCACCACCGCAGTTATAACTTTCATCTTTCCTTCTGCCTCCATAAGCACCACTGCTCCGACCACCACCTCCATATCCACTAGCACCTCTAGATCCCCACCACCACTATGATCACCACTGCTTCCGCATTTGCCTCCACCGCGAGATCTAGATTGAGCCTGGTTGATGGTGATGTTCATGTCGTCAAGGTTCTGCTCATTCTTATGGTTTAGATTTAATATTTAATTTATTTAGTTACTTTAGGTTTAAATTAAGGATTTGGGGTTTAGGGTTTAAGGTTTTATTATTTATGCTTTTGTGGAGGGTTTAGATTTTTTAAGGTTTATGGTTTAGTTTTTAAAAACTTTTTATTTTTTATTTTAGGGTTTAGGTTTAAGTTTTAATTTTATTTTATTTTATTTTATTTTATTTAGGTTTAGGTTTAGTTTATTTTATTTTAGGTTTTATTTAGTTTAGGTTTAAGTTTTATATTTTAGGTCTGGTGGGTCAAGTTAGTTTTGTGGAGGGTTTAGGTTTAGGGTTTAGGGCCCAGGGTGCCTAGTGTTTAGTGTTTAGGCTTTATGGTAATGCCTTTAGGGCTTAGGGTGGCCCAGGTTACTAGCCCAGGTTTAGTGGGTTTAGGGTCAGTTTAGTAGGATCTAAGCTTTATGATTTATGTTTAGGGTGGTCAGATTAAGATTTGTGGTTTGAAGGCTTTAATTTTGGGGTTGTGGTTTAGGGTTTATTTTCTGTTTAGGGTTTGGGGGTTTAGGATTTAGTGTTTAGGGTTTATGGTTTTTTTTCAAAATTAAGTAAACTGGTAGATTTAAATTTATTTAATTTATTTAGTTTATTTTATATTTTTATTTAGGTTTATTTTTTAATTTTATTCAGTGTAGTTTTTTTATTTTATGTTCATTTATTTTAGTTTATTTTGTAGGTTTACGCTAAGTTTATGTTTTTTTTAGTTTACTTTTATTTTATTTTATTTTTATGTTTAGGTTTTATTTTTAATTTTAGGTTTAGGTTTATTTTTTTATTTTCTTAGGTTTAGGTTTTAGATTTTTATTTTAGGTTTATTTTAGGTTTTATTTTTTAATTTAGGTTTAGGTTATTTTTGTTTATTTTATTTTATTTAGTTTAGGGTTTAGGTTTAAATTAATTTATGTTTATGTTTAGGTTTTATTTATTTTAGTTTAGCTTATTTTAGTTTAGTTTTAGGTTTATTTTATTTTGTTTAGTTTTTAGGCTTTTTTTATAAGGTTTAGGTTTTATTTTTAATTTAGTTTTAGGTTTTATTTTCGAGGTTTTTTTTAGGTTTAGGTTTTTATTTAGTTTTTATTTTATTTTTCTTTAGGTTCATTTTATTTTTATTTTACATTTAGGTTTATTTTATTTAGGCATTTTAATTTTAGGTTTATTTTTTTTTAGTTTAGTTTAGGATTTTACATAGTTTATTTTAGTTTAGTTTTCATTTTATTTTATTTTTTAGGTTTAGGTTTCAATTTTAGTTCAAATTTTTTATTTTATTATTATATTTAAGTGTAGTTTTTTTTAGTAAGATCCACCATCATATCCTGATCTGCCTCCGCCACCACCCACTACTACTCTACCACCACCTCCATATCCACCAAAGACCATCGATCCCCAACCACACGCGATAAGCCGCCTCGCTTCACCTCCACCCCTAGATCTAGACTGAGCCTGGTTGACGTTGATGTTCTTGTTGTCAAGGTTCTGCCTATTCTTAGGGTTTAGGTTTAGGTTTATTAGGTTAGGTTTAGGTTTATTTTTTAATTTATTTAGTTAAGTTTAGTTTAGGGTTTGGGGATAATGTTTAGTGGGTTTAGGTTAAGGTTTATGGTTTGGGTTTAGGGTTGGGGTTTTAGGGTTAATGCTTTTAAGGTTTAGAGCTTAGGGCATAGGGTTTAGGGTTTAGGGTTTATTAGTTTAGCTTTAGGGTTTAGGGTTGAGGGTTTAGTGTTGAGGTGTGGTTTAGGTTTAGGTTTTTTTTTAAAATAGAAAAAATTAAGCAAACCAGAGTTTAGTTTATTTATTTAGTTTATTTTATTTATTTACTTTATTTTCTTTATTTTATTTAGGTTTATTTTTATTTTTGTTTAGCTTGGTTTATTTATTTTAGTTTAGGTTTTTTATTTTAGATTATTTTTTAGATTTAGGTTTTGATTTATGACTATTTTTTAGTTTAGTTTTATTTTTATTTTATTTCTAGGTTTAGGTTTTATTTTTTTTATTTTAAGGTTTAGTTTAGGTTTTATTTTATTTTCTTATGTTTAGGTTTAGGTTTTATTTTAGGTATATTTTTAAGTTTTATTTCTAGTTTAGGTTTATTTATTTTAGTTTATTTTATTTTATTAAGTTTAGGTAGTTTAGTTTATTTAGGTTTAGGTTTTAATTATTTTAGTCTCCTTTATTTTCGCTTAGGTTTAAGTTTATCCTGATTTTGTTAATTTTATTTTTATTTTAGGTTAATAATTTTTTTATTTTAGGTTTTGGGTTTTAGTTTTTGGGTTACGGTTTTTATTTAGTTTATATTTTAGGTTTACTTTTATTTTATTTTACATTTAGTTTTATTTTAGTTAGGTTTTTATTCTTAGCTTTATTTTTTATTTTTAGTTTTGTCTAAGTTTCTATTTATTTTATTTATTTTCTATTTTATTATATTTCTAGGTTTACGCTTTAGATTTTGGTTTATGTTTTATTTTATTTTATTTTATTTTATTTAGGTTTAGGTTTTATTTTATTTTGGTTTTATTTGCTTTAGGTTTAGTTTTAAGTTTTAGGGTGGGTTCCACTTTAGGTTTATTTTATTTTAATTTTATGTTTAGTTTTTATTTTATTTAGGTTTTATATTTTAGGTTTATTTTATTTTTTAGTTTAGTTTATATTTTATTTATTTAATTTTAGTTTAGTTTTGATTTTATTTTATTTTATTTTATTTAGGTAGTGAGTGTGTTTATTTTATTTTATTTTATTATTTATTTAGGTTTATGATTTATTTATTTTATTTTAGGTTTTATTTAGTTTAGCTTAGGTTTTAGTTTTAGGGTTTATGGTTTATGTGTTTGGGGTTTTGGTGGTGGTATTGCAGGTTTAGGGTCAGGTTTATGGTTAGGTTTGTGGTTTAGGTTTAGTTATGGGATTAGGGTTTGTGTAAGTCAGGTTAGTGGCTCAGGGTAGTTTTGGTAAGATTAGGGTTTAGGATCAGGGTTTAGGGTCGTAGTAGGTTCGAGGGGTTCAGGTTAGTTTTAGTGTTAGTTTTTTTTTCCAAATTAAGCAAATTGGTTTATTTAGTTTATTTTTTATTTATTTTAGTTAGTTTATTTTTTATTTTTATTTAGATTTATTTTTGTTCTTATTTATATTAGTTTATTTATGGAGTGTAATTTTAGTTGTAGAAGTTATAGTGATTGTGACATTAGGTGAACAAGTCATGAAAAAAAGAGTGATTCAAACTCTTAGGCTCTATTGTTCAAAATGATGGTGAAATAGATGGACATGTTATTCGTAGAATTCAAGTTGGATGGTTGAAGGGAAGGAATGCATCTCGCCTATTCTGTGATAGAAATGTACCAATTAAACTTAAGTGGAAATTTTATAAGATGATGGTGAGATCGAATGATAATGTTGGCCAAAAGAGAAGCGTGAGACTAAGTTAAGTTGCAGAGATGAGGATGCTTAGGAGAATTAACAAAAATTTCAAGCTCTATTCAATGTTAATCTAAGTTATTAGTAAAATTCATTTTAGAGGCTACAATTTGTGGCTAAAAATTGGGCATCATTCTCACGATGTTGACTCTTATAAAAGAGTTAGGATTATCCATTGGATCAAGAAAATTTGATTAAAGTGAATACTAATGGTTATGTTGCTTCCAATAAATATGGCTATGGTGGTATTCTTAGGGATTCTAAAGTACTATCATTTGTGTTTTAGCTTATCCTCTCAAAGCCTATTCTATTATCTACACTAAGTTTATGCCTGTCAATAAAGCTATTGAAATTTGTTTGAATAAAGGTTTCCTCAACATCTGGATTGAAGTTGATGCGCTCTTGCTTCTTGGCATGTTAAACTCTAATAGAACAGGAAATGCTGATTTATTTTATGTTCTCAATCATACTAAAAATCTTCTTTCTCAAGTTCATTATAAAATTTCCCATATCCTTTATGAGGTTAATGCTTGTGCTAATTTCTTGGCTACTTTAGGTGCCAACTTAACTGATTTCACATTATTTGACAATCAAAATTTGCCTAAACTTTTGAGGGGTTTTGTCAATCAATAACACTAGATTACCTTGTCTCATATTATAAATTTTTTGTCTTGGTTTTTTTTGTTGGTTTTGATCGCCATTGATTTTGGTTCCCTTTATTAAACCCTCTTAGGTTGTTGCATTTGCTTATTTTCACTCTAGTTATGCTAGGTTTTCTTTTGACCTTTTCTTGGTCGGTGGTTCTTGTTTTTCTTGCCTGGGTTGTTTTGGTTTTTTTGGCCTGGTGGATGCTATTTGCTTAGTAGGGTAATTATTGTTGCTTGATTGTTTTTTGTGACCTTCATTTGGGTGGTAGCTTTGCCGCCATTTTCTACATTGTCATATCTCCTGGTTCCTTCCTTAACGAGTTGAATTTTCTTCGTGGTGGTTGGTGGGTGGACTGTTGGTTATTGGCTAGCTAGCTAGTTTAGTTTATTTACTGTGGTGGCAAGGGATGTTGGTCTTCTAATTTTGGATTGGATTTGGCAAGGTAGAGGTTATTTGTTGATTATTATTTCTTCTTTTTTTGTTGATTGGGTTTGGTTGTTGGTTTTAATTTGGGTTTATTTCTTTTGGTTGTAGTTTCTTCTGCTTTTTAGTCTTCTTCTCTTCTACAAACTGTTTCATTTTGTTGTTATTTTGGGTTGGTTTGATGGCTATTTAGTGGATGTTGTTTTTCTTTGGGATCTGGTGACTTGGTTTGGTGTACTGGTGCCTAACTTGGCTATGGTTATGATGCTTGCACTCATTGATATTTCTCCAACTTTTTGATATTGGCTTTGGTGGTGTTCCTATTGTATTGCTGTTGCTCTTGATGGATGGCTTTTAGTTTGTCTTACTATTCTTGCTACATTTTATGCTATTCACCTCATCCTGATTAGAATTTCACGCTTTGGTTGGGTTTGGTGGATGTTGTTGTTTGTTTCTACCCTTTCCTAGTTGTCTTGATGGATGTAGTTGTCTTATCACTTATTTGGATTTTTTTGCTCCTCCGGTGGTTGGTTGGGAGGCTATGTTGGTCGGTCATTGGTTGGCTATTTTGGTTGGGTTGGTTGGATGGGTGGTTGTTTTGGCCTATCATTCCTGCTCTGTTTGTGACATGTTGGTGGGGGATCTAGAGGTGTTGGTGGATATGGAGGTGGTGGTTAGATCGCTGATTGTTATCGAGTGAGGAGCGGAGGTGCTTGTGGTGGTGACGGAGGGAGAGAGAGATCGGGATATGATGGTGGATCTCGCCACTGAGAGTCGGGTGTAGTTTTGATGGAAATTGGAGAAACTAAACAACTAATCCATCCAATCACGCTTATGAAACTATGTCTTTACAAGAGAGACGTTCTAGTTATGTACGGTTTTGATTTGCTTTATGCTCATTTTGATCTATGTCGTCGTGTCTTAAAAAACTTGGTGTGTTACTTGGTTGATGAAATCAAAAAGAAGAAATATTGAATCTGAATTTGTTCTCTATTAAAAAACCAAAAATCCCAAACCCTAAACTAAAACCTGAATAATAGACATTAAACGTAAACCCTAAACCCTAAACCCTAAACCTTAAAAAGCTAAAAACCTAAACCTAAACTAAATAAAACCTAAAAACAAAATAAATAAAAAACCTAAACCAAAATAAAATAAAATAAAAACCTAACCTAAAACCAAAACCTAAACCTAAACTTAAACCTAAACTTAAAAAGAAAATTAAATAAAAATTAAAAATTAAACTAAAATAAAATAAATAAAAACCTAAACTAAACTAAAAAATAAAAAAATAAACTTAAAATAAAAATAAAATACACCTACAATAAAAGAAAATAAACAAGAATAAAAAACCTAAATCTAAAAATTAATAAAAATAAAACATAAAAATAAATAAAAATAAAATGTGAACCCTAAACTAAAAAAAAAACCTAAACCTAAAATAAAATAATAAACCTAAACATAAACTAAAATATACAAAACTAAAATAAATAAAACCTAAACCTAAACCTAAAATAGACCTAAACCTAAACCTAAACCCCAAATAAAATAAAATAAACTTAAAATAAACCTAAACCTAAACTAAAAAAATAAAACCTAAAAATAAACCAAAAATAAAACCTTAAAACCTAAACCTAAAAAAAAATAAAATAAAATCTAAAAGTGAACCTAAAAAAAACTAAACCAAAAAATAAAATAAAAATAAAATAAATAAAAAATAAACTTAAACCTAAACCTAAACCTAAAAAATAAACTAAAATAAAAACCTAAACTAAAATAAGTAAACCTAAAATAAATTAACTAAATTATATAAATAAAATAAAATAAACTAAAATAAATAAAAAGCATACTAAATAAACCTAAACTTGCCACAAACTTAATTTAAAAAAAATACAAAAATTAAAAAAAATTAAAAAAACATAAAAAACCCTAACTGTGAACCTGAACCCTAAACCAACAACCATAAACCCTAAACCTTAAAACCCTAGACCCTAAACCCTAAACACTAAAACCCTAAACCCTAAACCCTAAACCCTAAACCATAAAACCTACAACTTTAAACCCTAAACCCTAACCGTAAACCCTAAATCATAAACCCAAAAAAGCTAAAAACCTAAGCCTAAACTAAATAAAACCTAAAAATAAAAAAAATAAAAAACCTAGACCTAAATAATATAAGAAAATAAAATAAGTAAAAACCAAAACTAAAACCTAAACCTAAACCTAAACCTAAAATAAAACCTAAACCTAAACCTAAAAAATAAAATAAAATAAAAATAAAATTAATAAAACCTAAATTAAACCTAAGAATAAAATAAACCTAAGAATAAAAAAAACCTAAATAAAATAAAAATAAAATAAAATAAAAACTAGAAAAAAATATAAACCTAAAGAATATACCTAAAACTAAATAGAAAAAAAAAAACTAAACCCTAAACAAAAAAAAACCTAAGCCCAAAATTTAAATAAAATAAACAAAATAAAATAAACCTAAACCTAAGCTAAAATAAACTAAACTAAAATAAATAAAACCTACACCTAAACCTAAACCCAAAAAAAAAAAACATAAAAATAAAACCTAAAAATAAACCTAAAATAAAAACCTAAAACCTAAACCTAAAAAAATAAAATAGAAACCTAAACCTAAACCTAAAAATAAAAAATAAAACTCAAACATAAAAAATTAACTAAACTAAGAAATATACCTAAACCTAAACCTAAACCTAAAAAAAACTAAATTAAAAAACCAAAACTAAAAGAAAAAAACCTAAAATAAATAAACTAAATAGAATAAAAAAACTAAACCCAACTAAAAATAAAAAATAAATTAAACTAAAATAAAAAAAACTAAATAAACCTAAACCTACCAGTTTACTTAATTATTTTTTTATAAAAAAAACCCCTAAACCGAAAACCCTGAATCCTAAACCCTAAACCCTAAAACTAATCCAAAACCCTAAACCCTAAACCTATAACCCTAATCCTGCAACCTTAAACCCTAAACCTTAAAAAACTATAAACCTTAAACCCTAAACCATAAACTAACCCTAAACCCTAAACCATAAACCCTAAACCTTAACCTTAACCCTAAACCCTAAACTAACCCTAAACCCTAAAAACCCTAAACCCTAAACCCTAAACCCTAAAGCCTAATGCCTAAACCCTAAGCTAACTCTAAACCCTAAACCCTAAACCCTAAACCCTCAAAACTCTAAACCCTAAAGCCTAAACACTAAACCTTAAACCCTAAACCCTAAGCCTAAAATAACCCTAAATTAAACCCTAAAACCTAAACCCTAAAACCATGAACCCTAACCTTAAACCTTGAATTCTAAAAGCTTAAAGCCTAAAACCCTAAACCCTAAAGCCTAAAGCCTAAACCTTAACCCTAAACCTCAAACCCTAAACCTAAACCTAAAGGAACTAAATAAATTAGAAAAATAAACTTAAACCCTAAAACCTAATAAACCTAAACCCAAAGAATGGGAAGAACCTTGACAGTAGGAACATCATCGTCAACCGTGCCTGGCCTAAATCGTCAGTGGTATAATGCGGTCATCAATAGTGATGGGGATCTAGAGTTGTTGGTGGTAGTGAGCAAAGGGTAGTTATGAGCAGAGAAACAACTGAGCTTACCGTGTGGTGGCGGGAGAGATGTGGATATGATGGTGGATCATGCTACTCGAGAAGCCTGGGGGGTTCTGATGGAAACTAGAGAAACTGAAGAATGATCGATCTGATCTGCTGAATATGGAACTGTGTCTTTACAGTAGAGATTGTTCTAGTTAACCAAGGCTTTTGATTTGCTCTATGCGAGCTCATTTTTTATCTATGTCGCTGTTTTGTGTTTTAGAAAACTTGGTGTGTTACTTGGTTGATTAAATTAAAATGAAGAAATGTTGAATCTGAATTTGTTCTCTATTAAAAAAAACCAAAAACCCTAATTCCTAAACTAAAACCTGAACCCTAGACTTAAAACAAAAACACTAAATGCTAAACCCTAAACCCTAAACCCTAAAAACCCTAAACCCTAAACCCTAAACCCTAAAACCTAAACCTTGAATCCTAAAATCTAAACCCTAAACCCTAAACCCTAAAACCTAGAATCCTAAACCCTAAACCCTAAACCCCAAACCCCAAACCCTAAACCCTAACCCTAAACCGTAATCCCTATTAACTTAAAAACCTAAACCTAAACAAAATAAATCCTAATAATATAATATATATAAAAACCTAAACCTAATTAAAATGAACTAAAATAAAAATATAAATAAAAATAAAAAAATTAAATAAAAAATGAACCTAAATAAATATAAAATATACTAACATAAATAAAAAATAAACTAAATGTACTTAAACATACTAGTTTACTTAATTTTAAAAAAAATCCTAAACCCTAAAACTAACCTTAAACCTACAACCCTAAACCCTAAACTAACCCTAAACCCTAAGCTAACCATTAACTTTAAACCATAAACCCTGAAACCCTAAACCCTAAATCCAAAACACTAAACCCTAAACCCTAAACCCTAAACCCTAACCATAAACCCTAAACCATAAACCCTAAAATTCAAAGCCCTAAAACCCAAAAAACCCAAAAGACCTAACCCTAAACCCTAAACCATAAACCCTAAAAACCTAAACTAAATAAAACCTAATAATAAAATAAATAAAAAACCTCAACCTAAATAAAATAAATAAATAAAAATAAAAAATAAAAACCTAAACTAAAACCTAAACCTAAACATAAAAATAAAATAAAATAAAATAAACTAAAACAAAATAAATATAAACCTAAACTAAACTAAAAAAGAAAATAAACCTAAGAACAAACAACATAAATAAAATAAAAACTAAATCTAAAATAAGAATAAAATAAACTTAAAATAAAATAGAATAAAAACTACATAGAAACCGTAACCTATAAAATAAACCTAAAAATAACACCTAAAATAAATAAAAAAAATAAAACTTAAACCCTAAAAGTAAAAAAAAAAACTTAAACCAAAAATAAACTAAACCAAACCATAAACCAAAATTATGCAAAATATAATAAATTAAAAATAACCCTAAACTTAAACTAAAAAATAAAACCAAAAAATAATTCAAAAATAAAAACCTAAAACATAAACCTAAAAAAATAAAATAAAAACCCAAACCTAAACCTAAAATATAAAATAAAACCTAAACTTAAATAATAAAATAAAAATAAAACTTAAATAAAAAATAAACCTAAACCTAAAAAAATAAACTAAAATAAAAACTGAACTAAAATAAATAAACTTAAAATAAATAAACTAAACTAAATACAAATTAAAATTAAACCTAAATAAATACAAAAAATAAAATAAACTAAATAAACAATAAAATAAACTAAATAAACTAAATGAACTAAACCTACCGGTTTATAATTTAAAAAAAAGCCTAAAACCTAAACCCTAAATGCTAAACCATAAATCCTAAACCCTAAACCCTAAACTTATAACCCTAAACTTACAACCTTAAACCCTAAACCCTAAAAAACCTTAAACCCTAAATCATAAACACTAAACAAACCCTAATCCCTAAACCCTAAACCCTAAAACCTAAACCTCAAACCCAAAAACTTTGAACTTAAACTTTAAACCTAACCTACAACCTACACCCTAAGCAAACCCCAAATCCTAAACCCTAAACTAAACTAAATCATAAAAAACCCTAAACCCTAAACCATAAACACTAAACCCTAAACCCTAAAACCTAAACTAAGCCTAATCCCCCCCGAAACCATAAACCCTAAACCCTTAACTCAAACCCAAACTCTAAAGCCTAAAACCAAAACCTTAAACTATTAAAGCCTAAACCCTAAACCCAAAACCCTAAATCATAAAAAACCTAAACCATAAAGGCTAAACCCTAAACCCAAAACACTAAACCCTAATCCCTAAACCCTGAAAACCATAAACCCTAAAGCCTAAACATTAAACCCTAAACCTAAACCCTAACCTTAAACCCTAAATCCTAAAACCCTAAACCCTAAATCACTAAACTCTAAACCCTGCCCTAAACCCTAAACCTTAAACCCTAAAAACCTAAACCTAAACTAAATAGCAATAAGAAGAACAATAACAACAAGCCTTAATCCCACTAGGTGGGGTCAGCTACATGAATCCTTCATCTCCATTGTGTCCTATTATGTGTTAAATTCTCATTTAATTCAAGTATACTAAGATCATTTTTTATACATCTTAACCAAGTCTTTTTAGGTCTACCTCTACCTTTCTTAACATAAGGCAAATCTAATGCATCTACTCTCCAAATCAGGTCATCGGACGACCAATGCTTTATGTGGCCAAACCATCTAAGGCGACTCTCTAATCTTATCTTCCACTGGAGCTACTCCATTTTTTTCCCAATCATACTCATTTCACATTTTATCTCTAAGAGTAAAGCCACTCATCCACTGAGCATCCTCATCTCTATAACACTTAATTTAGTCTTATGCTTCTCTTTATTGGCCAACATTCAACCATAAGTCATTGCGTGTCTTACCACCATCTTATAAAATTTTCCTTAAGTTTAAGTGGAACTTTTCTATCACATAAATGTATTCCTCCACTTCAACCATCCAACTTGAATTCTACTACCATTGCCGGCCCCAAGTCCAGATGCAAAAGTTGAGGGTTTAGGTAGTCGAAGCAAAGATAAAATATGTCTAAAATAATCATGACATGAATCCTTTACATCATTGGTTAACCTAAACTAAATAAAACCTAAAAATAAAATTAAAAAAACCTAAACCTAAATAAAATAATAAGCTAATCTAAAACCTAAACCTAAACCTAAAAATAAAATAAAATAAACTAATTAAAAACTAAAATAAAATAAATAAAAACCTAAACTAAACTAAAAAATAAAATAAACTTAAGTATAAAAAATCGTAATAAAATAAAAATAAAATAACCATAAAATAAAATCAAATATAAACTAAATAAAAACCTAGACCAAAAAAAAAACCTTAAAATATAACCTAAAAATAAATAAAAATTAAAACCTAAACCCTAAACTAAAAAAAAAACCTCAACCTAAAATAAAAATAAAATTAACAAAATAAAATAAACCTAAACCTAAGCTAAAATAAACTAAACTAAAATAAATGAAACCTAAACCTAATCCTACAATAAAGTAAACCTAAACTTAAACCTAAACTAAAAAAAATAAAATAAACTAAAAATAAACCTAAACCTAAACTAAAAAATAAAACATAAAAATAAACACAAAATAAAAACCTAAAAGCTAAACCTAAAAAAACAAAATAAAAACCTAAACTTGATCTAAAAATAATAATAAAACCTAACCTGAAAAATAAAATAAAAATAAAACTCAACTAAAAAGTAAACTTAAACCTAAACCAAAACCTAAAAAATAAACTAAAATAAAAAGCCTAAATGAAAATAAATAAACCTATAATAAATAAATTAAATAAAATAAAAATAAAAAATAAACCAAAATAAAAAAATAAACTAAAATAGATAAAAAATAAACTAAATAAACCTAAACCTATTGATTTACTTAATTTTAAAAAAAGCCATAAACTCGAAATCCTAAAGTTATCGGTTAGGTTATTGGCTAATTGGTTGTATTATTTTATCCTTTCTGTTGGTGACATATCAAGGGGACATGGTTTAGCATCATTTTGAATGGTGGAGGTTTTGTTTGGTTATTACTTTCTCGCCTTTGTTGAATGTGGCTTGGTGGTCGATTTTTTGAATCTATTTTATTTCCGGTTTTGTCCTCTTCCTATTTTAGGCTTCCTCTTGGCTACAAGTATTCTAGGTTAGGTTGAGGGCTTTTGGTGGTTGTTATTTTCTTGCTGCCTTGGGTGATTTTAGCTTGATGGCTTGTTGGACTTTACATTGACTTGGGTTTTCTTCTACTATGGTAGAGGCTATGTTGGATGTTTGGATTGGTTGGTTGTTTCTCTATTGTGTGGTGTTTTGCAAGTTTTTCTTCTTTCCATGGTCGATGGGGATCTTTCCTTTGTTGGTCACTAATGATGGGTTATTCTCCTCGCCTAATCAATGTTTTACTTAGCTTCTTTGGTGGGAGGACTTTAGTTGTCCTATGAATCTTGGTTGGATGCCTTTCTCTTTGTTGGTTTTGTTTTCTTCTTCTTGGCCAATTCAGAGCCTTTTATTGTCCCGGCCAAACCTCGTCGATCCTTAATTGGGATTTTGGTTTCTGATTGGTTTCCTTTTTGTGTGCGGTTTTAGTTTTGGCTTGTTAAGGTATCTGGTGGTTTTGGTGGTGTTAATAAAATTTTAACATTGTATCTGTTCCTTTATGTAATAAAATTTTAACTGAACTTAAACCTAAATCCTAAACCTAAACACTAAACCCTCTAAAATAACTAAACCCTAAAACCTAACTAAATCTAAACCTAAACCCTAAACACTAAACCTTAAACTAAAACTTAAACCCAACTACTAATCTCTAAACCTAAACCTTAAACTATAAAAACACTAAACCCTAAACCTAAACCTAAACTAAACCTAAACCTAAACTCTATACTAAACCTAACCTAAGCTTAATCTAAACCTTAAACCCAACTAAACTTAAAACTAAACCTTAAACCCTAAATTAATTTTAAACCCTAAACCCTAAACCCTAAACCTAAAAAAACAATAAACTAAACTTAAACCTAAACCCTAACTAACCTTACACCCTAAGCTAACCCTAAACCCTAAAACCTAAACCCTAAACCCTAAAAACCTAAAACCCTAAAGCCTAAACACTAAACCCAAAACCCAAAACCCTAACCCTAAACTCTAAACCTAAACACTAAACACTAAAAACATATAAACCTAAACCTAAACTAAATAAAACTTAAAAAATAAAATAAATAAAACCTAAATTGAAATAAAATAAAATAAAAACCTAAACTAAAACCTAAACCTAAACCAAAAAATAAAATAAAATAAACTAACAAAAATAAATAAAAATAAAATAAATAAAAACCTAAACTAAACAAAAAATAAAATAAACTTAAGAATAAATAACCTAAATAAAATAAAAACTAAATGTAAAAGAAAAATAAAATTAACCTAAAATAAAATAAAATAAAAACCTAAACCTAAAAATTAAACCTAAAAATTAATAAATAATAAAACATAAACCTTAAAACCTAATAGACCTAAACCTTAAGAATGGGCAGAACCTTGATGGGAGGAACATCATTGTTAACAAGGATCAGTTTATATCTGGTGGTGTAGGCGAAGGCGAAGGCGATAGTTATCATAATGGTGGTGGGTGATCTAGAGGTGCTAGTGGATATAGGGGCGGTGGTCGAAGCAATGGTGGTTATGAAAGCGAAAGGAGCGATAGAGGTTACAACCGTTGTGGTGGCGGAGAGAGAGATTGGGAATATGATGGTGGATCCCTCTATTCGAGAGGCCGAGGTGGTTTTGATAGGAACGAGAAACAATAACGGCCGACCGCTACTTATGGAACTGTCTTTACAAGAGAGCCGTTATCTAGGTTTTGCTTTTATGTGTGCTAATTTTCCAACTATGTTGTCACTTTTGTCTTAAAAACTTGGTGTGTTACTTAGTTGATGGAATCAAAAAGAATAAATGTTGAACCTGAATTTGTTCTTTGTTAACAAAACAAAAACAAATAGCCTAAACCCTAAACCAAAACCTGAATCATAAACCAAAAACCTAAACCCTAAACCCTCAACCCTAAGAACCCTAAACTCTAAACCCTAAACCCTAAACATAAAACCCAAAACTCTGAAACCCAAAACCCTAAACCCTAACCTCTAACCTCTAAACCCTAAACCCTAAAACTTAAATCCCAAACCCTAAACACTAAACCCTAAACTAACCATAAACCCTAAACCTTCAACCCTAAACCCTAAAAAAGCTAAAACCTAAACAATTAATAAATAAACCTAAAGAAAAATAAAATAAAATAAGAACATAAACTAAAACTTAAACCAAACAAAAAACCAAAACCTAAACCTAAATAAAATAAAATATAAAATAAAACTAAACTAAAATAAAATAAATAAAATTAAACTAAACAAAAAAAAATTAAAAAATAAGATAAAGTAAACACTAAACCTAAAATAAAATAAAATAAAATTAAACAAAATCTAAACCTAAATAATAAACCAAAAAAATAAAATGTAAAAAAATAAATAAAAAATTAAACATAAACCCTAACTAAAAAAAGGTAAACATAAAATAAAAAATAAAATAAACCTAAACCTAAAAAATAAAATAAAATATACTATAAATAAAACTGAACATAAACCTAAACCTAAAATAAACTAAAAATAAACCTAAACTTAATCTAAAAAATAAATCTTAAAAATAAACATAAAATAAAAACCTAAAACCAAAACATAAAAAAATAAAATAAAAACCTAAACCTAAAAATAGAAAATAAAACTTAAACTTAAAAAAAAATAAAAAAATAAAAAAATTAAACTAAACTAAAAATTATAAATAAACCTAAACCTAAATCTTAAAAATAAACTAAAATAAAAAACTTAATGAAAATTAATAAACTAAAATCAATAAACTAAACAAAATAAAAATAAAAAATAAACTTAAATAAAAAAATAAACTAAAATTAATAAAAATTAAACTAAACAAACCAAATAAAACTAAACCTACTGATTTTCTTAATTTTTTTTAAAAAAACCCCTAAACCTACAACCCTAAACCCTAAACCCTAAACCCTAAACCCTAAATCCTAAATTAAAAAATTTTTAAAAAAATTTAAAAAAAACCCTAACCCTAAACCCAAAACCCTAAACCTATAACCCTAAACCCTAAACCCTAAATCCTAAACCCAAAACCCAAAACCCTAAAATCCTAAACCCTAAACCCTGAACCCTAAACCCTAAACCTTAAAACCTAACACCCTAAACCCTAAAATCTAAACCCTAAACCCTAAACCCAAAACCCTAAAGAGCTAAAAACCTAAACCTAAACTAAATAAAACTAAAAAATAAAATAAATAAAAAGCATAAACCAAAATAAATAAAATAAAATAAAAACATAAACTAAAACCTAAACATAAACCAAAAAAGAAACTAAAATAAAAAATAAGAACTAAACTAAAATAATTAAATAAAAAGTTGAACTAAACTAAAAAATAAAAAAGCATTAAAAAAATAAAAACTAAACTTAAAATGAAAATAAAATAAACCTAAAATAAAAAAACTTACAATAAAATAAACCTAAAATATAAACTAAATAAAAAATCAAGTAAAAATAAAAATAAAAATAAACATAAATAAAATTTAAATAAATTAAATAAATAAAAAATAAACTAAATAAACATAAACCTACTAGTTTACTTAATTTTAAAAAAAAGTTAAAAAATTTAAAAAATTAAAAAACCATAGCCCTAAACCCTAAGCACTGAACCCTAAACCTTAAATCCTAAACCCTGAAACCCTAAACCCTAAATCCTAAACGGTAAACCCTAAAACCCTAAACAATAAACCCTAAGCCCTAAACCCTTAACCATAAACCCCAAACCTAAAACCCAAAACCCTAAACCTAAAACCTTAAAAACCTAAAAAGCTAAACCTAAAGTAAATAAAATGTAAAAATAAAATAAATAAAAAATTTTAAACATAAATAAAATAAAATAATAAAATAAAATAAAAATTAAACTAAAACCTAAACCTAAACCTAAATAAATCTAAAATTAAAATAACATAAAAAAATAAAACTAAACTAAAATAAATAAAAAATTTAATTAAACTAGAAAAATAAAATAAACCTAAAAATTAAAAACCTAAATAAATAAAAACTAAATAAAAACTTAAACCTAAAAAATAAACATAAAAAAAAAAATTTAAAACATAAACTAAAAAAACATGAACCTAAAATAAACATAATAAAATAGACCTAAACTTAATCTAAAATAAAATAAACTAAAATAAATAAAACCTAAATGTATGCCTAAAATAAACTAAACCTAAACCCTAAAATAAATAAATAAAATAAAATAAACTAAAATAAACCTAAACCTAAACTAAAAATTATACCTAAAAAATAAACCTAAAGTAAATACCTATAACTTAAACCTACAAAAATAAAATAAAAACCTAAACTTAAACCCGAAAAATAAAAAATAAAATATATACCTAAAAGTTAAAATAAAAACAAAACTAAACTATAAAATAGGCATAAACCTAAACCTAAATGTAAAAGCTAAACAAAATTAAGAAACCTAAACTAAAATAAATAAACTTAAAATAAATAAAATAAACTAAATAAAAATAAAAGATAAACCTAAATAAAATAAAAAAATAAAGTAAAAAAAAATAAAAAATTAACTAAATAAACTTAAACTAGGGTTTTCTTAATTTAAAAAAACCCCTAAACCCTAATCCTATAACCCCAAACCTACAACCCTAAACCTTAAACCAGAAACTAACCCAAAACCTAAAGCCTTAAAATAAATAAAACCCTAAATTAAACTAAAAAATTAAAAACCTAAATAAAAAAACAAAACATTAATAAAAAACTGATAATAAAATAAAATAAAAACTAAATAAAAACCTAAATAAAAATAAAATAATTTAAAATAAATAAAAGATAAACTAAATAAACATAAACCTACTAGGTTACTTAATTTTTTAAAAAATTAACCCTAACCCTAAACGCTAAACCATAAAACTAACCCTAAACCCTAAACTTACAACCCTAAACCCTAAACCCTAAATTGTAAACCCTAAACCTAAGCTTTAAACCCTAAAACTATAATCCTAAACCATAAACCCTAATCCCTAAACCCTGAAACATACAACCCTAAACCCTATACTCTAAACCCCAAACTATAAACCTAAAACCCTAAACCCTAAACTCTTAAACCCTAAACTTAAACACTGTTAAACCTAAACCCTAAACCCTATAACCTAACCTAAACCCTAAACCCTAAACCTAAAACCTACAACCTAAACCCTAAACCCTAAACCCTAAACCTAACCCTAAACCCCAAACCCTAAAAACCTTATAACCTAAAACTAAACAAATAAAATCTAAAAAATAAATTAAATAAAAAAACCTAAACTTATATAAAAAAATTAAATAAAATTAAAAACTAAACTAAAACCTAAACCTAAACCAAAACTTAAACCAAATCTTAAATCTAAAAAAAAATAAATAAAAAATAAAAAATAAACTAAAATCAAATAAATAAAACCCTAAACTAAACAAAAAAATAAAATAAACCTAAAAATTAAATACCTAAATGTAAAATAAAAATAAAATAAAATAAAACCTAAAAATAAACCTAAAAATAAATAAAAAATAAAACCTAAACCCTAAACTAAAAAAAAACCTAAACCTAAAATAAACAAAATAAAATAAACCTAAACCTAAACTAAAATAAATAAAACCTAAACCTAAACCTAAAATAAATTAAACCTAAACCCTAAACTAAATAAAATAAAATAATCTAAAAATAAACCTAAACCTCAACTAAAAAAAACCTAAAATAAAAAAAACCTAAAACCTAAACCTAAGAAAATAAATTATATTATTATAACATAAACCCTAACCTTGACTATTAGAGATTTGAATACCATAAACCCTAACGCTAAATCATTTTATAATAACATATATTATAGTATAATGTTGCATCATATATTTGAGCATGTACTAATGTGATTTTGGATGTTATAAGATGTTTTGAAATGTTCTAGTATATTATGGAATTATGCCTTATAGTCTATATTAATTTAAATCATAAAAATTTTGATTTAACAAATTAGATGATGAAATTTATTAGATTTGAAGTGGGAATTAGTTTTAGTACCAAAGGTGCTATGCCACTTGTAGTCTAAAAAAGTAAGATTTTATGTTCAAAATAAATATTATATGTTGTAGCATAGTGTAACATCATATATCATAATATATTGTTCTACATAATTTAAATTCTTTAGTATTTTATAATCATGCAATCGAGCTTGCACTAGCATTATTTATAAAAATGTTGATTTATACTTTAAAATGGTGGAATTTGGCCATATTCATAATAGTAGAGCATGGCATCATAATATATTATTTCAATTTAATATATGTAAGTGATACAACTAAAACATATAGTTTTTTTATTATTTAGACTAATTTTATGATTTTAATCATAAGAATTCCCTTGTGATGTGATATGCAATATAATATAATATAATATGTTATAGTGTATTATCATATAGGATGCCAAAACATAGTGTAGCATCATTATTATAGCATAGTATTGTCTATTAATACTTATTGTTTAGCAAATTTTAGTCCGTTATATGATGTAGTAGAGTTTGTGTTGGTATAATTCATAAAAATGCTAATTTATAGGTTGGGATGATGGGATTTGGCCAAATTTAAGGTAAGCTTTAGAGAATATCATTGGGGTGCTATGGTGTGTTATTTAATCAAAAGAATGGAATTTTACATCCAAAATAAATGTTCATTTTTCAACCAAATTTTATAATTTTTGCTAAAAGTTTTTCATTTTAAGGTGTAATGTAAGATAATATATTATATGAAAGCATATTAAAATATAATGTACATAACAATATACCTTCACATATATATGAATGTGGTGGTGTGTTAGTAAATGTTATTGTACATTTTAGTATGTTTTACTTTTGTTATAATACATCAAAACTAATAAAAATGTTAATTTGTAGGTTGAGATGGAAGAATTTTGGTAAATTCACAGCACACACCAAGAAGCAACACCAAAATTATGCTATTTTGGTCCATTTCTAATAGAAAATAAATAATTTTACATCCAAAGTGAACATTATTCAGATTTTGATAAATTTTGTTATTTGTTCCTTTTAAGTGATTTTAATGAGGTGTAATGTTAGATAATATTTTATATTATAGCAAATTATAATATAACATCATATATTATAATATAATATAGTGTGTTAATTCACACTATAATATGTTTAGCATGATATTGTATAGTTAGTTTGAGCTTGCACCATCACAAATCATAAAATGTTGATTACAATGTTAAGATGATGTAATATAAATGAATACCTTGTTAGTCTTTTGGTTGAAGTATAAATGATTTTCATAAGAGAAGAAATAAGATTTGATGAGAATTCCATGTCAAGGACATGGAGGGAGATCCGCTAGGGGATCACACATGCATTGGACATGACATATGGGGGTCTGTCGAGCCCATAGAAGAAGAAAATCTACTGGAGATATGGTTTGAATTTAATTTGACTATATGATTTCTAGAAAGAAGATCTGTTGGGGATAAGAATATATAATTTACCATGAGTTAAGATCAAATTGACTTTAATTAATTTTGTTTTAACTAATGTGGAGGCACATCTGCTAGAGATATGGGCTTGAGTTTGAGGATCGCATGAATCTTCCACTAAGTGGTTCGCTATCTGTTGATTGGGATTTGAGTTTGATTTCATAGATTTGTTTGGGAATGTATCTATTGGGGATAAGAGTTTGGTTGGATTTTATTGATTTAGACTCTGAGGGTTTTACTTGGTTCTACCAAGGAGAAGGGTGTGATTTTGGAAAATTAGATTTAATTTAATTGTTATATGAGTATGGTGATGGAACTTAATATTCGACCTACCTCGTGTTTTCAAATCCAAAGGGATAGTCTACCTAATGCAGGTAGAGCTAGCCAAACTAAGGGATTCTTTTGGAGTGCACAAGAAGAAGATAGTAGACTTACATCATCTAAAGTGAGGAACAACCAGGGTGACTTGTTGGATGCACAACAAATCAAACCCGACCTAGGCCACCGAGTGAATGTCGCTGGGGACTTATGTCTAAAAAGTAGTCGATTAATTTTATCTTAATTTCATGATTTGATATGGTTTGTTTGGTTTAGTTTTATTTTGAATTGAAGGCATATCTACCGGGATGTGAGCTCGATCAAATTTGATTGATTTAATTTATGGACCATGTCGCGCTTGGACGAGAAGAGGCTATATCGACTTGTCCTATCTCATTTATAAATCCAAAGGGATAGTCTACTTGTATGGGGTAGGCTAACCAGCCAAGGGGTTGCCTTTCAACAATGGTCGTGTTAAGAAAAGCATAGTAGACTTACATCTTCTTAAGCAAGGAACAACCGGGTGACTTGTTGGTAGCTCAACAAATAGAACCCGACTAAGGGAGATTACAGTGAATGTCCCTAGGGACTTATATGAACTCAAGAGTAATCGTTCTTTATAGGAGTTTTACACTACCCTAAAGATAGATGCAAAAGGTACCACTGGGTGTCCTCCTAATCCATAGTGAATATATACTTTGTTTATATGTTTGCATGGACCCTATTGGTGCAAGGGACCACACTAAGAAGCTGCTATGTCAACCTATCTCGATTTATCGACCAAGGGAAAATGCACATCCTCAAGAAATTTGCCAAAGGGTGGTTAATAGGAAAGGGGAACTGTCCAATCTAATATTAACCGGGTAGTGTCTAAATGGGGTCGCAAAAGATGTGATTCAAATATAGTGTTAATAGGGGAGGTGTTTCTAAGGGAGTTATCATAAGCCCTAGAAAAAAAAACCTATAAGTGTATGATGGCTAACTCAAGGAGAAAGCGTAGCAGACTTAGATCTGCCATGAGTGTTGTATCTTAAGATGCAAGAACCAACCAACCTAAGGTGTACCTATTAGCATGAGTGGGGTATTCATCAGCATAATGAGAACCAACCAACCTAAGGTGCCCCTTGTGCAATAATCAATCTAGAAAGAAAGTTATAGGCTTACAATTTTCAAGCAAACCGATCATCGATAGTCTATCATTGAGACATATGCTATTTGACCTGAGTGACTACTAGCAAAAAGAAGAATTTGACCCAAACTTGAAGCTATCGAGTGAAGGAGTCTCTAGGGACTTATCCTAAAACTCAAATATACTTAACCCAATTACAATAATCTAAGAAGAAAGAGTAACATACTCACATCTTCTTAAATAAAGCCAATATGATTTTATCACCACGCAATAAGGCCTACCAAACCAACAAGGTGCTCATCGATGTGTAATGGCCAAGTAATGAAGGAAAGCATATCACTTACATCCTCTAAAATAAGAATACCACTAGGGTGACAAACTACAGGTAGACGCCACCACCAAGAGCATCTATTGAGTGTGTTGGGGCATTATCTCAACTTAGAGTAGCTCGAGATAAAAGATATGTGTTTATTTTATATGTTTGTGTGTAGTTTGTATTTATTTTGAGTCGAAGGGTAGACATCGCTGAGTTCATTACACTTACTCTAAGGACATCATGGTGTTCAAACAAGAATACTTTCAAGATTGAAGAGATTGAATTCAAAATGGAATTTTCATTGATGATAATTATTTTCAAACATGATTTATAATATTTTCTTAAGTAGATCCTATTAATTGGAAGCTCGCCTCCCTTATAATTAATAAGTCGATAAGATCCTCTTGGTAGGCCTTCTATGGAAAAGTCCCGAGTGGGTTCAAACTTGCCTCCCATCTTCGACATAACAATCGCCTCCTTAGAACTAAAATAAGCTCTCCTACTTGAAAACCTCTAGGACTAAACCCTAAACCCCAAAACCCTAAATACTAAACTAACCCTAAACCCTAAGCTAACCCTAAATCTTAAACCCTAAAATCTAAAAACCCTAAACTCTAAAGCTTAACCACAAAATCTTAAATGATAAACCCTAACCATAAACCATAAACCCCAAAACCTTAAATCCTAAAACTCTAAACCCTCAACCTTAAACCTTCAAAACATAAAAACCTAAACCAAAACTAAATAAAACTTAAAAATAAGATAATTAAAAAAGCCAAAACATAAATAAAATAATAAAATGAAATAAAGTAAAAACCTAAACCAAAACATTAAAATGAAAGAAAATAAAAATGTAAAAATAAAATAAAATAAATAAAACCTAAACTAAACTAAAAAATAAAATAAACTTTAGAAAAAACCTAAATAAAATAAAACTAAATGTAAAATAAAATAAAATAAACCTAAAATAAAATAAAAAAAGAATTAAATAAATATCTAAACCTATAAAATAAACTGAAAATAAATAAAAAATAAAATCTAAACCATAAACTAAAAAAACCCTAAAACTAAAATAAATATAAAATAAAAAAATAAAATAAACCTAAACCTAAACTAAAATAAACTAAACTAAAATAAATAAAACCTAAACCAAAACCTAAATTAAATAAAATAAAATAAACTAAAATAAACCTAAACCTAAACTTAAAACTTAAAAATAAACCTATAATAAAACCAAAACCTAAACCTTTAAAAATAAAATAAAATCAAATCATAAACCTAAAATAAAAAGTAAAACATAAACCTAAAAAAGAAAATAAAAATAAAACTCAACAAAAAAATAAACCTAAACCTAAAAAATATACTAAAATAAAAAATCCAAAATAAATAAACTAAACTGAATATAAATAAAAAGTAAACCTAAATATAAATTAAAAATAAAGTAAAATAACATAAAAAAACATAATATACTTAATAAACCTAAACCTATCGGTTTACTTAATTTAAAAAAAAACCTTAAACCCTAAATCCTAAATCCTAAACCCTAAACCCTAAACCTACACCTAAACCCCAAAACAATAAACCCAACCCTAAACCTTAAACCCAAAATCCTAAACCTAAAGCTAAAGTAACAAAATAAATTAAAAAATAAACCTAAACCTTAAAACCTAATAAACCTAAACCCTAAGAAGAACCTTAATGGTAAGAACATCACCATCAACTGGCCTCAGATCTAGCTGTGGAAGTGAAGGTGAGGCGGATTACCGCAGGTGGTGGGGATCTAGAGGTGGGATATGGAGGTGGTGGCATGGAGGTGGGAGGATAGAGGCCATGGGGGCAGGAGGGATTGATATGATGGTGGATCTCACTACAAAGGTCTGGTTATGGCAGGGAGAGATTAGGGTTATGAACGTGATCTCTATACTGAGAGGTTGGGGTAATGATGGGAACTAGAGAAACTTAAGAATGGCCAATCCGATCTACTGCTTATGGAACTATGTCTTTATATTAGAGATGATTCTAATTATTTAGGGTTTTTTTGCTATATGCATGCTCATTTTTGATCCATGTCATCACTTTTTTCTTAGAAATCTTGGTGGGTTACTTGGTTGATGAAATTGAAAAAAATAAATGTTTTGTCTAATTTGTTCTTAAAAAAAACCCTAAGCCCAAAATACTATAAACTCTAAACCATAAACCCTAAACCCTAACCCTAAAACCTAAACATAAAATCCTAAATCCTAAACCCCAAACCATAAACACTAAACCCTAAACTCTAAACCCTAAACTCTAAACCCCAAACCCTAAACCTTAAACCCTAAACATTGAACCTAAATTAACCCTAAACCTAAACCCTAAAAAAGCTAAATATCTAAACCTAAACTAAATAAAACCTAAAAGAAAATAAATAAAAAATGATTTATTTTATTGAAAAGTCTATAAGATCTATTAGAAAGAGAGTATCCTAAGAAAATACTATCTTCTGATTTGTAATCAAACTTACCTAAATGCCCTTTTCCATTATTCAAAATAAAACATTTATGTCCAAATACTTGAAAGTGTTCAATCTAGGTTCTTTCAAAAAATAATTCATAGGGTGTCTTCTTCAAAATTGGTCTAAATAGATCCTATTCATCACATAACATGTAGTATTTATTTCTTCTACTCAAAAAATATTTTTGCAATTTATACTCATTAAGCATAGATCTACCTAATTCATTTAATATTCTACTTTATCTCTACTACTCCATTTTGTTGGGGAGTTCTAGGTGCAAAAAGATTTTGTCTAATCCCATATTCATCTCAAGAATCCTCAAATATATTATTTTCAAATTTTCATAATGATTTGAACCTTATTAATCAAAAGGCCTTGTTCTCTTTGAATATATTTAGAAAACTTCCTAAACTCAACAAAAGCATCATCCTTACAAGTTACAAACAAAAAACCCAAATATATCTAGAGAAATCATCAATAATCACAAAACCATAATTTTTCCACCTAAGTTTGGTGCTAATTGGACCAAATAAATCCATGTGCAACAATTTTAGAGGTCTTGAAGTAGAAATAATATTTTTACTTGTAAATGAGCTTCTAGAATGCTTTCCATGAATACATGCATCAAAAACATAAAATGAAATTTTAATTTAGGTAATTCAACTACTAAATCAAGTTTAGCAATTTTATCAAGTGTGTGCATGTTTATATGGCATAGTCTCCTTTGCCATAACCATATATCATCATGAGTGCTTTTAAAATAAAGTAAATTTAAATTCACATAATGAAAGCTATCTAAATAAATGACATAAATATTTTTATGTCTTTGTCACTAACAAAACATTTTCAATATTTTTATAATACAATATGATGCATGAAATACTACATTCAAACCTTTATCACATAATTGACTAATAGAAATTAAATTATGTTTTAATCCTTCTACAAGAAAACTTTATCTAAAGTGATAGAATTCTTACAAATATAACCAATTCCAATGAGCTTTCCTTTTCATTATCTCCATATGTAACAAATCCTCCATCACGAATTCTAAAGTTATGAATTTACTTTTATCTCCGTCATATGTCTTGAACATCCACTATCCAAGTACCACATGCCTTCTTTGATTTTTCTTTGAAGGCATTCCTGCAAAATAAAATCACATGTTAACTTTTGGAACCCAAACATGTTTGGGTCCACATTCTAAATTCAAGCAAGATATCTTGCATGTGTGGTTTGTGTAGTTGTAACTTTGGTACCGATACATAAGATGATTTCTTAGTGTTTTCTAATTTACTTGCAAAGCAATCAAATGAAATATTCCCTTTTGTATCATAATTATTGCACCAAACATTAGTGTTTGCAAATGGCTTAGCACAATAATTATAAGATAAGTGGGATGTGTATGATGCAAATAATATTTATTAAATGTTTTACTTGATGAAGCATTATAATGAACTTGTGATTTCAAACATAATTCTAATCTTGCTTTTAATAAGATATTTTCTCTTCAAGTTTACATACAAGGAATAAATATTTTCATTTTTTAGATTATCACATACATTTTAAATCACAAAAATGCATATCTAAATTTTTATTTTCATTTTCTAAGGTTTTGTATTTTTTTTAAGTTTTTTATATTAAATAACTAAATTATTAAAAGCATTATCTAATTCATCATAAGATATAACATTACGTACCTCTTGAGAATCTAAGTTAGATTCTCCATTATAAGACATATGTTGACCTATTTCATGATGAAGTACTTGATTCATTTGAATTTGGATTGTCCCATAAAGCCTTCTTCTTCTTGTGGTACTTTTTCTCCTTCAATTTTTTTCTTCTACCCACATCAATCTCTTTCTTCTTTGATTCAACAATGTTTGGACAATCACTTGTTATGTTTCTTGGCTTTTACAATGGAAGCAAATGATCCCTTCACCTCCAAGAAATTCTTAGTTTGAAATTTATAGTTTTAGATTTTTATACCTTTGAATCTTCTTCCTTAGCAAGTTCCCAAGCCTTTGATAGAATGACCACCTCATCACTATCACCATCCGGAAGGTGTTATGTTCATCACTATCATCAACTTGTAATATAATGGCTTTTCCTTTCTCCTTCTCTCTTTGGTTAAGTTATCCATCTTATCCCTTTGAGCAATAACCTATTCATGTGCTATCAAAGATCCCAAAATTTGATCAAGTGGATAAATCCTTAGCTTCACTAATAGCTTTATTTATTCTTTTGGAAGACATTTAAGAATCTTATAGACTAAGTCTTGATTCTTAAATGTTTTTCCAAAAGAATGCAATGGGTTAATTACTTTCATGAATCTAGTATATATATTAGAAATAGATTCGTATGAGACATATGAAATAACTCATATTCATGAACAAGTCTATTAATATTAGCATCTCTAACTTCTAGTTCCATCATAAGTTTTATTGAGTTTATCCCATATTTCTTTGTTGTACTTAACATAGAAATTTTCATGTAATCATTAGGTAATAAAGCACAATGTAAAGTATTACAAGCCATAGCATTTAATTCATCAAGTTCTCTTCTACAATCCATTCCTCAAAAGTTTTTCTACTTTAATGCCATTTACTTCTTCTGTGGGTGTATGATATTGATGTGTCAACATATACCACATGCCTTCATCTTGACCTCTTAAAATGTACTAATTATATTTTTCTAATAATCAAATGGTACACTATCTAAAAGTTGAGGTCTATGAGTGAATTGTCCCTCTAAGTGAACCCTTTGGAAACTTTATGCCATAGTGAAAAGAGCTACTTTTGGATGTTAAGCCAATAAAAGAGCCTATACCAATTGTGAGTCAAGATAGCACCCAAGAGGTGTGAATTCAATATTAAAAATTTTAAAATACAATTCTTAATGCAGCAAAATAAAAGTACAAGAAAGTAAAGAGAGATAATAGGCACATTAATGGTTTGGCCAAACCCCAAAACCAGCTACACGCCCACGATAGCCACCCCTGATAGGTATCCACTAAATGCAAAATAGCTTACAAATAGTACTCTCCTATAATGGGGTAGTATAACCCCACAATAATATAAAATGTCTACAAAAGTACAACCCCAATATAAATTTTATAGCATAAAAAAAGAAAAATACAAAATAATAAATTTTGATAAAATATATCTCTCACAAATATACCAACCTATCCAATTCAAAAGTGATCTCACAACTTATAAATGATTACTTTACAACTTAAAATTTTGGCAAGATATGATGCTCACTTAATATTGATAAGAAATAATAAAATAAATATCTTAAAGTGATCTTACTAAGATGTTTATGTTATTATAATTTGTAGACTAATATAAAAATGATTTCAAAATAAATTCACAATATTCTTTTGCACAATAAAATAAATTTCAGCAAAGAATGATTTATTTTATTTTAACCAAAAGATGCTTTCAATTAATGCAAATGTTCACAAAATACTTAAATAAAATTAGTATATGATAGATCTAAGTAGGCTAGTAAGCTTTTAATTAAAAAGAGAGATCTAACAAGTATGAAAATAATTTTAGCACAATAAATTAATTTAAAATGCTTAAAATAAACTTCTAAAATAGATTTAAGAATAAATGATCTTTCTAATTAGACTAATGAAGAAATATTTCAAGAAACCAAAACAAATTTGTAGGAAAATAAAAATTTCAACAACTTTAAATAAATCCTACAAACTATCACAAGACTTTTTCACAAAAAAATGATTGAAGAAACTTTGATGTGAAAAACTTAGACTTTGATGTCCAAAGACTAATCCACCAAAAAATATAAATTGGAAAGAATAAATAGATGGTGAAAATAGTATGAACAACTAAAAAAGGATTAAGATCAACAAAACAAATTTAAGTAATTTGAGAAAGCTTGCTTAGTTGAAGATGTTGAAGCTTCCAAACCAAGGATTTGATCTTGTAATGTTTGGAGAACACTTGGAAGGAAAATCTAAGAAATTTTCTCTTAGATTTGCTGAGGGATTTTGAATTTGAATGAGGAATGCTTTCTTGAAGAGAATGAGGGCTATTTATAAGCAAGAAGATCATCTTGAATTATTTCAAAATATATATTATTATAACATCAATTTATCATATAATAATTTAATATTCAATAAAAAATATAATTTATTTTCAATAAATATTAAATTTAAATAACCAAAATTTGGCTATTCACATGGGCAAGTCAAAAATAATCAAATATGGCTCTTAGTACATTCAAAGCATATAAAATATAATCATTATTAAAATCATCTAATGTTTGAAAAGTCATATTAAATTCAATTTTAATCAAACGTGGATCATGTAACCGATCAAATTAAAGAAAAAAATCCAAGGAATCTATGGAGATGAAATCGATATAAATTTCTTGATTTTAAGATTACTTTGGCTAAAATACCACATACACATTTTGAAATATGACATTCATATAAGTTATCATATAATCTTAAAAAAAAATTAAAAATATATGTAATAATTTCAAATTAAAATTATGTAATATAATAATGTTAAATTTATATAAATTAACCTCATTATCATTATTTAAAATAAAAATAATATGTTAACTTGTGAGAAAATTGATTCATGTCAATGAACTCATATGAATTTTAAGATAGTTATAAATGCATATAACCTAAAATATTGTATCTTGAGCTTCACATTATCCATTTTGATCAATCTTTCATTCTTCTATTCTTGCAATTTTCTCAAACATATTATGAGACATATTGGATATGTAATTAGCAATTAATATATTTAAAACACATAAAACATACATTAGAACATCAAGCATTTATCATCAAAGTTGATTAGATTGAACATGAGGCTCATTAAGCCAAGAGGGCATTCTGAGTGGTGGTGGCGGATTTGGAGGTGCTGGTGGATATGGAGGTTGTAGTTGGAGCAGTGGTGGTTATGGAGGCAGGAGAAGCAATTGAGGTTAAAGCCATTGCTGTCGCAGAGGGAGAGATCGGGGATATGATGGTGGATCAGGCTACTCGAGAGGCAAAGGTAGTTCTGATTGGAACTGGAGAAATTGAAGAATGGTCGATCCAATCTGCTATGGAATTGTATCAGAGATGGTTCAAGATATAGGGTTTTGATTTGCTCTATGCGTGCTTTTTTTATCTATGTCATCACGTGTGTCTTAGAAAACTTAATGTGCTACTTGGTTAATGAAAAGAAGAAATATTGAATCTTAATTTGTTCTCGTTAGAAAATAAACTAAACTTAAATAAAATAAAAAACCTAAACCTAAAATAAACATAAAATAAAAAAAATTAAAACTTAGACCCTAAACTAAAAAAAAAACATAAACCTAAAATAAACAAAATAAAATAAACAAAAACTTAAATTAAAATAAATTAAACAAAAATAAATAAAACCTAATTCTAAACGATAAACTAAAATAAAATAAACTAGAAAACCTAAACTTAAACTAAAAAAAAACCTAAAACCTAAACCTAAAAAAAAAAATAAAATAAAACCTAAACATATACCTAAAAATAAGAAATAAAACCTTAACCTAAAGAATAAAATAAAATAAACTAAAACTAAACATAAACCTAAATTTTAATCCAAAATAAACTAAGATAAAAAAACCTAAACAAAATTAAATAAACCTAAAATAAATAAACAAAATTTAATAAAATAAAAAAATAAAATAAAATAAATAAATAAACTAAATAAACCTAAACCTATCGGTTTACTTAATTTTAAAAAAAAAACCCTTAAACAGTAAACCCTAAACCGTAAACCTTAAATTTAAAACCAAAAACCCTAAACCCTAAACCCTACGAGTTTACTTAATTTAAAAAAAATAAAAAATAAAAACAAAATATAAAAAACCCCAAACCTTAAACCCTAAAATAAACCCAAAAACCTTAAATCCAAAACCCTAGAATGCTAAAAACCTAAACCTAAACTAAATAAAGCCTAAAAATAAAATAAAGAAATAAAACATAAACCAAAATAAAATAATAAAAACAAATAAAAAAGCCTAAACCTAAACATAAACCTAAACCTAACAAAAATAAAAAAAATGAAAACTAAACTAAAATAACATAATAAAACCACAAAATAAATTAGAAAAATAAAATAAATAAAAAATAGAAAACCTAAATAAAATAAAAATTAAATGCAAAATAAAAATAAAATAAACCTAAAATAAAATAAAATAATAACTACATAAAAACCTAAACCAAAAAATAAACTTAAAAATTAATTAAAAATACAACCTAAACCCTAAACTTAAAAAAAATAAAACCTAAAATAAACAAAATAAAATAAATATAAATCTAAATAACATAAACTAAACTAAAATAAATAATACCCAAACCTAAACCAAAAATAAACAAAACCTAAACCCTAAACTAAATAAAATAAACAAACTAAAAATAAACATAAGCCTAAACTATAAAAAAAACCTTAAAATAAACTTAAAATAAAAACCTAAAACATAAACCTAGAAAAATAAATTAAAAACCTAAACTAAAACCCAAAAAAAAAAACCTAAACTAAAACCTAAAAAAAAACCTAAAGTAAAACCTAAACTTAAAAATAAAATAAAAATAAAACTAACAAAAAAATAAACACAACCTAAACCTAAATAATAAACTAAAATAGAAAACCTAAACTAAAATAAATAAACATAAAATAAACTAAATAAAAAAAAAAATAAACCTAAAAAACCTAAACCTTAAAAAGAAACCCCTTAAATCCTAACCTTAAATCCTATACCCTAAACCCTAAACCCTAAACTCTAAACCTACAACCATAAACATACAAACCTAAACCCTAAACTAACCCCAAACCCGAAACCCTAACCCCTAAACCCTAATCCCTAAACCCTAAACCCTACTCCCTAAATCCAAACCATGACCATAAACCTTAAACACTAAAACCCTAAACCCTTAACCCTAAACTAACCCTAACCCCTAAACACTAAACCCTAAACCCTAAACCAAACATTAAACCCTAAATATACAACCTTAATCCCTAAAACCTAAACCCTTAAACTCTAAAATAAATAAAATAAACTAATTAAAAATAAAAAATAAACCCAAAAAATTGCTAAACCTAAACTAAATCAAAATAGAATAAATAAAAACCTAAACTAAATTAAAAAATAAAATTAACTTAGAAATAAAAAACCTAAATAAAATAAAAACTATACATAAAATAAAAATAAAATAAACCTAAAATTAAATTAAATAAAAACCTAAACACAAAAAATAAACTTACAAATAAAAAATAAAACCTAAACCCTAAACTAAAAAAAAAACTTAAACCTAAAATAAATAAAATAAAATAAACATAAACCTAACCTAAAATAAATTAAACAAAAATAAATAAAACCTAAACCCTAAACCCCAAACCCTAAACCCAAAACCCAAAACCCAAAGACCTAAACCCAAAACCCTAAAGCAAAATTAAATAAAACCAAAAAATAAATAAAATAAAAAAACTAAACCTAAATAAAAATAATATTAAAATAAAAAAACCTAACCTAAAACCTAAACCAAAACCTAAACCTAAACCTATAAATAAAATAAAATAAAAACTAAACTAAAATAAATTAAATTAAAAATTAATATAAAGTGAAAAAATAAAATGCACCTAAAAATAAAAAGCCTAAATAAAATAAAAACCTAAACTAAAACCTAAACTTAAACCTAAACCTAAACCTTAAAATAAAATAAAATAAAAAGTGATAACTAAATTAAAATAAAATAAATAAAACCTAAAATAAAAAATAAAAAACCTAAACAAAATAAAAACTAAACATAAAATAAAAATAAAATAAACCTAAAATTAAATTAAATAAAAACCTAAATCCAAAAAATAAACTTAAATTTAAAAAAAATAAAACCTAAACCCTTAATAAAAAACCCCTAAAATAAACAAAAAAATAAAATAAACAAAAACCTAACCTAAAATAAACTAAACTAAAATAAATAAAACCTAAACCTAAAACCCTGTACCCTAAACCCCAAACCCTAAACCCAAAACCCAAAATCCAAGTCCTAAAACCAAAACCCTAAACCAAAAGTAAATAAAAACTAAAAATAAACTAAATAAAAAACTAAACCTAAATAAAAATAATAATAAAATAAAATAAAACCCTAAACTAAACCTAAACCTAAAACTAAACCTAAACCTATAAATAAAATAAAATAAAATAAACAAAACCTAAACTAAAATAAAATAAATAAAAATAAAAACTAAACTAAAATAAAATAAATTAAAATTTAATCCAAACTAAATAAAATAAAATAAACCTAAAAATAAAAAACCTAAATAAAATAAAAGCATAAACTAAAACCTAAACATAAACTTAAACCTAAACCTTAAAATAAAATAAAATAAAAAATGATAACTAAACTAAAATAAAATAAATCAAAACTGAAACTAAAATAAAAAATAAAATAAACCTAAAATTTAAAATCTAAATAAAATAAAAACTAAACATAAAATAAAATAAAATAAACCTAAAATTAAATTAATTAAAAATGAAATAAATAGTTAAACCTAAAAAATAAACCTAAAATAAAAAAAATAAACCTAAACCCTAAACTAAAAAAAAAATCCTAAACTTAAAATAAACAAAATAAAATAAACATAAACCTAACCTAAAATAAACTAAACTAAAATAAATAAACCCTAAACCCTAAACCCTAAACCCTAAAACCCTAAACCCTAAACACTAAACCTTAAACCCTAAAAACCTAAAAAGCTAAACCTAAATTAAATAAAACCAAAAAATAAATAAAATAAAAAACCTAAAAAAACCTAAACCTAACAATAAAATAAAATATAAATTAAAAACTAAACTAAAATAAAATAATTAATTAATAAAAACTAAATTAAAATAAATTAAATGAAAATCTAAACTAAACTAAATAAAATAAAATACACCTAAATAAAATAAACATAAAATAAACATAAAATAAAAACTGAACATAAAATAAACATAAAATAAACCTAAAAAAATAAATAAAAACTAAATACAAACTTAAACCTAAAAAATAAACCTAGAAATAATGCGTGAAAATAAATAAAAAATAAAACCTAAACCCTGAACTAAAAAAAACCTAAACCTAAAATAAACAAAATAAAATCAACATAAACCTAAACTAAAATAAATAAAACTAAAATAAATAAACATTAAACCTTAAACCCTAAACCCTAAACCCTAAAACCTAAAACCCTAAACCTTAAACCCTAAACACTAAACCCTAAACCCTAAAAACAAAAAACCTAAACCATAAATCGTAAACACTAAACACTAAATCCTAAAACTAACCTTAAACACTAAACCTACAACCCTAAACCCCTAAACCCTCAACCCTAAAACCCTAAACCCTAAATAATAAACCCTAAATCCTAAATCCTAAACCCTAAAACCTACAACCTTAAACCTTAAACCCTAAACCCTAAACCTTAAATCCTATACCCTAAACCCTAAATTGTAAACCCTAAAACCTAAAAACCTAAACCTAAACTAAATAAAATAAAAACATAAAATAAATACGTAAATTCTAAACCTAAATAAAAGAAAAAAATAAATTAATAAAAACTAAAACCTAAACCTAAACCTGAACCTAAACCTAAACCAAAACCTAAACCTAAACCATAACCTAAAAAAAAATTAAATAAAAAATAAGAACTAAAATAAAGAAAAACCTAAATTAAACTAAAAAAGTAAAACAAAAAAAAATAAAATCTAAATAAAATAAAACTTAAACATAAAATAAAAAATAAAATAAACATAAAATATAAATAAAATAAAAACTAAATAAAAACCTAAACCTAAATAATATACCTAAAAATAAAACCTAAACCTTAAACTAAAAAACAAAACTTAAACCTAAACCTAAACTAAATTAACTAAAACCTTAACCAAAACCTAAAATAAACTAAACCTAAACATAAACATAAACTAAATAAAATTAAATGTACTAAAAATAAACTTAAACCTAAACTAAAAAGTAAAACCTAAAAATAAACCTAAAATAAAAAAACTAAAACTTAAACCTAAAAAAATAAAGTGAAAACCTTAACTTAAACCTAAAAAAAAAAAAAAAAAAATTAAAATAAAAAATAAACATAAACCTAAACCTAAACCTAAAAAATAAGCTAAAATAGAAAACCTAAAATAAAATAAATAAACTATACTAAATAAAAATAAAAAATAAACCTAAATAAAAAGATAAAATAAACTGAATAAACTTAAACCAACAGATTTACTTATTATTTTAAAAAAAAACCCTAAACCCTAAACCCTAAACCATAAACACTAAATCCTAGACCCTAAACCCTAAAAGTAACCCTAAACTCTAAAACATAAACCTACAATCCTAAACCCTAAACCCTAAACCCTAGAAAGCCTTAAACCTTAAACCCTAAACAAACCCTAAACCGTAAATTGTAAACCCTAAACCCTAAACTAAAACCTAAACTTAAATTAAAACACCTAAAACTAAATAAACTAAAACCATAAACATAAATAAACTAAAATCAAAACCTAAATATAAACCTAAATAAACATAAATAAATAAACTAAAAAATAAACATAAATAAACCTAAATAAACTAAATAAATAAACCTAAACCTAAACCTAAACTAAATAAACCTAAACCTAAAATAAAAATAAAAACCTAAACCTAAACCTACACCTAAAAGATAAAAAGAACCTAAACATAAACCAAGACTTAAACTAAACAAAATAAATATAAATAAGAATAAAAACTTAAACCAAAACATAAACCTAAAAAAATAAATAAACTAAAAAAAAATAAATGAAACTAAAATAAATAAATAAATAAAATAAAACCTAAACCTAAATTAAACCTAAACTAAACTAAACTAAATAAACTAAATAAACCTAAACCCAAAACCTAAATCTAAACCTAAACCTAAACCTAACCTAAAATCCTACACCTAAAATAAACCTAACCCTAAACCTAAACTAAACTAAAAGCTAAAACTAAAACCTAAACCTAAAAAAAATTAAACCTAAACTAGACTAAATAATTATAAACTTAAACTTAAAAATAAACCTAAAACCTAAACATAAACTAAATAAAAAAAATAAAAAAATAAATAAATGAAAAATAAACCTAAACCTAAACCTAAACCTAAAACTTAAACCTAAACCTAAACCTAAACCAAAACTTAAACCTATAAACCTAATCCTAAACTTAAAACCTAATCCTAAAACCTAAACTTAAACTTAGACTAAAATAAGTATATTAAATAAACTAAACCTAATAAAATAAAAAACTAAACTAAAATAAACTAGGCTAAAAACCTAAACCTAAAAGATTAACATAAAACCTAAACCTAAACTAAAACCTAAATAAATAAGCCTAAACTTAAACCTAAACTAAAATAAACCTAAAATAAATAAAAATAAAACATAAAATAAACTAAAGAAAAACATAAACCTAACCCTAAACATAAACCTAAACCAAAACTTAAAAACCTAAACCTAAACTAAAAAAAAAAACTAAATAAAATAAATAAAGCAAAACTTAAACCTAAACCTAAACTTAAATAATAACCTAAACAAAACTAAATAAACTAAAAAAATAAATAAAATAAACCTAGACTAAATAAAACCTAAACCTAAACCCTAAACTTAAACTAAATATAAATAAATAAACCTAAACTAAACCTAAAAACATAAACCTAAACCTAAACCTAAATAAACATAAAACCTAAACCTAAATAAACCCTAAACCCTAAACCCTAAACTATGCCTAAACCCTAAACCCTACAACCCTAAACCATAAACCCTAAACCCTAAACCCTAAAACTTATAATCCTAAACCCTAAACACTAAACCCCAAACCCTAAACCTTAAACACTTATACTAACCCTAAACCCTAAACCCTAAAACCCTAAGCCTTAAACCCTAAACCATAAACCCTAAACCCTAAAACCTATAACCCTAAACCCTAAACCCTAAACCCCAAACCCTAAACCCTAAATAAACCCTAAACCATAAAAACCTAAAAAAAATAAGAAACCGATGGAGGTTATAGCTGGTGGTAGAGTGAGATATCGGAATATGATGGTGGATCCCCGCCGAGAGGTTGGGGTGGTTCTAAATGGGAAATGGAGAAACTAAAGAACCATCGATCTAATCTACTACTCTGAACTATATTTTATAGAGAGAAAGTTCTAGTTATCTTGGTATTTGACCTATGCTAATTTTATCTATGTTGTCACTTGTGTCTTAAAACTTAGTGTTACTTGGTTGATTAAATAGATAAAGAGGAAACCTAAATTTATTCTCTGCTAAGAAAACAAAACCCTAAACCCTAAACTAAAACTTGAACCCTAAACCTAAAATCAAACCCTAAACCTAAACCCTAAACCCTAAAACATAAAACACTAAACCCTAAACCCTAAACCTAAAACACTAAACTAATCATAAACCCTAAATCTAAAATCCTAAAAAAGTTAAAACCTAAACCTAAACTAAATAAAACCTAAAAATAAAATAAATAAATATTCCCAAATCAAAATAAAAAAAATAAAATAAAATAAATACCTAAACTAAAACCTAAACCTAAACCTAAACCTGAACCTAAACCTAAGCCTAAACTAGAAAAGAAAATAAAATAAAAAATAAAAACTAAACTAAAATAAAATAAATAAAACTAAACCTAAAAGATAAACATAAACATAAACCTAAACCTAAAAAATAAACTAAAATAAAACCTAAACTAAAATCAATAAACTAAAAAAAAAATAAAATAAACTTAAAAATTAAAATTAAAAAACTAAAATAAATAAAAAATAATCTAATTATACTTAAACCCTAAAAATATATAAAAATAAAAATAAAAAAAACCCTAACCATAAACCCTAAACCCTAAAACCCTAAACCCTAAACCCTAAATCCTAAACCCTAATCCCTAAATCCTAAAACCTACAATCCTAAACCCCAAACCCTAAACCTTAAACCCTAAACCCTAAACCGTAAAATCTTAAAACCTAAACTTAAATCTAAACAAAATAAAACCTAAAAAAAAAAAATTTTAAAAAACATAAACTTAAATAAAATAAAATAAAATAAAACCTAAATTAAAACCTATACTTAAACTTAAGCATAAAAAATAAATAAAACAAAATTTCAAATTAAACTAAAATAAATAAATAAATAAAACCTAAACTAAGCAAAAAAAAATAAATAAACCTAAATAAAATTAAACCATATGTAAAAAAAAATAAACTAAACCTAAAATAAAATAAAATAAAACTTAATAAAAATATAAACCTAAAAGAAAACCAAAATCGAAAACTATAAAATAACCTAAACATAAAATAGACAAAATAAAATAAACTTAAACCTAAACTAAAATAAACTAAACTAAAATAAACAAAACCTAACCCTAAACCTAAAATAAACTAAACCTATACCCTAAACTAAATAAAATAAAATAAGCTAAAAATAAAGATAAACCTAAACTAAAAAATAAAACCTAAAAATAAACCTAAAATCTAAACCTAAAAAAGAAAAAAAAACCTAAACCTAAACCTAAAAATAAAAAATAAAACCTAAACCTAAAAAAAAAAAAAATAAACTAAACTAAAAAATAAACATAAACCTAAACCTCAACCTAAAAAAGAAACTAAAATGAAAACCTAAACTAAAATAAATAAACTAAACTAAATAAAAAATAATAAAATAAGCCTAAATAATCAAATACACTAAAATAAATAAAAAATAAACTAAATAAACCTAAATCTACTTTTACATAATTTAAAAAAAACCTAAACCCAAACCTAAATCATTAACACTAAACCCTAAAATGTAAACCCTAAACATACAACCCTTAACTTTAAACCCTAAACCCTAAACCTTAAATCATAAACCTTTCTAAACCCTAAATCTTTATCCCTAAACCATAAAAAACCCTATACCTTAAAACCTAAAACCCCAAACCCTAAACCCTAATCTAACCTAAACCCTTAACCCTAAACCCTAAACCCTAAGCCCTAAAACCTAAACCCTAAACCATATAACCCTAAACCCTAAACCTTAAACCCTCAAAACCCTCAAAATCCTAAACCTTAAACCCTAAACCCTAAAATTTAAACTTATTTTCACATTTTTCCTAAGTGGAGTTATGATTTTGACCTCTGCTTTTTGGGTTGGTTTTTCACTGATTGTTGTCTTCCGCCTCATACTGAGTCGGTGGATATGATGATTTTTTACTCTAGCTTTATTCTATTTTCTACACTAGTTGGTTTGTTGGCTCTATTGAATTTGAATTACTTTTGTTGGTTTGTCATGGTTGGATGGTGGCCTTCCTAGTGGGAACTATTGCCTTTCATCTTTGGGGAATTTCTCTACTTTTTGGGTTGCTATTCCTTATTATTTTTACTAAATTCTTCTTTTTCCTTAGTTTGTGTTGGGTTATTCTCGGGATTACTCCTGCTATGTGCATTATCACATTTTATGTTGTAATTATGCTCTCGCTATATTTGTTAATAAAGTTTGGTTTCTTCCCTGCTGTTGTTTCCTTTCTATGGTGGTTGTGCTTCTTTGGACCTCTCTTGTGTGGAGCTTTATTGGTTTTCTAGTTTTCAAACTATGCTTCCTTTGTTGGTTACTTATGTCATGACTCATCCTTTACTATTTTCAGATTTGTTTTAGTCTTACTCTCTGCCTTTTTCTCTTATACTTTTAGTTGTTGTATTTGCTCTTTGTTTTCTTTTACTAATGTACTTAAATGGGGTTTTGTTTTAGGTTTCTCTAGCCTGAGCATATTAGAATTTTAGAGTTTTACCTTCTAAGGACATTATTTTTTTTATTATAATAAAATTCTAACTTTACAAAAAAAACCAAAACCCAAACCCTAAACCCTAAACCCAAATCCCTAAACCCTAAACCCTAAACCCTAAACTAAGCCTAAACCCTAAACCCAAAATCCTAAAAAGCTAAAAACCTAAACCTAAACCTTAAGCTTAAACAAAAATAAAATTAAATAATAAAATGAAATAAAACTAAAACCTTAAGTTACTAAACCTAAAAGGAAAATAAAATAAAAAATGATAATGAAATAAACAAAATAAACAAAATAAATAAATAAATAATAATTAATTAAATGAACAAAAATAAATAAATCAAACCCTAAAGTGAGAAAATAAACCTTAAATAAAACCTAAAAGTTATGGAATAGTTGTCTTTATAAGAGATATTCTAGTTATCTGTTTTGATGTCATGCGTTTCATTTTATCTACGTTCACTTATGTCATAAAAAACATGGTGTGTTACTTGGTTGATGAAATCAAAAGGAGAAATGTTGAATCAATTTTACCTAAAAAAATAATTACAAACTCCAAACCTTAAAGAAAAACTTGAACCCTAACCCTAAACCCTAAAAACCCTAAACCCCAAACCCTAAACCCTAAACACTAAACCCTAAATCATAAAACCCTAAACTCAAACCCTAAACCCTATAACCTAAACCCTAAACCCAAAACAAAAACATTAGGCCCTAAACCATAAACCTACAACCCTAAACCAACAACCATAAACCCTAAATCCTAAACCCTAAACTTTAAGAAACCTTAAACCTTAAACCCAAAAATCTTAAACCCTAAACCCTAAATCCTAAACAAACCCTAAAACCTAAACCCTAAACCTTAAATAGTAAACCCTAAACCATAAACCCTAAACACTAAACACTAAACCCTAAACCCTAAAACCTAACCCTAAACCATAAACCCCAAAACCCTAAACCTAAAACCCTAAACCATAAACCCAAAATAAACCCTAAAAACCAAACAACCTAAACCTAAACTAAATAAATTTTAAAAATTAAAAAAAACCATAACTAAATAAAATAAAATAAAAATATAAAATAAAAACCTAAACCAAAACCTAAAACTAATATAATGTAAACTAATAAAAATAAACTAAAATAAAATAAGTAAAACTTAAACTAAATTAAAAAATAAAATAAACCTAAGAATAAAAAACCAAAATAAAATAAAAACTAAACATAAAATAAAAATAAAATAAGCCTAAAATAAACCTAAAATAAAATCAAATAAAAGCGAAAATAAAAACCCAAAACCTTAAACTTTATATGCTAAACCCTAAACCCTAAATCTTAAATCCTAAACCTGAAACCCTAAACTCTACGCCCTAAATGCTAAACCTACAACCCTAAACCTTAACCCTAAACTTAACAAACTTAAACCTAATATCCTAAACCCTAAATCCTAAACAAACCTTAAACCTTAATCTTTTAACCTAAACCCTAAACCCTAAACCCTAAACCTTAAACCCTAAAATATAAACCCTAAACCTAAACCCTAAACCTAAACTTAAACCTAAAACTAAACCTAAACCTAAACCTAAACCCTAAACCTAAACCTAAATGTAAACTAAATGCTAAACCCTAAACCTAAACCTAAACCTAAACCAAAACCTAAACCTAAACCTAAACCTAAACTTAAAATGCTAAACTTTAAACCTTATCCCTTAACCTTAAACCATAAAAGCATAAACCCTAAAACCTTAAACCCTAAACCCTAAACCCTAAAATAAAAAATAAACCTAAATAAAAATAATAAAATAAAATAAATTAAAATAATTAAAAAATAAACTAAAACTTAAACCTACTAGTTTACTTAATTTAAAAAAAATCCTAAACCCTAAACTTTAAAGCCTAAATCCTAAACCCTAAATCTTGAACCCTAAACCCTAAACCCTAAATCATAAACCCTAAACCTAATTGCTTATATAATGCCTAACCTCAAAGATGCTTTACTAAGGGAAGAAATTAATACCTGTCTCTTTAATGGTTATTTTATCTAAATCCTTGTACCTAATGGATTGTTTAATTACTGCATTTTGAGGTTTCATGGTTGTTTGTTGATTTGTTGATTTGGTTTTTAATCCCTAAAAATTTTTTCTCCTTCTCCAAACCCTTACTAGCCATCTTGCTAATACTATCTAAGTTCCTTTTGGACCTTTATTGTCATAAAATTCCTACTTGGTAATGATGTATCTAAACCATCTTCTTATTTTATATTCTAGTGGCTTACAATGTTGCATTAGTTCCTATGGGAGTGACTACCCTGATTATTTTGTCGCTATTTCGTGGTGGCTAATCATATTTACTCTTATATTGTAATCTCATTGGGTTTATTACCTTCTATAGTGTCATTCGCTAAAAGTCCTGATGTTACCTTATTTTAAGACTTTGATGTTTGGATTTGGTTTATCTAACTCTCTACTTAACCTAAATCCCTTTTAGTCCTAGTATTGATCATTGTGCCTAATCAACCGCTCTACTTGATCTTAACCTATGGTTTAACCTCAATGATTAAACCTTATTTCTAAAGATTGTTATAAATTGGGATATTGCCGCTATTATGAATGTTCCTTATGTGGTAGCTTTTCCTGATTTTCACCGAAACTTCCGACATTATCTTTTATCTCTTAAACTCTATTTTAATCTACTATAATTCTTGTGGTAACTTATACTTTGTTGATGTACCTTTCACTCCGGTCTCTAATCCTAAACTTGCTTTGTTTGGCTTGGTTCCAAAAACTCACTTCATTTGTTATGGTCCTCTCCTCCTGATCCTATTAAACTAATGTTGGCTCCATCACATTTGCTATTTTGATATGGTGATATTAAATTAGTGTGTTTGTAATCCACTAATTAGACCTTCTAAACCTTAAATCTCCTAACCTATGAGATGTTTTCACCCATTTTGGTTTGGTAGTAGCTCTGTGAAGTAACCCTTCTCTAAGTTTATGCACACTTTTGCAAACCGCCTCATCCCTAAACTCTCTCCTTTTCCTAAATTCTCTAAACTTTGCATTTTTCTACCATCATATTGTCTAAACTATAACCTTTCTAATTTTTGTCCTAAATTAAACCTCCTTCCTTCTCCTTAAACCAAACCCAAACCATTCTCAAGTAAAATAATTGCTTTTGGTTTAATAATCTAATAAATCTTTGATTGTTTTAAAGTGTTCTATTGTTTTTAAACTTAAACCGGGATTTACTCCTAAATGTAGCTCTAAAGATCCTAGTTTATCCCTTTGACCTAACCCTCTTCTAATAAAATACCTCATCTTCCCTAAAAAAAAAACCAAAAAACCTACAACCCTAAACCTAAAACCCTAAACCCTAACCCTAAACCCTAATCTCCAAAACCCTAAACCCTAAAACCCAAAACCCAAAACCTTAAAAACATAAACACCAAAACCTAAACTAACTAAATTCAAAAAATAAAATATATAAAAAGACTTAACCCTAAATAAAATAAAAAAATAAAATAAAATTAAAACCTAAACCTAAACCTGAAAATAATATAAAATAAACTAATAAAAATAAACTAAAATAAGATAAATAAAACCCAAACTAAATTAAAAAATAAAATAATCCTAAGAATAGAAAACTAAATAAAGTAGAAACTAAATGTAAAATAAAAATAAAATAAACCTAAAACAAAATAAAATATAACCTAAATATAAACCCTAAACCTTAAACCCTAAACCCTAAACCATAAACCCTAAACCTTAAATCCTAATCCTTAAACCCTAAACTCTAAGCCCTAAACCCCAAACCTATAACCCTAAACCCTAAACCCCTAAACCCTAATCCCTAAAACCCAAAACCCTAGACCCCTAAAGCCTAATCCCTAAAACCCAAAACCCTAAACCCTTAACAACCCTAAACCTAAAACTAAACCTATACCTAAACTCAACTAAACCCTAAACCCTAAACCCAAACCCTAAACCCTAAACCCTATACCCTAAACCCTAAAAACCTTAAACCCTAAAGCCTAAACACTAAACCCTAAACCCTAAACACTAAACCCTAACCCCAAACCTTAAACCCTAAAAGCATTAACCCTAAAACCTTATACCTTAAACTTAAACATTAAACTTAAACTTAAACCTTAAACCATCGTCCGATCGTGGATCAGAGGAAAAAAACCCTAAAACCTAAACCAAGAATAAAAAAATAAACTAAAATAATATAAACTCCTAAACTAAATCCTAAACCCTAAACTTTAACCTAAACTCTAAAATAACCTAAACCCCAAACCCTAAACTCTAAATCTAAACCTTAAACCTAAACTAAACTTACAACCCTAAACCTACAATCCCAAACTATAAACCTATAACCCTAAACCCTAAACAACCCTAAATTGTCAAACCCTAAATCATAAACCCTAAATAACTCTAAACCCTCAAACCCTAAACCCAAAACCCTAAACCTTAAACCCAAACCCCAAACCCTAAACCCTGCGCCCTAAAATCCTAAACCCTTAACCCTAAATCTTAAAAACCCTAAACCCTAAAGCCTAAACATTAAACCTAAACTCTAAATCCTAACCACAAACCCTAAACCCTAAAATAATAAACCCTAAAACCTTAAACCGTAAACCCTAAATCTTAAACCCTAAAAATGAAATAAATAAAATAAATAAATAAATAAATTTAAATAAAAATAAAATGAAATAATAAAATGAAATAAAACTAAAACCTTAAGCTTAACCTAAACCTAAAAAGAAAATAAAATAAAAAATAAAAAACTAAATCAAAATAAAATAAATAAAAACCTAAACTAAACTAAAAAATAAAAAACTGAAAAAAATAAAATAAACATAAAATAAAATAAAATAAAAACCAAAACCTAAAAAATAAACCTAAAAATATAACCTAAAAATAAATAAAAATAAAACCTAAAGTAAAAATAAAATAAACCTAAACCTAAACTAAAATAACTAAAACCTAAATCTAAACATAAGATAAACGAAACCTAAACCAAAACCTAAACCAAATAAAATAAAATAAACTAAAAATAAACTTAAACCTAAACTAAAAAATAAAACTTAAAATAAACCTAAAATAAAACATAAAACCTAAACCTAAAAAAATAAAATAAAAACCTAAACCTAAACTTAAAATAAAAAAATAAAACCTAAACCTAAATTATAAAATAAAAATAAAACTAAACTAAGAAGTTAACCTAAAACTAAATAATAAACTCAAGTAAAAAACCTAAACTAAAATAAATAAACCTAAAATAAATAAACTAGGCTAAATAAAAATAAAAATATACCTTAACAGAAATACAAAATAAAATAAACTAAAATAAATCAAAAATAAACTAAATAAAATAAATATACCTAAACCTACCTATTTACTTAATTTGAAAAAATAAAAACAAAATAAAAAAACCTAATCCTAAAACTAAACCCTAAACCCTAAACCATAAACTAACCCTAAACCCTAAACCCTAAACCCTAAACTCTAAACCTTATTCCTAACCCTAAACTCTAAACCCTAAAAACCTAAACCTTCAACTCAAAACTAAACCCTAAACCATAAAACCCTAAATGCTAATCCTAAACCTTAAAACCCTAAACCCTAAACCCTAAACCTAAAACCTAAACGAAAATAAAACCTATAAAAATGTAAATAAAATAAAAAAATAAAATAAAAATATGAACCTAAACTAAAACTTAAACCTAAACGCAAAAATAAAATAAAATAAACTAATTGAAATAAACTAAAATAAAATATATAAAAACTTAAACAAAACTAAAAAAATAAAAGAAACAAATGAATAAGAAAGCTAAATAAAATGAAAACTAAACATAAAATAAAAATAAAATAAACCTAAAATAAAGTAAAATAAAAACTAAATAAAAACATAAACTAAAAAAATAAACCTTAAAATAAAACCTAAAAGTTATGGAACTGTGTCTTTATAGTAGAGACGGTTCTAGTTATCTAAGGTTTTAATTTGCTCTATGCATTTTATCTACTGGTCGCTATAGAAAACTTGGTGTTACTTGGTTGATGAAATCAAAAGAAGAAATATTGAATCTGAATTTGTTATCGGTTAAAAAAAAATTGCAAACCCTAAACCATAAACAAAAACATGAACCCTAACCCTAAACCCAAAAAAACCCTAAACCTAAACCCTAAACCCTAAACCCTAAGAACCTAACCCCTAAACCCTAAACTTGAAATCCTAAACCCTAAACCAAACTTAAACCTAAACCTAAATTTAAACCTTAAACCCTAAACCCTAAACTCTAAACCCTAAACACAAAAAAACCCAAAACCCAAAATCCAAGCCCTAAATCATGCACCTACAACCCTAAACCCTAAACCTACAACCATAAACCCTAAACCCTAAACCCTAAACCTTAACCTTAAACCTTAAACCGTAAACCAAATCCTAAACAAACCCTAAACCCTAAACCTTAAACCCTAACCTAAATCATAAACCCTATACCATAAACCCTATACCCTAAATCCTAAACTCTAACCCTAAACCATAAACCCCAAAACCCTAAATCTTAAAACCCTAAACCATAAACCCTAAAAACCTGAAAACCTAAACCTAAACTAAATAAATTCTAAAAATAAAAAAAACCATAAACCTAAATAAAATAAAATAAAAATATAAAATAAAAACCTAAACTAAAACTTAAAGTTAAACCTAAAAAATAATATAAAGTAAACTAATAAAAATAAACTAAAACTAAATTAAAATATAAAATAAATCGAAGAATAAAAACCAAAATAAAATAAAAATTAAACGTAAAATAAAAATAAAATAAACCTAAAATAAAATAAAATAAAAGCAAAAATAAAAGCCCAAAACCTTAAACCTTATATGCTAAACCCTAAAACCTAAACCTTAAATCCTAAACCTTGAACCCTAAACTCTAACCCCTAAATGCTAAACCTACAACCTTAAACCCTTAACCCAAAACCTTAAACCAACAACCCTTAAACCTAAACCCTAAACCTTAAACCCTAAAAAACCCTAAACCTTAAACCCTAAAATCCTAAACCCTAAACCCTAAATCCAAAACCTTAAACCCTAAATCCTAAACACTTAAACCTAAACCCTAAAAAACCTCCAACTTGAAACCTAAACCCTAACCCTAAACCCAAACACTACAACCCTAAACCTAAACCTAATAACTAAACTAAAAACCTAAACTTGAACCCTAACCCTCAACCCTCAAATCCTAAACCCTAAACCCTAAACCAAACACATAAACCCTAAACCCTAAGCCCTAAACCCTAAACCCTAAATCCTAAACCCTAAACCCTGAACCCTAAACCTTAAAAACCCTAAACCCTAAACCCTAAACCTTAACACTAAACCCTAAACCATAAAGATAAACCCTAAAACCTTAAATCCTAAACCCTAAACCCTAAAAATAAAAAATAAACCAAAATAAAAATAATAAAATAAAATAATTAAAATAATTAAAGTAAACTAAACAAACTTAAACCTATTAGTTTACTTAATTTTTTAAAAAAAAACCTAAACCTTAAACCCTAAACCAAAATCCTAAACCCTAAACCAAACCCTAAACCCTAATCCCTAAAACATTAAACCCTAAAACCCAAAACCTAAAATAATAAAAACTTAAATACCAAAAGCTAAACTAAATAAATTCTAAAATAAAATAAATATAAAAACATAAACCTAAATAAAATAAAAAAATAAGATAAAATGAAAATTTAAATGAAAACCTAAACCAAAACCTGAAAATGATATAAAGTAAACTAATAAAAATAAACAAAAATAAATTAAATAAAACCTAAAAAAAATTAAAAAATAAAATAATCCTAAGAATAGAAAACCTAATTAAAATAAGAACTAAATGTAAAATAAAAATAAAATATACCTAAATTAAAATAAAATAAAACCTAAATAAAAGCCTTAAACCTTAAACCCTAAAACCTAAACCTTAAATAAACCTTAAATCCTAAACCTTAAACCCTAAACTCTAAGCCTTAAACCCTAAACCTACAACCCTAAACCCCTAAACCCTAATCCCTAAAACCCAAAACCCTAAACCTTTAACCCCCCTACAACCCTAAACCCTAAGCCCTAAGCCCTAAACTATAAATTGTAAAGTTTAAATCCTAAACCCTAAAGCATAAACAACCCTAAACCCTCAAACCCTAAACCCTAAACCTTAAACCCAAACCCTAAACCCTAAAAACCCTAAACCCTAAAGCCTAAACACTAAACCATAAACCCTCAACACTAAACCCTAAACCCTAAAAACCCTAAACCCTAAAGCCTAAACACTAAACCATAAACCCTCAACACTAAACCCTAAAACCTTAAACCTTAAACCACCGTCCGATCATGGATCGGAGGAAAAAATCATAAAACCTTAACCCATAAGCCCTAATAATAAAAAATAAACTTAAATAAAAATAAAATAAATAAAATAATTAAAAAATAAACTAAATAAACCCCAAACCCAAAATACAAAATCTTAAACCCTAAACCCTAAACCCTAAGCTCTAAAAGTAACCTTAAACCCTAAACCCTAAACCTTAAGAAACCTTAAACCTTAAACCCTAAAACCTTAAACCCTAAACCCAAAACCCTAAACCCTAAATCATAAACAAACCCTAAACCTTAAACCCTAAACCCTAAACCCTAACCCTAAACCATAAACCCCAAAACCCTAAACCTTAAAACCCTAAAGCATAAACCCTAAAAACTTAAAAAACTAAACATAAACTAAATAAATTCTAAAAATAAAAAAAAACCATCACCTAAATAAATAAAATAAAAATATAAAATAAAAACCTAAACTAAAACCTAAACCTAAACTTAAAATATAATATAATTTCACTAATAAAAATAAAATTAAATTAAATTAATAAAACTTGAACTAAATTAAAAAATAAATTAAACCTAAGAATAAAAAACCCTAAATAAAATAAAACCTAAACGTAAATAAAATAAACCTAAAATAAACTTAAAATAAAATAAAATAAAAGTGAAAATAAAAACCCAAAACCTTAAACGTTATATGATAAACCCTAAACCTTAAACCTAAACCCGAAACCCTAAACCTTAAATCCTAAACCCTAAACCCTAAACTCTAAGCCCTAAATGCTAAACATACAACCCTAAACCCTTAAGCCTAAACCTTAACCAAACAACCCTAAACCCTAAACCCTAAACCCTAAACCTAAACCTAAAACCCTAAACCTTAAACCCTAAAATTATAAACCTTAAACCCTAAATCCAAAACTAATTATGAACCCTTAAAACCCTTACAACCTGAACTATAAACCCTATAACCCTAAACCCTAAACCCTACAACCCTAAACCCTAAACCCTAAACGCTAAAAACTAAACTCTAAATTCTAAACCTTAAACATTAAACTCCAAATAGTAAACCCAAACCTAACCTCAAATCTAAACCTAAACCTAAGCCTAATCCTAAACTCTAAACCCTAAACTAAACTCTAACTAAACCCTAAACCTAAACAACTTAAACCTTATACTATAAACCTAAACTTAACTAACTAAACCATAAAAGCATAAACCCTAAAACCTTAAAGCCTAAACCTTAAACCCTAAAAATAAAAAAACCTAAACCCTAAATCCTAAATCCTTAACCCAAAATCCTAAACCCTAAACCCTAAACCCTAAATCATAAATCCTAAACCCTAAACCCTAAACCCTAAATGCTAAACCCTAAACCCTAAACACTAACCCTAAACCCTAATCCCCAAAACCCTAAACCCTAAAACCCAAAACCCAAAACCTTAAAACTAAAAAACTAAAACCATAACTCTAAATAAATTCTAAAAATAAAATAAATAAAAACCTAAACCTAAATAAAATAAAAATAAAATTAAATAAAAACCTAAACTAAAATATAAACCTAAACCTGAAAAATGATATAAAATAAACTAATAAAAATAATCTAAAATAAAATAAATAAAACCTAAAAAAACTAAAAAAATAAAATAATCCTAAGAATAGAAAACCTAAATAAAACTTAAACTAAATTAAAATATAAAATAAAATAAAATAAAAAACAAAATAAAATAAAAAACTAAACGAAAATAAAAAAAATAAAATAAACCTAAAATAAAATAAAATAAAAGCAAAATAAAAACCCTAAACCTTAAACCTTATATGTTAAACCCTAAACCTAAACCTAACCCTAAACCTTAACCCTAAACTAACCTAAATGCTAAACCTACAACCTTAAACCTTTAACCCTAAACCTTAAACAAACAACCCTTAAACCTAAACCCTAAACCTTAAACCCTAAAATCTTAAACCCTAAACCTAACCAAACTTAAACTTAAATAATTTTAAACTTAAACTTAAACTAAAATAACTTAAAAAAACCCTAAACCCTAAACCCTAAAACACTAAACCCTAAAAAACTCAATTAAACTCTAAATTTAAACCCTAAACTATAACCTAAACTAAACTAAATCCTAAACTAAACCTAAACTTAAACTCTAATTTAAACCCTAATCAAAACCCTAAATCCTAAACCCTAAACCCTGAACCCTAAATCTTAAAAACCCTAAACCCTAAACCCTAAACCTTAACACTAAACCCTAAACCATAAAAGCATAAACCATAAAACCTTAAACCCTAAACCCTAAACCCTAAAAATAAAAAATAAACCAAAATAAAAATAATAAAATAAAATGTTAAACCTAAACTTAAACTCTACTAATTAAAAAAAACCTAAACCTTAAAACCTCAAACTAAACCTAAACCCTAAATCCTAAACCCTAAACCCTAAACCCTAATCCCTAAAATATTAAACCCAAAAACCCTAAACCTAAAATAATAAAAAAAAACTTAAATACCAAAAGATAAACTAAATAAATTTAAAAAATAAAATAAATATAAAAACATAAACCCTAAATAAAATAAAAAAATAAAATAAAATGAAAACATAAATAAAACCTAAACCTAAACCTAAAAATGATATAAAATAAACTAATAAAATAAACAAAATAAATTAAATAAAACCCAAATAAAATAAAATAACAAAGCCTAAATAAATAAAATAAACTCTAAAAACTAAAAAAAATAATTAAACCTATAAAACTTAAACTTTAAACTTAAATAAATAAATCATAAATAAATAAACCTAAAATAAATAAAAAATAAAATTAACCTAAAATAAAAAAAAATAAACTTAAACAAAATAAAATAAATAAAATAAACTAAAATAATTAAAAAATAAACTAAATAAACTTAAATAAAAAAAAATAAAATAAACCTAAACCTAAACCCTAAACTCTAAAATAAATATAAACCCTAAACTTAAACCTAAATCCTAAATAAAACCCTAAACCTAAACCTAAACTAACCCTAAACCCTAAATTAAACTTACAAACCTAAACTAAAAACTATAAACCTAAACCCTAAACCTAAAAACCCTAACTAAACCCTAAATTTAAATCCTAAATCCTAAACCTAAACCATAAAACTCCTAAACCCTAAACCTAAACCCTAAACTAAACTAAACCCTCTAAAATCCTAAACCTAAACCCTTAACCCTAAACCTTAAAACCCTAAACCCTAAACCTAAACTAAAACCCTAAACCTAAACCTAACCCTAAACCCTAAACCCTAAACCTTAAACCCTAAACCTAAACCTTAAAATAAATAAACAAAAAAATAAATAAAATAAAATAAATAAATAAACCTAAACAAAATAAATAAAATAATAAAAATGAAATAAAATTAAAACCTAAGATTAAATTAAACCTAAAATAAAATAAAATAAAAATTTAAAACTAAATTAAAATAAAAATAAATAAAAAAACCTACACTAAACAAAATAAAAATTTAAATAATAAAAATTAAAACATAAAACCTAAAGAAACTAAATAAAAAACATAAACTATGTAAAATAAAAAATAAAATTGAAAAAAGTAAACCAAACTTAAATTTAAACAAAAAATAAATAAATATAAACATAAACTAAACTAAAAATAAATTCTAAGAATAAAACTAAACCAATAAAACTTGAAAATAAAAAATAAAATAAACCTAAAATAAACCTAAAAATAAAATAAATAAATCTAAAGCTAAACCCTAAACCTAAACCTAAACCTCAACCAAAATATAAACCTAAACCCTAAACCTAAACCTAAACTTAAACCTAAACCTAAACCTAAACCAAAAAAACTACCCTAAACCATAAACCTAAACATAAAAACCCAAACTTAAACTAAACCAAAACCTAAAACCTAAACCTAAACCTAAACTTAAACTAAATAAAACCTAAATATAAACTAAAATAAACCTAAACCCTAAACCTAAAACTAAACTAATAAACCCTAAAAACTAAACCTAAACCCAAAACCTAAACCTAAACCATAAACCCAAAACTTAAAACCATAAATTAAAACTAAAACTAAACCCCAAAAGTTAAAACTAAACTAAACTAAATAAAACCTAAAAAATAAATAAATAAAAACTAAATAAAAAAAAATAATAAAATTAAATAAAATTAAAACCTAAACTTAAACTAAACCTAAACCTAAACTAAAAAAAATAAAATAAAATAAAACTAAATAACTAAAATAAATAAAATAAACTAAATTAAAAATTAAAAACCTAAATAAAATAAAACTAAATCAAAATAAATAAAATAAACCTAAATAAACTAAATAAAAACTTAAATCTAAAATAAAACCCTAAACCCTAAACTAAAAAAAACTAAACCTAAAATAAAATAAAATAAACCTAAATCTAAACTAAAATAAACAAAAATAAAATAAATAAAACCTAAATTTAACCTAAAATAAACTAAACTAAACTAAATAAAAAATTAAACTAAAATAAACCTAAACCTAAACTAAAATATAAAACCAAAAATAAACCTAAATTAAAACTAAAACCTAAACCTAAAAAAAAAATAAATAAAACCTAAACTAAACCTAAAAATTAAAAAAAATAAAACATAAACTATAAAATTAAAAAAAAATAAACCTAAACCAAAAAAAAGTAAACTAAAATAAAACCTAAACTAAAATAAAGAAACCAAAATCAATAAACAAAACTAAATAAAATTAAAAACCTAAATATATAAAATAAAAACTAAAATAAACTAAAAACTAAATCTAAAATTTAAATAAAAAATAAAAAAAAATAAAAAAAACTAAACTTAAATAACCTAAAATTAACCTAAACCTAAACCCAAAAAAATAACTAAAACCTAAATAAAACTAAAATAAAAATAAAATAAATAAATAAATAAAATAAAATAAAAATAAAAAAATAAAATAAAAAACCTAAAATAAAAAAAAATAATAATAAATAAAATAATATAAATAAATAAAAAAAAACTTAAAAAACCAAAATAAATAAAATAAAAATAAAAAAAATAAAATAAAACTAAACTAAAATAAATAAAATAAATAAAAATAAAAAAACCTATAAACAATAAACCTAAAAAAAAAATACCTAAACTAAACCTATACCTAAATTAATAAAATAAAATAAACTAAAAATAAACCTAAGCTTAAGCAACCTAAAAAAATTAAATAAAAACCTAAACCTAGACCTAAAAATTAAAAATAAAACTAAATCTTAAAAAATAAAAAAATAAAAAAAACTAAACTACAAAATAAACCTAAACCTAAATCTATACCTAAAAAATAAACTAAAATTAAAAAACATAAACAAAATAAATAAGCATATAATAAATAAACTAAACTAAATGAAAATAAAAATAAACCTAAAGAAAAAATAAAATAAACTAAATAAACCTAAGCCTAACAGTTTACTTAATTTTAAATAAAATAAAATAAAAAATAAAAAATCCCTAACCCTAAACCCTGAACCCTAAAACTAACCCCTAAACCCTAAAACCATAAACCCTAAACCTAAACCCTAAACCCTAAACCCTAAACCTTAAAACCTTAAACCCTAAACCCTAAACCCTACAACCCTGAACCCTAAACCCTAAACACCAAACCCTAAACCTATACCCTAAACCCTAAACACTAAACAATAAAAAACTAAAACTTAAACCTAAACTAAATAAAACCTAAAAATAAAAAAAATAAAATAAAATAAAAACTAAAAACTAAACTAAACTAAAATAAATAAAACCTAAACTAAACTTATAAATAAAATAAACCTAAAAATTAAAAATCAAAATAAAATAAAAACTAAAAAATAAACATAAACCTAAAACCCCTAAAAAAATTAAATAAAAACCTAAACCTAGACCTAAAAATAAAAAGTAAAACCTAAATCGAAAAAATAAAATAAAAATAAATCTAAACTAAAAAATAAACATAAACCAAAACCTAAACCTAAAAAATAAACTAAAATAGAAAACCTAAACTTAAATAAATAAACCTAAAATAAATAAACTAAACAAAATAAAAAAATATACCAAAATAAAAAGAGGAAATAAATTAAACTGAATAAATAAAAAATGAACTAAATAAACCTAAACCTAGTTGTATACTTAATTTTAAAAAAATCCTAAACCCTAAATCGTAAAAACCTTAACCTAAACTAAATAAAACCTGAAAATAAAATAAATAAATAAACCTAAACCTAAATAAAATAAAATGAAAACTTAAACTAAAACCAAAATATGAACCTAAACTTAAACCTAAACCTAAACCTAAAATTTAGTTAAAAACCTAAACCTAAAAAATAAACATAAAAATAAATAAAAAAACCTAAACCCTAAAATAAAAAAAAAACTTAACCCTAAAATAAAAATAAAATAAACAAAATAAATAAACCTATACCTAAACTAAAGCAAATAAAACCTAAAATCTACTAAACCTAAACCTAAACCTAAACTAAATAAAATAAAATAAACTAAAAATAAACCTAAACCCAAAATAAAAAATTAAACCTAAAATTAAACCTAAACCCTACACTAAACCCTAAACCCCACACCCTAAACATAAACCTAAAGTAACTAAATAAATTAAAAAATAAACCTAATCCCTAAAACCTAAGCCCTAAACCCTAAACCCTAAACCTAAACCTTAAAATGCTAAACCATAAATCCTAAACCCTAAACCTTAACCCTTAACCCTTAACCCTAAACCATGAAAGCATAAACCCTAAAACCTTAAACCCTAAATCGTAAACCCTAAAAATAAAAAATAAACCTAAATAAAAATAATAAAATAAAAAAGATTAAAATAATTAAAAAATAAATTAAATAAACTTAAACCTACTCGTTTACTTAATTAAAAAATAATAAACCCTAAACCCTAAATCCTAAATCCTAAACTCTAAATCCTAAACCCTAAACAGTAAACCCTAAATCGTAAACCCTAAACCCTAAACCTAAACTCAAAACCCTAAACTCTAAACCTTAACCCTAAACCCTAATCCCTAAAACCCTAAGCCCTAAAACCTAAAACCCAAAACCTTAAAAACTTAAAAGCCAAAACCTAAACTAAATTAATTCTAAAAATAAAATAAATAAAAAACCTAAATAATAAATAAAATAATAAATAAAATAAAATAAAACCTAACCTAAAACCTAAACCTAAAATGATATAAAATAAACTAATAAAAATAAATTAAAATAAAATAAATAAAAGCTAAACTAAATTAAAAAAATAAAATAAACCTAAGAATAGAAAACCTAAATAAAATAATAACTAAATCTAAAATAAAAATAAAATAAAAAATAAAATAAAACCTAAATAATAACCCTAAACCTTAAACCCTAAACCCTAAACCTTAAACCCTAAACCTTAAATCCTAAACCTAAAACCCTACACTCTAAACCCTAAACCCTAAACCTACAACCCTAAACCCTTAACCCTAAACTTTAAATCCTAAACCCTAAACCCTAAACCTAAACCATAAGCAACCCTAAACCCTCAAACCTTAAACCCTAAACCCTATAACCTATACCATAAACCCTGAAAACCCTAAATCATAAAGCCTAAACACTAAACCCTAAACCCGAACCCTAAACCTTAAACCCTAAAAGCATCCCTAAAACCTTATATCTTAAACATAAACTTTAAACTTAAACTTAAACCTTAAACCTTAAACTTAAACCTTAAACTACCATCACATCAAGGATCGAAGGAAAAAAACCCTAAAATCTTAACCACTAAACCCTAATAATTAAAAATAAACTTAAGTAAAAATAAATTAAATAAAAGAAACTAAAATAATTAAAAAATAAACTAATTAAACTCCAATCCCTAAACACTGAATCATAAACTCTAAACCCTAAACCCTAAATCCTAAACTCTAAAAGTAACCCTAAACCCTAAACCCTAAACCCTAAACGCTAAAACTAACCCTAAACCCTAAACTTACAACCCTAAACACACACTCTCAAACTATAAACCTACAACCCTAAACCCTAAAGAACCCTAAATCATCAAACCCTAAATTCTAAACCCTAAATAATCCTAAACACTCAAACCCTAAACCCTAAACCCTAAACCCTAAACCTTAAACCTAAACCCCAAACCCTAAACCCTATGCCGTAAAATCCTAAACCCTCAACCCTTAACCTTAAACCCTAAATATCCTAACCCTAAAGCCTAAACACTAAACCCTAAACCCTAAATCCTAACCCTAAACCCTAAACCCTAAAAATGAAATAAATAAAATAAATAAATAAATAAACTTAAGAAAAAATTTAAAAAATAATAAAATGAAATAAAATTAAAACCTTAAGCTTAACTTAAACCTAAAAAGAAAATAAAAAAAAAAAAACTAAATTAAATTAAAATAAAATAAAAACCTAAACTAAAATAAAAAATAAAAAATCAAAATAAAATAAAAACTAAAAAGCTAAAAATAGTAAGCTAAACTAAATAAAAAAACATAAACATAAAATTTTAAAAAAAATCTAAATCAAAACTTAAACTTAAATAAAAAATAAATTAAAATAAATTAATTAAAATAAAATAAATATAAAATAAATATTAACATAAAGTAAATTATAAAATAAAATTAACCTAAGAATAAAAAACCAAAATAAAATAAAAACTAAATGTAAAATAAAAATAGAATAAACCAAAAATAAAATAATAACAAAATAAAAAATCTACACCTTAAACCCTAAACCCTAAACCTTAAAACCTAAACCCTAAATCCTAAAACCTAAACCCTAAACCCCAAACCTACAACCCTAAACTCAAAACCATAAAAACCCTAAACCTTAAACCCTAAACTAACTCTAATCCCTAAACTCTAAATCCCCCTATAACCCTAAATACTAAACCCTAAACCTACAACCCAAAACCCTAAGCCCTAAACCTACTATGTTAAACCCTAAACCCTAAACCCTAACCCTAAATCTTAAAACCCTAAGCATAAACCATAAACCCTAAACCCTAAACCCTAAACCCTAAACCTTAAAACCTAAACCCCATACCCTAAACCTAAACCTAAAGTAACAAAATAAATTAAAAAATTAACCAAAACCCTAAAACCTAAAAAATTTAAACCTAAACCTAAACCCTAAGAATGGGTAGAACCTTGATGGCAGGAACATCACATTCAACCACCGCCTAGATTTAACTGGAGGTGAACACATAGCATAATTATCGCAATGGTGGTGGTCGAGGTAAGGGGTGCAATGGTTATGGAGGTAGGAGAGGAGCCAGGTTGCAACAAAGGTGGTGATGAGGAGAGAGATCGAGAATATGATGGTGGATCCCGCTACTCAAGAGGTTGGGGTGGTTTTAATGGGAACCGAGAAATCAATACCAATTCGACCGCCGCTATGGAACTATGTCATCATAGTTGAGATGGTTCTAGTTATCTAGATATTTGATTTGCACTATGTGTGCTCATATTTTATCTATGTTGTCGCTATGTATTAGATAACTTGGTGTGTTACTTGGTTGATGAAATAAAAGAAAAAATATTGAATCTAAATTTGTTCTCTATTAAAACCAAAACACTAAACCCTAAACAAAAAAACTTGAACCCAAAACCCAAAAAACCCTAATCCTAAACCATAAAATCCTAAACCTCTAACCCCAAAACACTAAACCCTAAACCCTAAGCTAAACACTAAACTATAAACCCTAAACTCAAAACTAAACCTAAACTAAACCCAAACTAAACCAAACCATAAACCCAAAACTTGAAACTAAATTAACTTGAACCTAAACTTAAACCTTAAACAAACCCTAAACCAAACTATAAACCCAAAACTTGAAACTATAAATTAACTAACCTAAACCTAAACCCTAAAACACTAAACCCTAAACCTAAAACACTAAACCCTAAACCCTAAGCACTAAACACTAAACCCTAAACCCTAAACCCTAAACCCTAAACCCTAAACCCTAAACCTTAAACCCCAAACCCTAAACCCCAAACCATAAACCCAAAACTTGAAACCATAAATTAACTCTGAACCCTAAACCCAAAGCCCAAAAAAGCTAAAAACTAAACATAAACTAAATAAAACCTAAAAATAAATAAATAAAAAAACCTAAATAAAAAATAATGAGAAAATTAAATAAAATTAAAACCTAAACTTAAACCTAAACATAAACCTAAACCTAACAAAATAAAATAAAATAAAAACAAAAGTGAACTAAAATAAATAAAAACATAAACTAAATTAAAAAATTAATAACCTTAAATAAAATAAAAACTAAATCAAAAATAAAAATAAAATAAACCTAAAATAAAACTAAATAAAAACATAAGCCTAAAAAATAAAACCCTAAACCCTAAACTAAAGAAAACCTAAACTTAAAATAAAAATAAAATAAACCTAAATCTAAACTAAAATAAACTAAACTAAAATAAATAAAACCTAAATTTCAACCTAAAATAAACTAAACTAAACTAAAAAAAATAAACTAAAAATAAACCTAAACCTAAACTAAAATATAGAACCTAAAAATAAACCTAAATTAAGAACTTAAAACCTACACCTAAAAAAATTATATAAAAACCTAAACCTAAACCTAAAAATAGAAAAGAAAACATAAACCTATAAAATAAAAAAATAAACCTAAATCAAATAAACTAAAATAAAAAACCTAAACTATAATAAAGAAACCAAAATCAATAAACAAATCTAAATAAAAATAAAAAACTTAAATATATATAGAAATAAAATAAACTAAAATAATCTAAATAAACCTAAACCTTAATTTACTTAATTTTAAAAAATTAAAAAAAATTAAAACTATAACTCAAACCCTAAATCCTAAAATTAACCCTAAACCCAAAACTCAAAACCCAAAACCCTAATCCCTAAACCACAAACCATAACCCTAAACCCTAAAATAAACAACCCTAAACCTTAAACCCTAAACCTTAAACCCCAAACCCTAAACACTAAACCCCAAACCTTAAACCCTAAAAACCTAAAAACCAAAACCAAAATTAAATAAGACCATGAATAAAATAAATAAAAATTCTAAACTTAAATAAATGAAAAAATAAAATAAAAACCTAAACTAATACCAAAACCTAAACCTAAACCTAAAAATAAAATAAAATGAAAAATAAATACTAAACTAAAATAAAATAAATAAAAACCTAAACTAACCTCAAAAACTAAACCTAAAAATAAAAAGCCAAAATAGTATATAAATTAAACGTAAAATAAAAATAAAATAAACCTAAAATAAAATAACATAAAAGCTAAATAAAAACTAAACCTAAAAAAAGAAACCTAATAAATATAACCTAAAATATATAAAAAAAGAAAACCTAAACCCTAAACTAAAAAAAACCTAAACCTAAAGTAAATATAAAATAAGCCTAAACCTAAACTAAAATAAATAAAACTGAAACCTAAACCTAAAATAAACTAAACCTAAACCAATACCTAAATTAATAAAATAAAATAAACTAAAAATAAACCTAAGCTTAAGCTAAAAAATAAAACTTAGACCCTAAACCTAAAAAAATTAAATAAAAACCTAAAACTAGACCTAAAAATAAAAAATAAAACTATAACCTAAAAAATAAAATAAAAAACTAAACTACAAAATAAACCTAAACCTAAATCTAAACCTAAAATATAAACTAAAATTAAAAAACATAAATAAAAATAAATAAACCTATTATAAATAACTAAACTAAATGAAAATAAAAATATACCTAAATAAAAAATAAAATAAACTAAATAAACCTAAACCTAACAGTTTACTTAATTTTAAATAAAATCAAATAAAAATTAAAAAATCCCTAACCCCAAACTCTGAACCCTAAAACTAACCCCTAAACCCTAAAACCATAAACCCTAAACCCTAAACCCTAAACCCTAAACCCTAAACCTTAAAACCTTAAACCCTAAACCCTAAACCCTACAACCCTGAACCCTAAACCCTAAACACCAAACCCTAAACCTAAACCATAAATCCTAAACACTAAATAATAAAAAACTAAAAACTTAAACCTAAACTAAATAAAACCTAAAAAATAAAAAAATAAAATAAAATGAAAACTAAAAACTAAACTAAACTAAAATAAATAAAAACCTAAACTAAACTTATAAATAAAAGAAACCTAAAAATAAAAAAAATAAAATAAAACTAAAACTAAAGAAAGAAAATATAATAAAGTTAAAATAAAAACCTAAAACCTAAACCTAAAAAATTAAATAAAAACCTAAACCTAGACCTAAAAGTAAAAAGTAAAACCTAAACCTAAAAAATAAAATAAAAATAAATCTAAACTAAAAAATAAACATAAACTAAAACCTAAACCTAAAAAATAAACTAAAATAGAAAACCTAAACTTAAATAAATAAACCTAAAATAAATAAACTAAACTAAATAAAAAATAAACCAAAATAAAAAGAAGAAATAAATTAAACTGAATAAATAAAAAATAAACTAAATAAACTTAAACCTAGCTGTATACTTAATTTAAAAAATCCTAAACCCTAAACAGTAAAAACCTTAACCTAAACTAAATAAAACCTAAAAATAAAATAAATAAATAAACCTAAACCTAAATAAAATAAAATGAAAATTTAAACTAAAACCAAAATATGAACCAAAACTTAAACCTAAAAATTAATTAAAAATGTAAACCTAAAAAATAAACATAAAAATAAATAAAAAACTTAAACCCTAAAATAAAAATAAAATAAACAAAATAAAATAAACCTATACCTAAACTAAAGTAAATAAAATCTAAAATCTGCTAAACTTAAACCTAAACCTAAACTAAATAAAATAAAATAAACTAAAAATAAACCTAAACCCAAACTAAAAAATTAAACCTGAAATTAAACCTAAAATAAAAACTTAAAACCTAAACCTAAAAAAATAAAATAAAAACTTAAACCTAACATAAAATAAAATAAAAATTAAATGTAAAATAAAAATTAAATAAACCTAAAATAAAAACCTAAAACTTAAACCTAAAAAAAATAAAATAATAAATAAAAACTAAACTAAAATCTAATAAATAAAAACCTAAACTAAACTTAAAAATAAAAATCTTAAACAAAATAAAAATTAAACCTAAAAATTGTAAAAAAGAAAACTTAAAATAAAATGAAATAAAAACTAAATAAAAATTTAAAATTAAAAAATAAGCCTAAAAAACCTATAAATAAATAAAAAATAAAACATATACCCTAAACTAAACAAGAGCCTAAACCTAAAATAAACTTAAACCTAAATAAAATAAAATAAAATAAACTAAAAATAAACCTAAACCTAAACTTAAAAAGAAAACCTAAAAATATACCTAAAATAAAAACCTAAAACTTAAACATATAAAAATATAATAAAAACCTAAACCTAAACCTAAAAATAAAAAATAATACATAAACCTAAGAAATAAAATAAAAATACAAATAAAACTAAAAAATAAACCTAAACCTAAACATAAACATAAAAAATAAACTAAAATAAAAAACTTAAACTAAAATAAATAAACCTAAAATAAATAAACTAAACCAAATAAAGATAAAAATAAACCTAAATAAATTTGAAAAGTAAATAAACTAAAATAAATAAAAATAAACTAAATAAACCAAAACCTACCACTTTACTTAATTTCATAAAAATAAAAAATAAAAAATAAAATAAAAAACCCTAAACCCTAAAATCATAAATCCTAAAGCCTAAAACCCTAAACCCTAAACACTAAACCCTAAACCCTAAACCCAAAACCCAAAACCCAAAGCCCTAAAACACTAAACCCTAAACCCTAAACCCTAAAACCTACAACAAACATTGAACCCTAAACCCCAAACCCAAAATTCTATAACCTAAACCCTAAACACTAAACCCTAAACCCTAAACCCTAAAAACCTTAAAACCTAAACCTAAACTGAATAAAACATAAAAATAAAATAAATAAATAAACTAAAATTAAAACCTAAACTAAAACCTTCACCTAAACCTAAACCTAAACCTAAAAATAAAATAAAATAAAAATAAAAACTAAACAAAATTAAGATAATTAAAAACCAAAACTAAACTAAAAAAATAAAATAAACCTAAGAATAAAAACCCTAAATAAAATAAGAACTAGATGTAAAATAAAAAAATAAACCTAAAATAAAATAAAATAAAAACTAAATAAAAACCTAAACCTAAAAAATAAACCTAAAATTAAATAAAAAATAAAACCTAAACCTTAAACTTAAAAAAAACCT